>ML661799.1:26960-107419 GCA_007570785.1 Antilocapra americana | reverse complement strand
CACACACACACACACACACACACACACACACACACACACACACACACTTCCTGTCCCAGGAGTTTAATTAGTTTCTCCTGGCACAGGAAATGTGGCGCATCTGGAAATACCTCATACTTAGTGTATTATTAACCTGCTCTGAAACTCCTCTTGTTGTGATGATCACCTTAAGCAATGTCTCAAGGGGAAATCTCTGGCAGGCAGCCTTGGGAGCAGTGTTTTAGCCATGGCCATACCTACCTCAACTCCCCAGCTCTCTCTCTGGTCATTTTTTTTCCCCAGTACAGTCTTGGGCAAATCACTTACCCTCTCTGATTGTCATGGTAGTTGCAGCATTTTTAAGCTGAAAGTCAGAAGAAAACAGTCTTCTGCTCGCCAGCTTCTTCTCCCCACTACCTTCTTGCGTCCCCTCACTCCCCATCCCCCGCAGCAGATTCTACATCCTGCCCTAGAGACGCAATGCTCTCTGGTTTGAATTCTCTTCCTTAAAATGTATGCTTTCCGGCTAACTCCCACCGATCCTTTGGGACCCAGCTTTGACGTCACCTTCTCCAGAAAGACACTGCTGCTGTCTCCCTGCCACCACTTCCCCTGAGTTTGATGTCCCTGTTCTGTGGGCCCACAGCACCTACACACCCACCACCATGGACTGCTCTTGTCTTATTAATTTGCCTTCCCCTCTGAACCGTCAGCTTACTCTGTACATCCGAACTCAAGCTCTGGTCCTCAAACTGTCTTAGCTGCTAGGTTCAGTTTTTAGTAGAGATTTAAATGCTCCTCACCCGGACCCTGCTTCAGATGCCAAGTAGAGAGTCCTGGCTATGCTCTAAGATACTCCTGCCATTGCAGCAGAACTACAATTCCAAGAAACCAAAGTTTTTAGTCTCCATCTCAAAGGCTGGGCTTCCCTCGTAGCTCAGTTGGTAAATAATCTGACTGCAGTGCAGGAGACCTGGGTTCGATTCCTGGGTCCGCAACCCCTGGAGAAATGGCAACCTAATCCAGTATTTTTGTCTAGAGAATCCCATGGACAGTGGAGCCTGGCAGGCTACAGTCTATGAGTCACAAGAGTTGGATGCGACTAAGCACACCAGAGGTTGAGGGGATATTTTTGAATAGTTTCTGTTGAGAACTGAAAACTTTCCAAGAAGAGGAAAAACCACATTCATTTCACGAAGTTGACAATGGACAGGAGTTTTAAGGTGCACTTTAATATTCCCAAATAGCCTTAGATACAATGATCTTCTTTGAGAGATTAAGAGACTGAGGCCCTGAGAGGGACTGACTCAGGGTTCCAGAGACAGGAAGTCATGAAGCTGTGACTAGAAGTCAGGTGGCATCCCAACCCCAGTCTCCAAGTCAGGGAAAATATGCTTGCTCACACTTTCTCCCACCTGCCATGCGTCTCAGACACTGTTGGCAGTGTCACGCCCGCCCTGTAAAGAGTCACAGAGGCAGGTGATGGAAGCAGACCGCTTCCTATGGTCTCAGAGAACACCATGTACTCTGTCCCTCCTTATCTCAGCAGTGCATCGATCCCACGCTTGGAAAAATCAATATTGGCAAGGGCAGGAGAAAGATTTGCTCAGACATTTTTGTCACTTGAGGTGCCATCAGAGGCATTCACACAGAAGTAGCCCTCAGACTCTGTTCCCCTGTCACAGCTCCTTACTCAGACCAGACTTCCTGCTATGGGCAGAGCCGTGTGTGGGGAATCGGGGTCATGAAAGTTCAGGGTTAGAGCGTCTCAGAGGCCCTCCAGCCCAACTCCCCCAGCACGGCTGAGGAGTCTGAAGCAAAGAAGCAAATGACCTGCTCAGGGTTACTCAGGTGGGGGGCTAGAGGACCAGCATATGTATTCAAGTTCTCGGATGTCATCCTCGCGCCCTCACACTTGGATCACACTATGCATGTATGAGTGGTCAGGAGGCCTCCTTTTCCTCCCTGCAAAAAAGTGTCAGACTGCCCAGGCCCCTGTGTCTGGTGCTCCTGTCAGAAGTCAGTGCCGGTATGAAGGGAGTGTAGAGCAGTGGTTAAGAACAGAGGCCTGGGACCAGATGGGCCTGAGATTGTAACCTGTTTTTACCAGAAAACTAACTCACCTGTCTCCTGGTTTCCATATCTGAAAATCAAGTTATGTGCCAGGTGTGTGTGCGTGCATGTAAGTCACTGAGTCATCTCTGACACTTTGTGACCCACCAGGCTCCTCTATCCACGGGGTTCCCTAGGCAAGAATACTGAAGTGAGTTGCCATTTCCTTCTCCATTTAATGGCATATATTAACGTCTAAAATCATTAAAACAGTCCCACGAGATCGGCTCTGTTGCCTGTGCCTATGTACTTCAGACCCAGAGTTCTGCTTACCCAGAGTTACACATCGAAGAAGCTGCAGCGGTGGACCTTGAACTCTGGACAGGAGGCTTTGATTACTGTGCTGTCATCCTGCACGCTGAACAGCCATCTCCTGCATACCCACCCCACCCAATCTGGCAAACACCACACCTGCCTGCAAACAATAACACACCTGGGCCAGGTATACCAGCTCCATACTAGGCCATTGGTCTTTGTCCCATAGTTGACCCATAGAAACAGAGAAAAAGGAAAACCATTAGTCAATTTGGCTTCTTTGGGGTTCCACAGACTGTGTTGCTGTGCTCCTCCATAAATGTACACTTCCAAGACATTCTTTTATCACTAGTGTCTGGTTTTGCTTTGGGCAGGTTTATTTCTGAAGCTGAAGGCTACAGTGTCATTTGGGCATATCCAGGAAAGATCTGACAAACAGATAAATGTTTTTGACCCCACAGAGTCCCACAGAAACTTGCTTTCACAGTAAGGATGGCCCAGGCTGGATATTCTCAGACTTCTCTCCACTCAGCATATTAACTATTCATCCTGTCCTCAAATACTCCTCTGTGATGAAATGCTAAGTGACACATTGAATATTCATCACAATGCACCTAGCATAGGGCCAAGGGTAGAATTAAGCAGAACAAATGTGATTTCTGATTATATCTGTTTAATTCTAGGCACTGAACACCCTCAGGCAGCTAGGACTCCATCCCATTCTGAAAGGAAGCCAGGAAACTAGGTTCCACAACATTCTTTTATGTGCTGCCAAACTGTCATGAGAATCCTGGCAAGAAATTCTTTCCCTTTCTTTTTTAACTTTTAAAGACTGAAGTATAACTTACATGCATATTTGTATGCACCCAAGTAACCACCACCTGACTCAAGATATAGAACATTTTAGCCAGCTCAGAAGATTTCTTCATGCTTCTTTTCAGTCAATACCACCACTCTCCAACATACGCACAACACCATTATTTTGACAAGTAACCATTTTTTGGTAATACTAACTTAGAGTCTTCCTTCTGTCATTTCTGTTCACTTCCTCTCATTTTTAATTTGAAGGCAAAGGCCAAGGGGTTATCTACTGTTCATTGACCTGAAGTTCACTAGATTGGAAGCAGAGGAAACAAGAGGCTCTTGGACAGTTGGACGAGAGATGGTGCTGGCTTGGTTGGGAGAAGGAGGCTGGAATGTAGAGAAGGAGGAGAGAGACTTGTGGAATGTATTGGAAGGTAGAGGTGACAGGATTGGATGTGACAGCAAGGGAAAGGGTGGAATCAGGCATGATCTATTAATTTTGACATGACTTTACTGTTGGAGGGTGATTCCATTTGTTGAAACAGTGAAGATGGCAAAGGAGCAGAGTGATATCAAGAGCTCTGTTTGAACTTGATATCTTGAGACACATGCTAGGTATCCAAGTGTAAAGACAAAGTATCTAGAGTTCAGGGGAGATGTCAGGCCTGGAGAAAGAGATGTATTTGAGAATCATCAGCCTGTAGATGGATCTCAAAGCCTGGGATAGCATAGAATTACCCAGGTGAACAGAGCAAGAATAGGACCTATGACAGAGCCCTATACAATTGTTCTTGGTGATGCTAATGCTTGCCTTCAATAAGCTCTAACTAACATTAGCAAAGAGACAATAAGCGTTATCTAATACATAATTTGGGCATCCCAGGTGACTCAGTGGTAAAGTATCCGCTTGCCAAGCAGGAGATGCAGGCTTGAACCCTGGGTCAGGAAGATCCCCTGGAGAAGGAAATGGCAACCCACTCTAGCATTCTTGCCTGGGAAATCACATGGACAAAGGATCCTGGCAGGCTACAGTCCATGGAGTCGCAAAAGAGTTGGACATGACTTGGTGATTAAACAACAATGACAGCAATATATAATTCGGCCTCAAAATATAGTGAATTTATTTTCATCTTGGAAAAAATATTTCTAAATGTCCTGCAGCCTCTTGCTGTGATACAGAGAGTTCTGATGATAAATTTTGGTTAGATAAACCAACCCTACTGGTCTCTGACCCAGTGAACCCAGCCCTCTAGATGATTTTACAAGGGATTTTCATGATTTCAAAACATTTGATTGAAATTGTATGTCTACTGCATACAGATGTATGATGAAGATGTAAGATGTTACAGAAAGACCCAGATGAATTTTTTGGCCAACCTAGTATAAGCTAACCACAGCATCAGTTTTTTCTGCTCTGATTAGAAATATATCTATTGGCAACACTGAATATCTTGTGATGATCAGCTTGATTTGACAGTGACATGTCTTCAGTTTCTGTTTGTATGAGCAAATGTACGAGTGACTAATCAATGCATTTTTCACAGAAGACAATTATTTTAAAGACTCAGTTTATCAATCTTTAAAGATGAGAAAAATAATCATTCCTACCTCTTTGGGTTATTCTGCAAGATTAAAGGAGATAATGTATGTGAAGTATTCAATACATGGTGGCAGTGATTGTTATTACCGTAAATATTCTTGATACAACACAGACTCCAAAGGGAATAAATAATAAAAGCTGCCCTTTGTATGAAAGGTATGGACACCATGCTAGCCTTCTGTTCTTTGAAATGTCCTCTGACACCAGTCATAATAAGCCATTGCACGGAGTTAGGAATATTTGCGACCAGTTCAAACGTTTCTGTTTATGTCAAATGGTATGATCTCACTCCTACCCAAAGGATCATCAAAAAAACTGGAAAAGTTGTCTCACTCCCTCTCAGTTGGGTCCCCAACTATAGGAACAAGCTGTGTATGTGCTTGGACACTCAATCGTGTCTGACTCTTTGTGACCCCATGGACCATAACCCACTAGGCCCCTCTCTCCATGGACTTCTCCAGGCAAGAATACTGGAGTGGGTAGCCATTCCCTTCTCCAAGAGATCTTCCCAGCCCAGGGATCGTAGCTGGGTCTCCTGCATTGCAGGCAGATTCCTTACCGTCTGAGACACCAGGGACCCAGCAACAAGCTAGCATCTGTAATAAAGAAAAAAAAAATCCAATCTTTCCTGAGCTGGCTCAGATGATCAGTCAGAGAAAGAGACAGGCTGAGGTAATCTGGCCTTTGGAAGTAATTTCAGCTGATTTGTTATTTTGTTTGCCAACAATGTTGCTTTTGAAACTCAAAAATAACAACAATAACAATACAAAACAGGGCAATTTGTACTTCTACTGTCAAAAGCCAGGCCTCCAGCTCCCAGCACAGATGGAAACAGCACACACAAAGTCTAAGGAATGGTGTGGGAGGGTTTAATTATGAAGCAGCCAGAAGGGAGGCAGGTGTGTCCAGCCCCAAGGTGACAGGAATGGCATTTTAATAAGAATATCTGATTAATGTTTTCAAGTTTTCCAAGCACTCCCACATAAATCATCCCATGTGACCTTCAAAATGGCCTTGCCAGATCACTAGTACTCTACTCTTCAGAGATGAGGATTCTGATGCTCAGAGAAATTAAGAAATATATTCTCTTGATGGATACAGAACTCATACCCTGGCTTCCCATCCTCTGTCCTTCATGGGAAACCTCAATCACCCTGCAGCCTACGTATCTGCCTGGCTCCATCAGGGATAGGTCTGCATGGTCTGCATCTGTCTTAGCCAGAGGGATGGTTCTACATGTAAGGGCACAGACTTCGGGGGCACAGGATAATCATTTAGCCATGCTTTCAAGGTTTTTAATAACTTGTTTTAGGACTAGAAACATTCAGTCTGGGTATCTGGATATTTTACTCTAGCTAGAGTCAACTAACTGAATATATGTGTGTGTGTGTGTGCGCACGCAAGCTCAGTGCAACTGTATGGACTCTACCCCACCAGGCTCCTCTGTTCATGGGAGTTTCCAGGCAAGCATACTGGAAAGGGTTGCCATTTCCTCCTCCAAGGGATCTTCCCGGCCCAGGGATGGAACCCATGTCTCCTACATTTGCTGCATTGGCAGACAGATTCTTTACCACTGGAAGCCCCCAACTAACTGGGTGCTTTAATATATATATACATCTCTGTTTTTGTTCTGTTTTCTTCCAAATATTTTGGCCTTTACAACTAGAATGATTCTCAGTCTCATTTTTATTTTGGCAGAAACCTAGGACACTGGAAAATTACAGCTGTTCACAGTTTTTTATTTGAACTATTAAATGGCTATGTGATCCAGCACAATTCACTTTACTCGCTAGACACTTACAGTTCAATAGAACCTTTGGAAATGTTCTAGTCTGACTGTCTGACATGGTAGCCATCAGTCATCAGGTTATTGATAAACTGAACTGTGACTAATGCAACTCAGAAACTGAGTCAGTAATCTTAATTAATTTAAATTTAAATAGCTGTGTATGGCTAGTGGCTTTTGTATTAGCAATTCTGAGCCTGTATCCTCACCTATAAACTGAAGTGTTTACGTTAGAATCAACCTCTCTAAGATTTCAGCCACAGTTTCTAGCATATTGGTATATGGGGAACTCAGTAAATAATTGTTAAATAGATATTTGCAGAATAAAAGAACAGTCAAATGAATAAATATATGAACAAATAAATTACTGAATATTTAGGGAACATCACAAGTTGAATTAATGTAGGACGTCTTCCTGGAAAACCTAGAATTTTGAGGAATGAAGAGAAACACTGGCATCGGCTGCAGCTGGGTGGGAATGCTTGGCAGCCGTTCACGTGGGAACAGAACCAGGTACAATCCAGGTCGCATCTGTCTTTCCACTTCCTTCAGACTCGGAAAAGCAGCTTCCTCCTCAGAAGTATTTTCATCACCCGAGTGTCCCAGTGAGAAGGCGTCTCAGTGGTAGAACTATAAGCTGGGATGAATGTCAGGAAAGAGGGGACAATTGTCAGGAAGCCACAAGGCTGGCTGCCAAGGCTTCCATTTCTCCCCCTGGAGACGAGTTCCTTCACACACAGCTTAAAATAGCACTGGACCCAAAAGTGGTGGTTAAAATAAGCAGGCGAGTCAGGAGCTTCCATCTTGGCAGTGGGGCTCCTCTCTCCATTTCTGTGCTTAGGAGTCTCTCCTTCCAGGTGAGACCTGATCAGACGCACTTCCTCCTCTCAACATTATTATAGAGGGGGCCTGGGAGGTTTCGGGGGGAGTGTCTGACCCAGGGCACATGTTCCCTGCTGCTAGAAGACCCAGCGGAAAATATGTGCCTTTGTCAGGAACACGGGTGTGACGAGGGACAAGAGCAGGAATACTGCATTGCTCCCACCTCCCCCATGAAGGGGCACTGCCCCCTCACCCCGCACTCCACAGAGCTCCACTCAGAGCCAAAATTTGCCAGCTTGGCCAGGTTTATCCTTTCTCTCTCTCTCTCTTCTTTTTAGTTAACTATATGTTTCTCTAATCCGTGAAATTTTTGCTTTCATTTTTTAACTTTTGAGGGGAGACGTTTTAATTATGGTAAAATAAACATAAGCTTTACCATTTTAATAATTTTAAATCGTGTAACTCAGTGGTATTAAATACAACATTCACATTTTGCAGTGATCACCATTACCCATTTTCAAAACTTCTCATCACTGCTAACTGAAACTGTATAGCTTTGAGTAACAACTCTCTATTCCCCTTCCCTTCAGCTCCAGTAACAATTATTCTGTTTTCTGTCTCTGTGAATTTGACAACTCTAGGCACCTCATGTAAGTGGAATCATACATTCTTCATCTTTTCGTGACTGGCTTATTTCACTTAGCAGAATGTCTTCAAGATTCATCTATGTAGTAACATGTACCACGACTTTCTTCCTTTTTATGGCTGAATAATATTCCATTGTGGGCTTCCAAGGTGATGCTAATGGTAAGAACCCACCTGCCAGTGCAGGAGACTTAAGAGATGTGGGTTTGATCCCTGGGTGAGGAAGATCCCCTGGAGGAGGGCATGGCAACCCATTCCAGTATTCTTGCCTGGAGAATCCCATGGACAGAGGAGCCTGGGGGGCTACAGTCCATAGAGTAGCAAAGAGTCAGATATAACTGAAGCAACTTAGCACAGCACAACACAGGCTATTCCATTGTAGGTATATATCACCTTTTGTTTATCCACAGTTGGGTTGTTTCTACTTTGAGTTATTGGGAATAATGCTGCTATGAATGAGGTTGATAAGTATCTGCTTGAGAGCCCCACTGTCAATTCTTTGGAGTATATGCCTAGAAGTGATTGCTTGATCACATGGGAATTGTTATGTTTAACCTTTTGAGGAAATGTTTTTATTTTTTAAGCCATTACTAAATCCTTTTTCTTTTACCTGTTAGTTCTTGAATTTTATTCTTAATCCTTAAATCCTATATATTTTCAACTTTTCATATCTTGTGCTTTAGCTTTTCATTTGAAATCTTAATCTCATTTCTTTTTCCTTTCTGAAAATCATGGCTTTTAGTATTTTATCTTTTTAATTTTGGACTTTTTAAAATCTAGTTTAGTGTGTTTCTTTCATCTGTAAGCTTTTGCTTTGGTTTATTTTTAAACCATCTTTAAATAATCCTTTGTATTTCTATAGTCTAACTTGTTTTACCTAGGAATTTATATAGCTGACTTCATATATCTATAATGTACATCCCACAAATTTATCACATGTCTGATAATTTTAAATGTCTCTCTTATAGGATGCTATAAAGCGGCAGGGGTGGGGATGGAATAAAGGCAGTTGATGTCTGTCATGGGTCAGGTTCCCTGGGAAATAGACTGAGGCAGAAATTTGCATTCAGGAGATTTGTGGGGTAGGGGATGTGGAAACAATGCTTGTAAGGAAGTGAGGGAAGCAGGATGGGGTAGAGGGAGAAGTTGAACTGGGATGCAGTTGCAACTGGAGATCTTAGTCCCATGGGGAGCTCTGAAACTGAGATGTATCCTCAGAGATACCACAGTTTGAGGCTGAGGACTGAGCCTTTATTCTCTACAACCCTGAATGTACCAGCAAGTGTAATCTCGGGTGTGAAGTTCCTTCCCTTGAGGGCGATGCTGGGGGCAGGGTGGGGGGCACTATCAGTAGGTGATACTCCGGAGGGAGCAGTAGGGATCCGAGAGGTGCACCACAGCTTCCACTGCAGGAGGAAGAGAAATTATACTGCATTCTAGGGAGGTAAAACCCCATAATCCAGCCCAACGGTGGTCAGCTGATTTGGAGGAGTGCATTAAAATTACCTGGAGAAAAAACTTGGTAAGACTCTTCCCTACCAAGTGTGTGTAGCTTGAGAAAGAGAATCTGATTATTCTCACACACCTCTATCTCACCTTGAAGTGGAGAACTGCTGGTCAAGGCCAAAATGAAAATACCTCACTTTTATCAATGACTTCTATATAAGTTATCTCCAGTTCCTTTATAAGACTCCATAAAATATGTGCTTTCTCTCCGTGACAAGTACTACATAGGGATGGATTCAGATTTTGTGGGATCCAAAGATTATATTCCCAGGTGGAGTAGTGGTAAATAATCTGCCTTCCAGTACAGAGATGCAAGAGACATAGGTTCAGTCCCTAGGTCCAGAAGGAAGGTAGTAAATGGCCACCCACTCCAGTATTCTTGCCTGGAAAATTCCATGGACAGAGGAGCCTGGAGGACTACAGTCCATGGGGTCACAAAGAATTGGATAGGACTGAGCACACATGCACACACACGCACACAGATTATTTAATTTGGGAGCCCTCTTTAACAAAAATAATACAAAATTATGAATATTAAATTGGCAGGCATTACCCAGGGCCTTGGAGGGAGCTGGTGCAAGTGAAGGGTCCAGAGTTAAGCTTTGCTAGCTTTGCTGTAAATCCTCCTCTGGCCCAAGGCCATTACTGCACAGCCTGGCTGAGGGGGCTCCTTCACAGTCTCAGGGAGGTTCACTTCCCCTGGAGGGCTACATTTGCTGGCTCTTGAGCTCCTCCTCACTTTAGAGAGCCCTGAGGAATTCTTCACTGGATGAGACCCAACTAAGTCTCCCCACAAGGCAAGTGATCTCATCTGGACACCCTGAAGACACTCCATTTCCAGGAACTGGATGGACTACTCTAGACCAGAAGGATGAGTCTGGGGAGACATGGGCCATCTACTGGGAGCAAGCATACTCCAGCCTTAGTTCTAAGCACTTTATATGAATGATCACATTCAATCTCCATGCACACTGTTGTTGCTTTTCAGTCACTCAGTCATGTCTGACTCTTTGTAACCCCATGGACTGCAGCACACCAGGCTTCCCTGTCCTTCACCATCTCCCAGAGTTTGCTCAAACTCATGTCCATTGAGTTGTTGATAACATCCAAACATCTCATTCTCCATTGTCCCCTTCTTCTCTGTCTTCAATCTTTCCCAGGATCAAGGTCTTTTCCAATGAGTCAGCTCTTTGCCTCAAGTAGCCAAAGTACTGGAGTTTCAGCTTCAGCATCAGTGAATATTCAGGATTGATTACCTTTAGGGCCATCCAAGATGGATGGGTCATGGTGGAGAGTTCTAACAAAATGTGGTCCACTGGAGAAGG
The DNA here is from genome assembly GCA_007570785.1 of Antilocapra americana. Classification (NCBI taxonomy): domain Eukaryota; kingdom Metazoa; phylum Chordata; class Mammalia; order Artiodactyla; family Antilocapridae; genus Antilocapra; species Antilocapra americana. The sequence continues at coordinate 96,585 of ML661799.1, read as the reverse complement.
GAATGGAAAACCACTTCAATATTCTTGCCTTGAGAGTCCCATGAACAGTATGAAAAGGAAAAAGATATGACAGGCACACTGGCTGGTATATATTATTTCTTGCCATTCTACAGAGGAGGGACTTGAGGTGTAGAGATTTTACATAATATACTCAGAGACTCAACTAGGCGGCCGTGCAGCCAGGATGAAAAACCAAACTCTGACTCCAAAGTGTCTGCCCGGTGACGACCCCCACTCCTGCCCCTGTGCTATGCTGCTCCATGAGAATGCCAGGTTGGCACGTGTGTATGTTTATTGCTGCTTCTTAACTAAAACTCCTCACTTGAAACATGACCCACTGAGATCCTATAGTAAAGATTCGGGTGTGTTTGGTTTTCTGAGTGTTTTAAGGTTCTTTTAAGTGTTCAAGTCAATTAAAGCACTCAAGGGATACTTAAAATGGCAGATGTATGGACCCCTTCAGTTGGGATTCTGAAATAGGGTCTAAAGCATGCTTTTTTTTCCCATTATTTTATTTTATTTTATTAGTTTTGCCATACAATGCCATGATATCACCATGGGTTTACATATGCTCCCCCTCCAGAACCCCCCTCCCTCCTCCCTCCCTCCTCCCTCCCCCTGGGAAATCTTGATGCACCAGCCCCGAGCATCAATCCTGGGCTGGCAATTGATTAGACATATGATAATTAACATGTTTCAATGCCATTCTCCCATATCATCCCACCCTTACCCTCATCCACAGAGTCCACGAGTCTGTTCTATGCATCTGCGTTCCTTTTGCTGTCTCGCATGCTGGGTTCTCATTACCGTCTTTCTAAATTCCATATATATGCGTTAATATACTGTATTGTTTTTGCTTCTGGCTTACTCCACTCTGGATAATGGGCTCCAGTTTTGTCCATCTGAGTAGAACTGATTCAAATGAATTTTTTTTAATGTTGAGTAATATTCCATTTTGAAAGTCAACACTTTGTTCCCCTCACGTGAACATTCCTAAAGTCACCTTTCATTTTAGGACATTCTTTTTCCAAGTTGGGGGACGGACATTTATTTCTGTGACTGTCACAAACATTTAAAAAAAAAACAGAGTTTTGATAGCAGTTATGGTGAATGGGCCACCCTTATCTCATATCAACCTTTGCTCCACAGCATGGGTGAACAGAATTCCTTTCTTCTGGCTGCAATTCATTTCCCTGAAAAGATGAAGATTCTCCACCTTACCACACATGGCCCTGTCTGCTCAGACAAACCATTTCCTTTTGAGGATTATCTGTATTTATTCTACAGGCTCAAATAATATTTCTGGAGATCAGGATTGGCAGTGATGCCAATGAGCCCTTGTTTCACATATTTATGCCAAGAGTGGATTCCCATGGGCAATTCTTTCATGAATAGGTTAAATGTTTTAAAAAATCCTTGACAAACTTAGTTTCTTCAAAAGACAGTAGTCCTGAATAATAGTGCATGGAATGGATCTCAGGGAACTTACATTCTATCTATATGGTATATTGTGACTTGTCTTTTTTCTTTTTCTTTTTCTTTTCTTTTTTTTTTTTTTTGTTGTTGTTGCTCAGTCATGTCTAACTCTTTGGGACCCCAGGAACTATAGCCCACCAGGCTCCTCTGTCCATGGGATTCTCCAAGGAAAAATACTGGAAAGGTAGCCATTTCCTTCTCCAGGGAATCTTCCCAACCAGGGATGGATTTTGGGTCTCCCTCATTGCAGGCTGATTCTTTACCATTTGAGCCACCAGGGAAGCCTGAATAAAAAGTCTACATTTTCTCCTCAATTATCTTTGAGTAGATTCCCTGGAGCCCATCTGTAATTACGATTTTGCTGGGGTGGTCAGGGGACAGGCAATAAATGCACCAGGTTTTTCTTGCTCTGTTTGAGCTGTTATGATCCAACAATCTTTTAAACCTTGGGGGCCTCAAAGGAGAGGTTTCTCCTCTCATCTCCTCTGAATGGATTGCCATTACCTTTAAATGATTTTATTCTCACTCTGGTCCAGCAAATATAAGACTTAACCCTCCTGGTGCCTTGTTTGACAAGGAAGAAACATGCAAAGCAGAAATCAGAAGAGACCATCCAGGAATTTTCCAAATGAATTTTTCATAGACTTCTCATTGCCTAAGAAAATCTTAAGTCATAGGGAAGCACCTAAGAGTGTCTGTTACAGTCTCTATGGACAGAAATTGCTTACTAAAAAAGCTACATGATCTTGATGTTTATTTCAAATACTGATGCTTGTGAAAAACATGCAGAACACACCTGTCACTGTTCTAAGAGTTGGAGGAATTGGAATGTGATTCTTGTGTCTAATGGACACCATCCAAATAGGATGAGATAAAGAGGGATATGTCCTGGAGTTTTTAAAAATTCCCATTACATCAAAAAGAATACAAAGCTAATATTCTTTTGTATTAAAATGACAAAAAGATGTTCAATATCACTAATTATTAGGTAAATGTAAATCAAAACCACAGTGAGACACTACATCACATTCATTAGGAAAGCTGCTATCAAAAGCCCCAGGAAATAGCAAGTGTTAGTAAGAAAAGAAATTGTTAAAGAAATTGAAACCCTGGTGCTCTGTTTTTGTGAATGTAAAATGGTAGAGGTACCAATGACATAAGAAAATAATATGGTGGTTCTTCAGAAAAATAAAAATAGAATTATTTTATGATCTAGAAATTCTACTTCTGAATAGATACCCAAAGGCTTAAAAGCAAGATCTCAAAGAGATGCCTGTACAACCATATTCATGGCAGCATTATTCACAATAGCTAAATCATGAAAGTAACCCAAGCGTCCATCAACAGATGATAGATAAAATGTGGTATATATATGCAATGGGATATTATTCAACCTTATAAGGGAAGTAAATTATGAAAAATGTTACAACATGGATGAATATTGAAGACATAATGCCAAGTGAAATAAACCAGTCACAAAAAGATAAATATTCTGTGATTCCACTTATATGAGAGATCTAGAATAGTCAAAATCATAGAGACAAAAAGTAGAGCGGTGGTTTTAGGGTCTGAGAAGAGGGAAAGTGAAAAGTTATTGTTTATTGGGTACAGAGCTTTAGTTTCCCAAGATAAAAAGATCTCTGGAGAGATGGATGGTGGTGATGTTTACACAACAATGTGAATGTACTTAATACCACTGAACAGTAGTACCCTTAAAAATGGTTACAGTATATCTTAAAAGGATACATCAAGAAGGGTTCACTGTTCAATGTTAAATGTTCTATGACTGCCCTACAGAGAATTGCTGGTTTCACTTGCTTTATTTTTTCTCTGCTAACTTTATTACAGCTATGTTCAATGGCATTGTGATCATCCAGTTAGTAGTTGAATCAGACCCCAAGTTTCTGTGAATAACAAAAACCTGAAAAACAAAGATGTGAAATGAGAAGTCCAAAGGCAGACAATTCAGGGCTCACATGGCCATTGGATGATCAGTAAAGACCCAGGATATTTCAGGATCTCTGTTCCATTGTCTCCCTGTTCCATTGTCTCCCTGATGTGTGGTCCTCAACTTCATGGTGCAAGATGGATGCTGAAACTCTAGCTATCACATCTATGCTCCAAAGAGCAAAATGGAGGAAGGAGGAAGAATAGCTAGCTATATTCAATGTAAGAAAACTTCAGAAACCCCACATAACATTTTTACAATATATCTTTTTTTTAAGTCTTGGTTGCATTATCAGTCTCTTAGATTGTCAGTTATGTGTCCATGCAAAAGTCGGTGTTCTGTTATTTCTAGATAGAGGAAACATTCAGGAGACAGCTAGCAATCTCTGCGGTGCCTGGAAAGTGCCTAGACAGATAGAGAAGAATTTAATTTCAAATTCCATCTATTTTCTATCACTCTACTGCTGTTCACTTCAGGATAAAGAAATGTCATTAGCCAAAGCACAAACCTTTTTGAATTTGCCATGTCTCTAATATCAGGCAAGTTGTTTAATTTATTTGTGCCTTGGTTTCCTCACTTGTACAAAAGTTAATATTAAAGTGCTGAAGACAGTGCCTGACACAGAATATCTCTATAAAACTGTTGTTATTGTTGTTGTCATTGATGTTATTAAATGCCATGCAGCCAAAAAGAGGTGAAGCAGGAGGCATTCTCTTGGTACTGAGAGATAACAGTCTCCTCTGTTATCAACTAGGGGCTTCCTCCTTGTGTTACAGTTGCTGATCAATGTAAAGACTCCTTCCTGAAGCCAGAAGAGGAGATGGATTTTAGTGAATCTGAAACAGCATCCCACTCCAGATTTTTCTTCCTCTGAGATATTCCTTGGTCTTTCCTAGGCTCAGGCTGTAGGCTAGATGCCTCAAGGCTCAAGATCCAGTTGTTGTTTTTTTTTTCCTTCTGAAAGGCAGACCTGGACTCAGTTGAGACGGCATCACTTTAATGGCCCTGTTCTGGGTCTACTCCAAGAGGACGGGAAACTCATCTTGCATCTAGAATCCTGCAGAAGGAAGGAGCTTATTTTCCCCGTCCCGTAAAGGGCTGACAGTGCCCTGTGGCTACTCTTTAGGGCCAGAGAATTTCCATGGGAGTCTCCCAAAGCCTCGGAAATTTCAGCAGCAGTTCTCTGCTTCGGAGAAATAGAGCCTCACTCCAGTCTAATTTAGAAGAAAACCATCTTCCCAAGGGCCTTGGGAATAATTAATATAACTTCAAAAATAAAATCATTTTTAATGGCACAGCCCTTTCCCCAGATAATACTTAGATTAGTTTGTGGAGAGTGTTGCCAGGATGTAAAACTGGATGCTGAAAATGATTGCTTGCTCTAGAAAGACTGCCACTCTATATTTCATGAGAGCAACAGCAAAGCGGTTTTATGAGGCTGGTATCATCATCACTATTTTTAAGATAAAACAGACCCTGAGAGGGTCATGGAGCTGAGTGAGGCTCAGTCCCAGGACTTCTTATACCAAAACTTATCTAATTTCCTACTGACCAGCATGTGGCGCTGTTAGCCACTATCTATTTCTGGTAACTCTCCTGATTTCTATGATTCTAACTTCCTCTGCTTTTCCCTCCCTATGTAACTGATTTTTCTCCCCTCTGTTTACTGTCTGCCTATTCCTCAGAGACTGACAAACCCCAATAAGCTATTTCAGAATGTATCTCAAATCCATCTTCTCTCTCTCTTTTTTAGATTTTTAAAAATCCAAACACAGAATTTTAAAAGGCAAATAGTGCTATATTGTTTCTAACTGAATAAAGCAATCCCATTCTGTCATCAAGCTTCCAAAAGACAGAACTTCTGCATAGAACTGTGTAGGTTGTGCAAAACTCAACTTGGGGAGGGGAGGGCATTTAAACAGTTTGCAAAGAGAATGGCACCCTCCAGACTTGTGCAATCCATAACCTTCACCACCACCAGAGATAGCCTAGCCAAATTGTATCCACTTTCAGTTCTTTCAGCTATTTCCTGTAGTATTACCTTCAAGATTCTAAATAATAAGTTGGTACAGCATTTTATTGATTCTCCAGTATTGGTGATTATGTACTGAACTTCTCTAATAATGAGCTTTCCTTGTGGCTCAGCTGGTAAAGAATCTGCCTGCAATGTGGGAGAGCTGGGTTCAATCCCTGGATTGGGAAGATCCCCTGGAGAAGGGAAAGGCTACCCACTCCAGTATTCTGGCCTGGAGAATTCCACAGACTCTATAGTCCATGGGGTTGCAAAGAGTCGGGCACAACTGAGTGACTTTCACTCTCTGATAATGATTACTTCTCAAACTCTGCCTCATGATGTCTCCTCTTTTATCTTTTTGTCTGAATTTACATCATAGTTTCATTTCAATCAATATGCAGTATTCAACCTAATTCTGTGCTGTGCCTAGCTGCTCAGTTGTGACCTTATGGACTGTAGCCCACCAGGCTTCTCTGTCCATGGGGATTCTGCAGGCAAGAATACCGGAGTGGGTTACCATGTCCTTCTCCAAGGGATATTTCCAACCCAGGAATCAAACTGTGGTCTCCTACATTGCAGGCAGACTTCTTACCAGCTGATCTTCCAGGGAAGCCCCGTTCAACTTGATTGGGACCACATAAATGCTATTTATTCCTGTATCAAGTAGTGTACTATTATTATCGCTGCTGCCTTGTTCAATGTTAGTTTTTTTTTTTTTTAGGATTAATATGTGCCTCTCCTTGACCCCCATTTTCTTAGTATTCTATGTACCAATGACTCTGTATTCATCTCCTCATTTCCTCCAACAAACTTTCAAATGCAGTTTGCTATCATACCATATTTTCATTTCTTTTTTCTTTTTGTCCTGGAGAAGTATCTCCTGAGCCTTTAATCTTCCTATTCTATGGATTGGTTATTCTCTTGTCAGCTACACAGCTCTTGTCTTGAGACTTTCCTTCACTACTAGCCTGGAAATTTCCTTCACCTTTCTCCCATCCTTCTTGGATTTCATGCTTCCCCTTTCCCTCCTGAGTGGAACATATTGCCTAGTAACTTCTTCAGACATGATACATTGGAAGTAGGTTTGGTGAGATTTTTGAATATCTAAAATATCTTTGTTCTGTCATCACAGATCTTGATAGTTTGTCTAATTATATGTTCCTAGAGTAGAAATAATTTTTCTCCATAATACTGAATGTAATTCTCCACTGTCTCCTATCATTCAAGATATCTGCCAGTTACTAAACTTTTGTATGTAACGTTTCTTTCTGGAATAGTTTTCCATTAATTCTTTTCTGCTGGTATACTGAAATTATATGATGTATCTTGGTGCAGCCTTTTAAAAAACTTTTATTGGGAGGAACACTTTTTAGACTTTTAATACCTTTGTACTTTGGCTCTCCAAAATGCCCCCAGTTTATTTCCTTGATAATTTTGTCTCATCCATTTTTTCCATTCCATCTTTCTATAATCGCTATTAGTTTCATATCAGAGATTGAATCCTCAAATTTCCTTATCTTTTTCTATTTTATTGTTTATATCTTTGTCCCTGTGTTCTACTTTGAATGAGATTTCTTCAACTTAATCTTCCAAGTCTTCTTTTGAATTTTTATTATTTATTTATTTATTGCTTGTGCTGGGTCTTTGCTGCTACATGAGTTTTTCTCTAGTTTCAGCAAGTTGGGGCTACTCTCTAGTTTTAGCGCTCAGGCTTCTCATTGTGGTGGCTTCTCTTGTTGTAGAGCACAAGCTCTAGGGCACGTGAGCTCAGTAGTTGTGGTGCACAGGCTTAGTTGCTCCATGGTATGTGGGATCTTCCTGGACCAGGGATCGAACCTGTGTCTCCTGCATTGATAGGCAAATTCTTCACTGCTGAGCCATCAGAGAAGCTCCTTCTTTTGAATTTTTAATTTTAGTTATATTGCTAATTTGCAAGAGCTTGTGCTTATTCCCTTATTGTTCCTTTTTTACAGCATCTGTATCTCTCTGAGAATGTTAATTATTGTTTTTCTTAAGGTAAGCTTTCTTCTGCTCCTTGTTTTGGAGTTCTTTTTTACTCCCTCTGCTTTTTATGTTGTCGGCCTTCCTCAAAACTCTGGACCCTATACTTTCTGTTTATTTTTAAGATTGAAATACTAAAAGACTGATTAGACGTCCTCTATGATTGGGCAAGCTCAAATTATGGACTATGTTGTTTTCCTTGGGGAAGTGTGTGTGTGTGTGTGTGTGTGTGTGTGTGTGTGTGTGTGTGTGTATGTCCCCTTCCCTCCTCCTCTGCCAGGGCCTGTGAGGCTATCCAGACAAGGATGCTTCAGTCTTCTGTCATGAGGGTATAAGGAAGGTTGTCTTCTGTAGGGTAGGGAAAGGGTACTGAGTACCTCATCATTCAAGATGCAGGCTATCATGTAATTCCTCTCTTTTCAACCAACTACCTCACCTAAGCCCTCTGCCATGCCTGGTATCTAAATTCACAGAAGAAATCAAAAAAGAAATCAAAATATGCATAGAAATGAATGAAAATGAAAACACAACAACCCAAAACCTATGGAACATTGTAAAAGCAGTGCTAAGGGGAAAGTTCATAGCAATACAAACTCACCTCAGGAAACAAGAAAAAAGTCAAAACTTTACACCTAAAGCAACTAAATTCAGAGGCCTTCTGATTGAATTGATTTAGAGAATAAATTCTCTCTCTCCCATCAAAGTGAGAGAGGGTTAATCACCTGCATGTGCAGAGTGGGATCTTTGAGGTCTAGTCAATCCTTTTACATAGAGATTTTCAATGAATTTCTCTATTTTTGACTGTATACATCTATACCTTCCAGAGCACTTAGTATGTCTAGGCTTTTGTTCTCTTTTGAATTCTTTAGAATGAATATTATTGCTTGTCACTAATATGCCTATCCATAGACCCTTAACTTTATCCTTTGTACACTTTCTCCGCTCTGCTAAATCAATTCTCAATGTTCCATATAGTTTTTGTCTTTATATATTATGGTTTGGGATTATGTTTTTTTCCCCTAGTTTCATCAGTGATGAAACACATGTTTTATTCTAGTCCTTCTTATTGCTTTGGGTAATTTTTAAAAGAGAGGGAAACAAATGTAAACTTAAAACCAGAAGATGCTCATTGCTTCCTTCCCCTTCCACTGATTAATTTATGTCTTCTTTGGATCTCACCTCTATCTTTCAAGCACCATCTAGCTGTTCCCCTAGTTCAGTTTCTTTCCCTTCCAGTTCATCCTTCACAGATGCTCTGATCTGATTACATCTCTCCCCAGCTCAAGAATATTTAATGGCTACCCACAACAAATAGAACTATGACCTTCTCAATTTGGTTTCAACCAAACTTTCCAATTTTATTTACCTCCGTATTTGTGAACTTTATTTTCCAACAAATATCAATTGAAAAGTTGTCATATGCCAGGGCGACCCTAAGTGGTGTATAAAAATACAGTTCATGTATTAAAAAACCAAAGAATCAGAGACAAGTAAAGAAATAAAGCTCTTCTTTCTACCTGGAATCTGCTTCTTACCCATATCTGTCCATCAAAATTCTATCCATTCAAAGTCAGTCTAAGTAAAAGCCTCTTTTTTTTTTTTTCAGTTCAGTTCAGTCGCTCAGTTGGTTTTTTTGTAAATTTTTTAATTTTTTTTATTAGTTTTGCCATACAATGACATGATATCTCCATGGGTTTACATATGCTCCCCCTCCAGAACCCCCCTCCCTCCTCCCTCCCTCCTCCCTCCCCCCCGGGGAAATCTCGGTGCACCAGCCCCGAGCTGGCGATTGATTTCACATATGATAATTAACATGTTTCAATGCCATTCTCCCATATCATCCCACCCTTGCCCTCATCCACAGAGTCCACGAGTCTGTTCTATACATCTGCGTTCCTTTTGCTGTCTCGCATGCTGGGCTCTCGTTACCATCTTTCTAAATTCCATATATATGTGTTAGTATACTGTATTGTTGTTTTTCCTTCTGGCTTACTTCACTCTGGATAATAGGCTCCAGTTCCGTCCACCTGAGTAGAACTGATTCAATCTGTTCACCTCCCCTCACCACACTCCCCTAAGCTGTTCATGTGTACCACTATTAGAACATTGAATCCAGTTGCCTTAAATAAACCTGTAGATCTATATGTCTCCCTCACCTGATGAAAAAGTACTTGGTGGTAAGGTAAAGATCTTTATTATATCAGAAAGCATTTTTCATAAAGCAGAAACTCAATAGAAATGTATTGGAAATATCAAATTTTCCTGTTACTGAATTTAAGGAAAAATGTTCAGTTGGTACATATAAGGGACACTGAACAGTTTCGTTTATCTTTTAACATTCAAACATTTATTAAACTTTTGTAGACCAGACCCTGTGCCATTTTTACTGTGGTTACAGAGATGAAGAAGACAGTCATATCCTGAAGTGGCTCACAGTCCAGCCAGGAGATAATAGTGCAAACAACGGCATTACATGTGATAGGTGTTGTAAAATAGGAGGGGGCTAGAATGGAAAGAGTTTAAGACTGTCTGGGAGGTGGGGAGGGAACCAGAAAGAAGGTGGTATCCAGCTAAGATTTCAAGAACAAAGAGTAGTTCCCTAAACAGAGAAGAAATAAAAAGGAAATTCTAAAGGATGTTATTTTCACCTATAGCTATATTGAGGTGGAAACACCCATAATTCTTGTTCAAACAGATTTATCCTTTTGATGTTCAAATAACTTAGTAAGGATCTACTATGGACCAGGTGGGCTTCTCTAGTAGCTCAGATGGTAAAGCATCTGCCTACAATGCAGGAGACCCGGGTTTGATCCCTGGGTAGGGAAGGTCCCCTGGAGAAGGAAATGGCAACCCACTCCAGTATTCTTGCCTGGGGAATTTCATGGACAGAGGAGCCTGGTGGGCTACAGTCCATGAGGTCGCAAAGAGTCAGATACGAATGAGCAACCAACACACACACATGGACCAGGTACCATTCTGAGCAGATATTTTTATTATAAATTATTATCTCTAAAAAAACAGATAAAGGAATAGCACATTTTAATTCAACAAGGATTGTATAGAGAAATGCAATAATGTAGTCCAGGTAAAGGGTTCTAATGATAACTCAAAGAAAAAGCTTAGGAGAAGGCACATAGATGACATATATAATGCAGATGACATATCCATTAGGCAGTTTCTCTCAGATATTAACTGTCTGAGCAAACATTCGGCAAGAGCGGCATTGCAGCCAGTCCCTGTTTGAATTCTCTGATGAAGGTCGGAAATGCCGTTATTCTGGGATGTTGATTAAAGAGAGAGTCACATGTTTTACATGCCAGATGTGCAGGAGGTGGTGCTGATGGCCTGTGCTGGATGGTTAGGAGCCTGACTTACATGCTCTTTCAGAGACAGTGGCAGTGTGGCAGTGTGCTTCTTAATGCAGTGGAGGAACAAAGAATGTGTGTGTGTGTGTGTGTGTGTCTGTGAGTGTGTGTGTCTGTCTGTGTCTAATACTGATCTCATGCCAAAGCACCATGCAATGAATGCTCTTTACTTTATCTTTAATTTTCACTTTGATCATTTTGAGTTATGGAAATGCCTGGTGACACAGAAAGTGTTTATTTTGTTTTATCTATTATTGTTTTTCCTTTTTTGTAATTCTTTTTTTTTTTTTTATTGTGTTGGTTTTGCCATACAATGACATGAAACCGCCATGGGTTTACATATGCTCCCTCTCCAGAACCCCCCTCCCTCCTCCCTCCCGATTCCCTCCCCCTGGGTCATCTCGGTGCACCAGCCCGGAGCATCAACCCTGGGCTGGCTATTGATTTCACATATGATAATTAACATGTTTCAATGCCATTCTCCGATATCATCCCACCCTTGCCCTCTTCCACAGAGTCCACGAGTCTGTTCTATACATCTGCGTTCCTTTTGCTGTCTCGCATGCAGGGTTCTCGTTACAATCTTTCTAAATTCCATATATATGCGTTAGTATACTGTATTGTTGTTTTTCCTTCTGGCTTACTTCACTCTGGATAATAGGCTCCAGTTCCATCTATTATTGTTATTATTTATTTTCAAATTTAGCAGGAAAACTGCCAGCCAGTCTTCAGTCTATGTAGGCACAGGTATCCACCTTGGGACATACCTTTCTGTTTGGTGAAGAATTACCTGAGTAGCCTCTCTGGATTTTGTAAATGGACAATCCAAGCCCCAGAGAAGGTTCTAATAACAATTGTATTGTGATTGACTATGCTTTTCCTTCCTGATTTCTCTGAATATGTGGAACTCATAGATAGAAAGGGACTGTGCACGTCTGTATAGGACCAAGAAGTTCCAGGAAGGTAGGGGGTAGAAGGAAGCCTTTCCTTCCAAGGTTCAGCATCATTAGAACCTTTTTGAATGAGGTCTCCTCCAGCTTAGGTATCAGTGCCACCAGATCAGGTTTCACCTCTGTATCCACAGGACCTATATCATGGCTAGCACATAGTAGGTGCTCAATAAACACTCTTGAATGACTTTAATTTCCAGTTCTTTATCTCACACTCTTGCTCCCAAGTTTTCCAGACCAAAACTTTACTTTTCCTTTAATTTTTCATTCCTGAAATAATTAACCAAAATTTCAGCCCTTCTAAAGTCTGTTTCTATTTTCACACTCAATTGAAAATTATAAAATCATGTCCTCAAGTAGAAGAGATTGTCTCCTCTTCTTGTTATAATAATCGCAGAGAATGCACAATCAGATTATCTAATATTTATGCCACATTGTTCAAACAAATAAGCCAAAAAGAAGTGGTAGGTAATAAAAGGGTATTTGAAACCATTCAGAATTGAAACTATATCCACTATTAGGCAGATGCTACTTCTTTCTGATTTTAGTAGTAAGTTTTCTTCACTGGAAGCTATGATAAAGTTATTGTTTTGAAATGACATGTTGTTTATTAAAAGATTTTTATTTTATGTTGGAGTATAGTTGATTTATACTGTTGTGTTAGTTTCAGGTATACAGCAAAATGACTCAGTTATACATATATCCATTCTTTTTCAGAATCTTTTTCCATATGGGTTATTACAGAAGATTGAGTAGTGTTCTCTGCTATACAGTAGATCCTTGTTGATTATCTATGTTATATGTAGTAGTGTATATATTTTAACCCCAAACTCCTAATGTATCCCTCCTCCCACACATTTCACCCTTGGTAATCATAAGTTTGTCTTCAAAGTCTGTGAGAATATTTTTGTTTTGTAAATAAGTTCATTTGTTTCATTTTTTTAAGATTACACATATAAGCAATATCATATTTTTGTCTTTGTATGACTTATTTTACTTGGTATAATAATCTCTAGGTCCACCCAGGCTGCTTCAGATGGCATTATTTTATTCTTCTTTTGTGGTTGAGTAACATTCCATTGTCTATATACCACATCTTCTTTATCTATTCCTCTGTCAATGGACATTTGGGTAGCTCCCATGTCCTGGCTGTTGTAAATAGTGCTACAGTTAACGCTGAGGTGCATGCATGTTTTTGAATTGTGGTTTTATAAAGGATATACCCCCTGGAGTGAGATTACTGGATCATATGGTAGCCCTAATTTTAGTTTTTTCAGGAACCTCTATACTGTTCTCCATGGTGGTTGTACCAATTTAAATTCCCATCAACAATGTAGAAAGGTTCACTTTTCCCCACACCCTCTCTCGTATTTATTGTTCATAGACTTTTGGGTGATGGCTCTTCTGACTGATGTGAGGTGATACCTCATTGTAGTTTTGATTTGCTCTTCTCTAATAATTAGCGATGTTAAGCACATTTTTGTGTACTTTTTTCTGTAAAAATATTAAATCTTAAGACTTTGAATGGTTTTAGCTGAATTCCACTTAAAGTGTTTTTAAATGACTTTGTCATCATCATTTAGGTGTTATTAGAACTCTTTATGAAACTAAGTCAACAGTCTATTAATCTATGATTTGAGAAGAAATCAATGCCACTTCAGTTCAATTCAATTAACATACATTGAAAACCAACTATGCGTCTGTTCTGAGTTAGAGCGAGGTTCATTCCATTTTAATCTTCTTTATCCAAGTAACCCCTCAATTACCCTTCTATTACTATTATGGGAAAGGTCAGATTTAAGGCAATACTACTTAGGTTTAGTGTAAGCTTAAAGGAGAAATAGTGACGTTCAAACTTGCCTCAAATATCTATCTGAAGGACTAAGATAAACAGTGAAGGGTGGGCAATTAAATAGTCAATAATGCTGGCTCCTTGTTAAAGATGTAAATGAAATTTCTCCTCAATTTATTCTATATACTATCATCAATATTTTTAAATTGCTATAGTAAATGGTCTTGGCTATAATTTCATCTTTTGGTCAGGCAGCTTTCCTTGGAAAAGAAACCAAGAAGAGCAACCTTCAGACCAGATTCTGGAAATCACTGCTATTCTGACAGTTAACTCTCCCACACTGTGAAGTCTGTCAAAAGATGTCTGAAAAACATAAAATTCAGGAAGATGTTTTCATTTTTCTTGACATTATTACTTTTTAAATATGTTCCAGGGAACTATGCTAAGCACTTTCCCTGCATTACCTCAACTAATCTCACAACACATCTATAAACAAGGCTTTATTGTCTTTCCTCATTTTAAATGAAAAAAATGGAATCACGAGGCCAACAGAATGTAAAGTCCATATGGGAAGAGTCTGTTGTTTCTTCTGTTCCCTTCTATATCCTCAGAGCCTAGAACAGAGCCTGGAACTATATAGATGCTCATAAATATTTATTGAATGAATGAAAGGACGGATGACTGAATGGTAAAGAATTTGCTCAAGGTTACATAACTACAAAAGGATAGAGTTGGGACTCCTACTCAGGTCTATTTGATTTCAAAGCCTATATTTCTAACCCTGCTTTATTTTCTGCCCATGGCTTGAAATTGCGTTTTAAGTCCATTCCAAGCAACTCAAAAATCCGAATATCTGTTACTTCCAGAGGCACCAACTGGCAAATCGAACCAGTTAGTCTTGCCCAGAAACTAGATTGGGAGTGGATGGAGCAGTCCTCATTTTAAGGGGTCCCAGAAAAAGGAACACTGATGGCTAACTTACTCTTAGATTCCATCAAAGTTAGGATCTTTGAAGCCACATTGTGAGGGTTAAATAATAGCCTATATGAAATGGGCTTAGCTTGGCACTTGAGACATAGTGAGTACCTAACACACTGTTGCCAGAATGAAGGAGGTGGCTGTAAATTCTGTAGAACATATTAGTTGTTACTAAATTTTTTAAAGCAAATGATGGTAGAGCTTTAGAGTGACTTTAGATAGTAAAACCAAAGCCACCATGGTTGCCTGACTTATACAACAAATAATCATTTGAAAGATTGAATGAGCCTTCTATTTGCCTTCTTATTTTAACATAACAAGGATATTGGAAAATAAACTTTCAAATTTCTATTGTAAACACTTTACAATCCTCATTTAACTTTCATGACCACCTTTGAGATAGATATCATCATCATAGATAATTGCACTTTACATATTTGATTTCAGCCTGTCAATAATCTGTTGATCTATGATTTGAGAGGAAACAGAGACACAGAAAGGCTAAGTGATTTGTCAAGATCACATAGCTGGTAAGTGCAGGGATAGGATTTAAAACCAGACAGCCTGGGTTCAAGTCTGTGCTCTTAACCAGTACATTATAGCAAAGGGACTGGTATGGTCAGGCCCAATTCCTAAATAATATGTCCCAGTAGGTAAAGAATCCACCTGCAATGCAGGAGACCCCAGCTCAATTCCTGGATTGGGAAGATACACTGCAGAAGGGCTAGGCTACCCACTCCAGTATTCTTGGGCTTCCCTTGTGGCTCAGCTGGTAAAGAATCTGCCTGCAATGCAGGAGACCCCAGTTCGATTCCTGGGTTGGGAAGATATCCTGGGGAAGGGAAAGGCTACCCACTCCAGTATTCTGGCCTGGAGAAGTCCATGGACTGTATAGCCCATGGGGTCACAAAGAGTCGGACACCACTGAGTGACTTTCACACTGGCTGTTCCTGTGGCCTTGGGATAAACAAAGTATAACAGACAGCAAAGTGAAGGTTTGTGATGCTTCTGATGGAGCCAGAGTGGAGTCATGGACTCACAGTAAGCCTTTTTGCACACATGAAAAAGCATAATCTGTGCTACCTACTACTCAGAGTAGTTAAGAGCAGTACAGGACACTGATAGATACCAAAGTGTCATACACAAGTGAAAGACTGTTTTTCATTGTCTTCCTCTAATTTTTCTCTCACAGGCATAGATTGTTATTGTTCAGTTGCTCAGTTGTGTCCGCCTCTTTGCGACCCCATGGATTGCAGCGTGCCAGGCTTCCCTGTCCATCACCATCTTCGGGAGTTTGCTCAAACTCATGTCCATTGGATTGGTGATGCCATCCAATCATCTCATCCTCTGTTGTCCCCTTCTCCTCCTGCTTTCAATCTTTCCCAGCATCAGGGTCTTTTCTAATGAGTCAACTCTTTGCATAAGGTGGCCAAAGTATTGGAATTTAAGCTTCAGCATTGGTCCTTCTAATGAATATTCAGTGTTGATATCCTGAATCAACTGGGTTTCCTGAATCAAATGACTCGTTTGATCTCCTCGAAGTCCAAGGGACTCTTAAGAATCCTCTCCAGAACCGTAATTCAAAAGCATTAATTCTCTGGCACTCAGTCTTCTTAAATTACACAGTGTGAATATAAACTCACTAAGGGCATGGTCTGAACTCCTCTTTCTTTGTAGATCTCACTCAAGGGCACACAAACGAGATTCCCATGAATATACATCAACACTGTCTCAGATGCTTCTTTAGAAAGAATACCTGAAGCCCCAGCAATTCTGATTACTATCCCTCTGGCTTATAGCAAAACCAGTTGTCTGTCTGATTTGATTATATTTAAATGAAACCCCAAGGCTATAATGTCTAATGAGGTGGGAAAGAAGCAATTGCTATTCATTAGCTTCCTAGAAGTCTATTCTTGGGACAGGGTCTGGATATTATCTTAGTTCCTTTTTAAGGCCTTTAGGGTTTCTGTCTTTGGGAGATGAATGCCCTATTAAAGCAAACAAATGAAAACAAAAGCCAATTAATTGGCCCTTTCACTGAAGAATGGCCAGCTTTTGCACATACCATTCTTTCTTTTCCTTACTCACAAAGTGACAAAGGCTATTTAGGATCATAGACAGACATATCTGATTACAAGCAATCTTCCATCATCCTGTTGACATCTTCCAATTCCTTCAAAAGCTCACAAGCGGTTCCTGATATCAAAATTTCAAAATAAATGAAGGAAAATTCACAGAATTAAATGGGAAAATAGACAAATCTACAATCCTAGTTAAAGATTTTAATACTCATCATATAGTAATTGATAGAATCAAGTAGACAAAAAATTAGTAAGGATACAAAAGGCTTTATCAACACTCTCAGTCAACTAGATCTAACCAACATGTATAAAATATTGTACTATATCCTCAAACCACATAATATGCATTAATATGCATAATATGCACATAGGATATTCATTAATATAGGCCATATCTGTGCTATTAAGCAAGCCTCAATATATTTCAGAGGATCAAACTATATAGAGTATGTTCTTTCTCCATGGTCTAATTTAATGAATGACAATCTATGGAAAAACTCCATGTATTTATAGATTAAAAAACAATAACCATGGGTCTGAGGTAATCACACGGGAAATAAGAAAATACTTCTAACTGAATAATCATAGTTTCACAGCATATTGAAAGCTATGGAATGTAGTTAAAGCAATGTACATAGGGGAATTTATAGTTTTAAATATCTTTATTAGAAAAAGAATATAAGATGATCATAAAATCAATGATCTAAGCTTACTTCAACCTTAATCTGGAAAAAGAGGAGCAAATTAAATTCAAAATATGTAGAGTAAAATAAATAATAAAAACAAGAACAGAAACCAATTAAAACAAATTTTTTTTTTTGAGAATTGCAAGTTAAGTTTTATTTGGGGCAAAATGAGGACTGCAGCCTGGGAGACAGCATCTCGGACAGCTCTGAGAGATTTCTCCAAAGAGGTAGTGGGGGAAGGTCAATATATAAGGTTTTGGTGAAGGGAGAGTTCAATACCATGAAGCACTCATTTTACATTTTGTTAGTCATGAGGATCTGATGTCACCATGAAGGGATTTAGTGCTTCTTTAAATATGAGGAGATGCAAATACTGAAATCATAAAAACATCCAACTATCTAAAGACCTGTCCCACCAGATTCCCTGGAGCACAGGGTGCTTCCCTCCACCCTGAACTCCCTCAGAGGTTGTTGAAAGTCAAAAGCTACAGCAGCTCAGGGTACAATCTTCACAGAAAGTGAAGTTGCTCAGTCGTGTCTGACTCTTTTCAACCCCATGGGCTGTAACCTATCAGGCTCCTCCGACCATGGGATTTTCCAGGCAAGAAGTCTGGAGTGGGTTGCCATTTCCTTCTCAAGGGGATCATCCCTACCCAGGGATCAAACCCGGGTCTCCTGAACTGCAGGCAGACGCTTTCTCATCTGAGCCACCAGGGAAGCCACAAATCTCCATAGAGGTAACTGACTAAAGCCTTTGTTGTTCAGTCTTTGACAAGGCTCTTGGTAAGTGCCAATTATGAACAAACAGCAAATAAAATCAATAAAATCAAATGCCGATTGAAAGGATGAATAAAAGTAATAAAATCTACCTACACTGATTGTGAAGGTTGCAAAATGCGATTGAAACTTTATACTCCCCATCACGAGGTGGAATCTGTGTTTCCTCCCTTGAATCTGAGCTGGACTTTGTGTCTTTCCTTTCTCCAACAGATGGTAGACGTGGCACTAATTACTTCCAAGCTTGATCAGGAAAGGCCGAGTGGCTTCTGCTTGGTTTTGGGGGGGATGATTGCTCTGAAGAAAGACAGCTGCTATGCTGGAGAGAGTGCATGGAGGCAACCCATGAACAGACCCAACTGAGCTCCCAACGCACGCCCAGCACCAACTGCCTGCCTGTGAGGAGGCCATCTTAGACCTCCAGCCTAGCTGCCTTTCACATGATTGACACCTCATCTGACAGCTGAATTCCTACATATCAACACTAAAAGATAATTTAAAAAATATGCACCAGATTTGAACAGACACTTCACAGAAAGTGATAAATAAATGGCTAATATACACATGAAAAAGTTACTCAACATCACGAGTCACTAGGGAAATATAAATGAAAATTTCAGTGAGGTACCATTTCATACCTAGCAAAATCACTAAAAATCAAAAAAATTTGTAACACGAACTCATGAGGTGAAGTCATAAAACATCTAGAACTTCATGCATTGCTATGAGAAAAGCTGAAATAAATTTAAACATGCATCTACCTATAACTCAGATATTATGCTCCTAGGTATTCCGCTCCCCCCCCCCAAAATTAAATCTCCAAACGGAAACAAAGCCTACAGATGGCTTCTACAGGAATGCTCAGAGCAGCCTTACTCATAAGAACCAGAAACTATAAGCAATCCCAAAGTATGTTGACAAGAGAATAGATAAATACAGTGGACTACTATTTAGGGGTCAAAAGGGATGTACTACTGATACATACAATAATCAGGGCAGATCTCAAAACCTTATGTTGAGTGAAAGTCAGAAAAAAGTACATACTTCATGACTGTACTGTTTGATTCTATTTATGATGTCTAAGAATAGGCATAACTAACCTATAGGAATAGTAATTGGAAACTGCCTCTGGGTAGATGGAGAGATGATGAATTGACTAGAAACAGGCACATGGAAACTCTTTGGAGCAACAGAAACACATTTTGTTTGCTATGTACATAAGTATGTGTATTAGTTCAGTTCAGTTCAGTTGCTCAGTCATGTCTGACTCTTTGCGACCCCATGGACAGCTTTCCTGTCCATCACCAACACCTGGAGCTTGCTCAAACTCATGTTTATCAAATTGGTGATGCCATTCAGCCATCTCATCCTCTCTCATCCCCTTCCCCTCCTACCTTCAATCTTTCCCAGCATCAGGGTCTTTTCTAAGGAGTCAGTTCCAAATCAGGTGGCCAAAGTATTGGAGCTTCAGCTTCAGCATCAGTCCTTCCAAAGAATATTCAGAACTGATTTCCTTTAGGATTGACTGGTTGGATCTCCTTGCAGTTCAAGGGACTTTCAAGAGTCTTCTCCAACACCACAGTTCAAAAGCATCAATTCTTTGGTGCCCAGCTTCCTTTATGGTCCAGCTCTCACATCCATACATGACTATTGGAAAAGCCATAGCTTTGACTAGATGTACCTTTATTGGCAAAGTAATGTTGTTGAAGAAATCAGTAACCGAGAAACCAAGCACCACACTTGCAGAGTTGGAGAACTCAGGTTTATTACATGGCAGGCCCAGAGCAGTTAACACGCCAAGATCTGAGCCCTGAACAAAGGGGTTACAGAGTTTTTAATAGACCTACTATCGTGGGCAACACTAGCTTCTAACAGACAGGTTTAAACTAAGGGGTTTTGCGCTCACAAAAACAGCAGTCAAGATGCGGAAGGGGGATGCCTGACCTTTACATAGACAGGCATGATTAAGCAGGCTTGCAGGGGCTGGGCAATTGCAAAGAGCAGGACAAGAGTGAGTGAGATAAGCTCCAGTTCCTAATACTGTAAGTCCCCACTTTCTGAGAGTACATGACCTACGTGATTCAGGCTTTGCAAGGAACAAGCTGAGTTACAGAGGCAGAACAAGCAGGAGATTATGTAAAATTTTAACTTTTCCTCTTCAATGTCTCTGCTTTTTAATATGCTGTCTAGGTTGGTCATAGCTTTTCTTCCAAGGAGCAAGTGTCTTAATTTCATGGCTGCAGTCACCATCTGCAGTGATTTTGGAGCCCAAGAGAATAAAGTCTATCATGGTTTCTATTGTTTCCCTATCTATTTGCCATGAAGTGATGGGACCAGATGCCATGATCTTAGTTTTTTGAATATTGGGTTTTAAGCCAACTTTTTCACTCTCCTCTTCCACCTTCACCAAGAGGCTGTTTAGCTCCTCTTCACTTTCTGCCATAAGGGTGGTATCATCTGCATATCTGAGGTTATTGATATTTCTCCCAGCAATCTTGACTCCAGCTTGTGCTTCATGCAGCCCAGCATTTTGCATGATGTACTCTGCATATAAATTAAATAAGCAGGGTGACAATATACAGCCTTGCATACTCCTTTCCCAATTTGGAACCAGTCCGTTGTTCATGTCTGGTTCTAATTGCTGCTTCTTGACTTGCATACAGATTTCTCAGGAGGCAGGTGAGGTAGTCAGGTATTCCCATCTCTTGAAGAATTTTCCACAGTTTGTTGTGATGCACACAGTCAAACGCTTTGGCATAGTCAGTGAAGCAGTAGATATTTTTCTGGAATTCTCTTGCTTTTTTCTATGATCCAGTGGATGTTGGCGATTTGATCTCTGGTTCCTTCACCTTTTCTAAATCCAGCTTGAACAGCTGGAAGTTCTTGGTTCATGTACTGCTGAAGCCTGGCTTGGAGATGTGCGTATATATAGGTGTGTGTATACAGTTGTCAAAACTTATCAAACCAAACACTTAAGATCTTTGAGTTTTATAACATGTAAAAGATACTTCAACTAAAGATGTATAAGCACAAAAGCACACACTCACACACACACAAACACACACACAAACACACACACATGTGCCTCATATCCCACAGGGAGACTCCCCAATCCAGTCTCAATCCTTGGTGAGGGAGGAGGATTCAATCTAAGACCCCAACTAAATAAAAACAGGAGGATTCACTGTAAAACAGAACCAGAATACAGTGACCTCACCACCATTGCCCTGGGCAAAGGTCATAGGTATCTTGCTGTGGTGAGTGAACAATCTGGCAGTTCTGGGGATGAACCAAGTGAGGTCTGACAGGACAGGATTAGGGGAGCTGTTTAGACTCGTCTCTCATTGGGCTGGGTGCCCTGCATTGGTCTGAGCTCACATGGATGTTTTCCTTTTCTGGGTCAACTCCTCAAGTAATTCGGCAGCTAAATAAAACTCCCTCCTCCCTGTCTCCCACCACCTCACCATGGTAGTTTTCTAGTTATTTTAATGAGAACATTCTATTTTACTATGTTTCTATGGGCAAAATATCTTCTTAATACCCTTTCCATCTACTCTTCTCTGTTTCTTATTTCACTTTCAGAAATGTTTTTAAGATGACTCTGTGCCTAGGCTTTTCAAATTTTAATGCATTATGAGTCACCTATGGATCTTATTAAAATTCCAGTTCTGAGTTAGTATATCTGGGGTAGGGTCTGAGATTCTGCATTGTTAAGTTCCCAGGTGGTGCCAGTGTGTTGGTTTGAGAATCCCACTTTAAATAGAAGGCTCTTTATAATACACTAGCAATGCAGTGAATGCTGTTTGCTCCTCTTATTTGCAGGGTAGGGTAAATTAATGCAGAGTGTGGTGTCAGAGAAAGATGGGTAATGAAAAAAGCAATTCGCTCTCTTTTTCTCCATCTCAAATCCTGCCTTTCATGCTTCTTGCTACAGAAGACAAATGGCTCTGTTTCCCTAAAAGCTATACACACCCGCCCCCAGTGACAGCTGTCTTCTCCTAAAGATGTATCAGAGGAGGAGGGAAGGCAGGATTACTCATCAGAGTCATGATTTGCTCTGTCCCACACTGCAGACAGAAACACTGAGGCATGAAGAGGCGAATCTTCTGAACTATAAACTAATACAACACCAAGCGTTACCATTTGCAACCACAATTGTATGGCATTAGAATTAGATATGTTGGTCAGGATTATCTTAGTGGCTAATACACTGAAATTAGAACTGCTCCTTTCCTACAGTTGTTAGATCAATGTGGCATTCCAGAAGGGCTCTGGATAGCACGGCAAGGCATTTCTTTCCACCTCATGTCTTTCAGTCTCTGACTGATACTTACTGTTTTCATTCATCAAACATTTACTGAGCATCTATGAGTCCTACGAGTCTGGGCTTTGTATAGTTTTTGTGAATGCCTAGAAGAATAAGCTAATTTCTAATTCCAAAGAGGAGGTAGACATACAAAAAAAAAAAAAAGATGGGTTAAAAGAAGAGAATAGTTATCAAGTAGCTACTACCTGGGGCTTCCCAGGTGGTGCTAGTGGTAAAGAATCTGCCTGCAATGCAGGAGATGCAGGTTCAATTTCTGGGCCAGGAAGATCCCCTGGAGGAGGAAATGGCAACCCACTTCAGTATTCTTGCCTGGAGAATCCCATGGAGAGAGGAGCCTGGGCGGCTACAGTCCATAGGATCTCAAATAGTCAGACGCGACTCAAGTGTCTTAGCACACACAGCCACCACCTGCTGGAGGTGATGTAGCCTATTTCAGGTGGCCTTGATAGAGGTGGGCACAGAGTTTTGAATTCTGCAGGGCAATGGAGAATCTCTAAAGCACTTTTGAACTCTGCCTTGAGAAAAGAGCAGGCATTCATAGGTGGCTAGGGCACAGAACAGGAGGGCATTCTAGGCAGCGGGAGGATAGCATGAGCAATTAATACATGATACTCAGGCTTCCAAGTGGTCCTGGGTGACAGGAGTGTGAACTGTGTGATGGGGAGGTGGAGTGGGTGGGAGGAATAGGAGCAATCCCTTCCAACTTCTGTTTTTCGAGTTTATGCAGTTGATTCACACTCATTATGTTACTTGATCTGAACAGTTTGCTCCTCCATCCCCAGTCACAGCACTAATTACCTGTCAGCTGGAATGAGGGAGGCTTAGGACACACCTAGGAAGGGCGAGAAAAAATGTTAATCAAAGCCAATTCTGAAAGTGATTAAAATTTCAAATGTGGTCTACAAGTCTTCTGCTTTGCCAGAATTTCAACGCGATTATTCAATGCAATCCCATTTGTTGAGAGCCAGTCTCTCGCCACAGAGGCTTGCTGAACAGCTCTGACATTTCAGAATCAGACACTGCACTCCCAGCTGCCCTGACAGCTCCCTCTGCATCTCCAGCACTGACCTGCATCTGCCTGGCAGTGCCCTTTGCTTTGGACTTGAGGCCCTTTCACACCTCTGCTGGAGGTCTCAAACACCTCTGTGCAGGCACAAGTCAAGATCTGCGGCCTCTCAGAGGCCTAAGGTATACAGAACTCTCAAGAAAGGCTGCTTAAATACAATGGTTTTCCAACATGTATTTCATGTCCCCCAGGGTAGGGGCCGTGCTTGTTAAAAGTTCAGCTGGTCTGTTCCTGATCTGGAGATTATGCAACCAACTCTAAAAATCTAGTTTTTAAAAACACATTTTATACATGCATCCATTATACATCCATTATACATTATACATGGCTGAGTCCCTTTGTTGTCCACCTGAAATGATCACAACATTGTTAACCAGCTAAAAACACATTTTCCTTGGACTTCCCTGGTTGTCCAATGGTTGAGAATCCACCTGCTAATGCAGGGACATAGGTTCAATCCCTGGTCTGGGAAGATTCTTCATGCCGCCAGGCAACTAAGCCTGTGTGCCACGACCACTGAACTCACATGCCCTAGTGCCCATGCTCCGCAGCAAGAGAAGCCACCACAGGGAGAAGCCTGCGCACCACAGCTAGAGAAAGCCTGCACATAGCAGTGAAGACTCAGCACAGCCAAAGTTAAACAACAAATAAAATAAAATGAATTTTTTAAAAGATGCATCTTCCAGTCTACTGGGAAATAAACCAAAGCTTGAGAATATTGGTGTTAGGATTTGGAAGTTTAGTGAGAGCATCTAGACTCCCTCTCTCCGCTTTTCAGGCTTTTCCTCACACAGGCCTGGGCTCAGTTTCTGACGTGAAATCAAAGGTAACATTGGGAGTCACAGATTAAACCTCATTAAGTTCCTCGCGCACAGCACGACTCAAGCGCGGAGGAAAGGACAACTTTTGTTATTACACTTTCAATCCTGTTTGCTGTGGCATGTCCTTCTTGCCCTAACATGGCTGTGACGAAAATTACTAAGGGACCCAGGAGCCATGAAGGCCTCTGCCCCACCCTTTACAGGGACCCCCCTGCAGCCACAGGAGGATGGCCTGAGCCTTCTGTATCAGACACAAAGCCCCCACGCACTGTCATCGGTTCACCCACAGCAGCCTCTCTGACCCTGCATTGCCTGCTTGGGCAAAGGAATCGTTGAAAGCCATTTCCAGCCTGGTTCATGAGACAGTGCTTTGGAATGTGCCAAGACGAAAAACAGCTCACAAATGGGGAGTCCTCGTTATGTTCAGCACCACAGCCAGCAAGAGGCTGCTGCCAAGCAGGATCAAACTTCTGGGGAATGTTTCTGAAAAGCTGATGGAAACAGGGGACTCTGTCACACTTCTGTCACACCTCAACCCTGCGTGTGGGGAAAGCTCTCTTGGAATGGATCTTCATCGGTCTCAGAGACACACAAAATCTGTGTTTCCAGCAGCATTGCCATTTTCACTGCAGACTTAAAGCTCTATTCTCTGGTTTCCACTGCAGAAAGGGAAGAGAAGCCATCCAGGCTTTTTTAAAAAATAATTGAAGCTGAATAACGGTGCTGTCTAAAAAGATGTCTCCCAAAGGTTTCCATCACCCCCACCCCTGGCCTGAGCCTAAGCTCTGCCTAATTACCTGCATAATATCCTTGGCTCCTGTGCAGGGGTCCAGGTGTCCTCCTTGTCCACTGGAAGCTGAACCATATGTTAGACAGCTCTCTCTGATCTCCCAGGCTCCCCTCTTACCTACACAACTCCATTAGCTTGAGGGCTGACAGTTCTGGTAGGATATTTGTTTTACCTCTGCCAGATTTTTCAGCTAAGTGGCAGAAAGGGAGGAGTTCCCCCATCCAGAGCCAGCTCTAGCTAACTATGGTTCTGTCCTCCAATCTGTTAGGAAAAGGATCCTACATGCACTTAGAAAGGGAAGAGGTAATGTTTTCTTAGCAGTTGAGCACTACAGATCAGGTCCTCCTTGCCAGGCTCAAAGCAGAGAATTGTTTGTTTCTTCCTCCAAGTAAAACCAAGGTGTCACTGTGAGCAGCAGACAAATCTAGAGAAATGAATTCATACTGTGATTCAGGACCAAGGCAAAAAAAATTTTAAGTGTCCTTTGGAAATAAACAGCAACTGAATGAAATGACCATCTTTACTGTACAGATGAACTTATTTGTAAAGCAGAAATAGAGACACAGACATAAAGAACAAATATATGGAAACATAAGAGTGGGAAAGGTGAGGGTGGGATGAAAATTGGGAGATTGGGTGATATATATACACTATTAATACTATATAAAAAAATAGGTAACTAATGAGAACCTACTGTTCTCAGAGAACTCTACTCAATGCTCTGTGGTAACCTAAATAGGAAGAGAATCCTAAAAAGAGGGAATACATGTACCCACATAGCTGATCACTCTGCTATATAGCAGATACTAACATAATATTGTAATGCAACTATAGTCCAATAAAATTAATTTTAAAAAATGACTGTCTTTAATTCTCTAGTTATTCTCCCACCACCACCTTTCACCCTCAATTTGAGTTTTCCTGGGATTTAGGTAAGGTTTCATGAGATAAATGAGACTGATCATACAGAGATGAGCACAGTGTGGAGGTGTGCCCTCGTCTAGAGATCATTGGCCAAACAAACCACCTAGAAAGTTAAGTTCACACCAGATTAATTCACCCAATGAATCAGTGATGGGCAGGATGCATTCACAATACAGGAAGAGCCAGAAACCTGGAAATAGCCTCAACACTCCCCCCCCCATCCTTCACATCCAACCCACCATCAATCTTACAGAGTCTGACTCAAATATCTATTAAACTCACCCTCCTTCTCTCCATTTCTATGGCTACTGCTTTAATTCATTACCAGCCCCTCTTCCCTGAATGACTGCAACAGTCTCCTGATTAGGCTACCTGCCCCTCCCAACCTACTTTTCACACAGCACCCTCTGTGCAAATCTCATGCCATTCTCCCAGTAAAACTCTTCAATAATGTATTTTTCTCCTGTGTTCCCAGGTGGCTCAGTGACAAAGAAGCCACCTGCCAAAGCAGGAGATGCTGGAGACATGGGTTGAATCTCTGGATCAGGAAGATTCCCTGGAGGGAGAAATAGCAACCCACTCGAGTATTCTTACCTAAAAAAACCATGGATAGAGGAGCCAGGCAGGCTGCAGTCCATGGGATCACAAAGAGTCAGACATGACTGAATGACTGTCTTCCCCATGCCCTGCTTTTCTCTGCAATGTCTTAGATTCTGCATAATCTAGCCTTTGCTTACTTCTCCTGCCTCAGCTCGGGACTTCTTATCTCAAACAGTAGGCCGCAGCAAACTAAACCTCTCCTGTGCAAAATAGACCAAATGCTCTTTCACTCTATGGGCTTCCCTGGTGGCTCAGATGGTAAAGAATCTGCCTGAAATGCAGGAGACCTGGGTTTGATTCCTGGGTCAGGAAGATCCCCTACAGAAGGGAATGGCTACCCACTCCGGTATGGTTCAGCAGGTAAAGAGTCAAACTGCAATGCAGGAAACACAGGAGATACGGGTGTGATCCCTGCATTGGGAGGATCCCCTGGAGGAGGAAATGGTAACCCACTCTAGTATTTTTGCCTGAAAAATCCCATGAACAGAGGAGTTTGGCAGGCTACGGTCCAGAGGGTCACGAAGAGTAAGACGCAGCTAAGCACACACTATTTTCCTTTCTCTCTGGGGCCACCATGTGTGCTGTTTTCTCTGCTTGAAACAACCTTTTCCATACTCCGAAGCCCCTTAAATTAGTTATTTGCTGCTTGGAGTTCAGGTCTCAAATAAAACACCACTTCCTCTAGGGAGATTTTACTAACCCTCAGGGCAGCTGGGCAGTCTCTCCTCTGTGCTCCTTTAGCACCTGATGCAGCCCCACTTTTATTCCCCAAGAAAGCAGGGTCCATGGCTCTCAGGGTCACCATGGTATCCTTAGCCCTGGCCTCAATAAAGATTCTTTAATAAATAAATTTCTGTGTGGCTTATTTGTTTCCTGCCTCTAGCTGGAAAGATTACAACTATAGCTTCTTTCTGTCCCATCACCTTAAAAATTTTCCTCTTCCTTAATGGGATTCAAGACAAACTCCTATCTTTTTCTCTCCTTTCCTCCTTTTCCTCAAGGCCTGCCTGTCAAGAGGATCTCCTGTCAAGAGGATCTCATTGCATTTTGGTGGAAATTTTCGATAGTGCCTTCTCTATACCAGTTTACCCCTTAAGCCATGCTCAGTCCAATTCAATCTCCTGAAATCAATGTGTAATATCTCAAGATCATAGCGTTCTTGTCTGCACCACTTATTTGGCAATCAATCAAATGCTGCCTTGTGATAGTTCTTCTGCTCCTGTTTTAAATTGTTCTTATTATTACTCAACATTTCACAGCTTTATAGCATGTCTCTGACAATACTGTTAGGTCCCTTTAGAACTCAACTATCCTTGGGTCCCCTCACCACTTCCCCACAGGAAATCAAGCACATCTAACAAGGAAAGATATAATTAAGTATTGAATGAATAAATGAGTGTTAGGTACTCAATACAGATTAGATCTGTTTGTTTTTTGGACAGTGTTGAAGGAGTTCACAATTAGCCTGAATTTAAAAGTGTCTAAAGGCAATGGTTCAGTGGTAAAGAATACACCCACGTGCAGAAGACATGGATTCAATTCTTGGGTCAGTAAGATCCCCTGGAGGAGGAAATAGCAACCCACTCCAGTATTCTTGCCTAGGAAAGCCCATGGATAGAGAAGTTTGGAGAGCTATAGTCCAAAGGGTTGCAAAGAGTCAGACACAACTGAGCACAACACACATACACAAAGGCAAATAACTAAAACTTTGGTTTTAAGGAAGGCAGCAGACTTATACAAAATAAATTAAGCCAAATAGAACCAAGGCACTGACAATAAATTCTGCTGTTTCTATTAGCACCCATGAGAGAAAGAGCATCTCCGTAGTTGGGAGGGGATGGTTCCCATGAGGAGATGTCTCCAAAAGACCCTCAAACCTCTAGTGACCCTAGGACAGCTGCTGAGTGAAACAGCTAAGCTTCTGAGGCTTTTGTCTTAATTTTGCCTTGGTCCGCTACTAAACAATGGGAGGAATTCTGGGTTGGGGGTAAAGATACTTCAATTTGATTTTCAAGATCAGTTACAATTTACATTGTTTTGTTGGCCAAGACATTTAATGGATCTGAGCCATAGTCTTATATATTTATAAGGATTCTGATGCTTAGTCTATCTCATATGCATCTTATGATGATCAACTAGAGTTGGATAGGAAGACACTTCAGAGGAATTTAAGGAAAAATATTTGTGAAATAGTAACATCATTATCTCAGACCCATTGGCAAACTTTCTTGGGCTTTGGCTTCTCACCCCACCCATAACTCTCAATCCAGCAATAGAGGAGTGATGAAGTCAAGTATTTGTTAAAGTTTTCGTGTGATTTACCATTGTAAATAATTTCTTACCGAGAAAAGAGTGTAGAGGCAAATGGAATCCTCCCCAGTCAATGGTCTTTTCTCTAGATCTTTTCCATAGATAATCAAGTGTGAGCTGTTTATTTTCATTGCCAAAAGAATCTCTTGAGTGCCCACCAATGCCAGTATTGTACTTGATTGTACTGAGATAAGATAAATAAACCCTAGTAGAACACATTACATGGTAGGGAAAAATCCATAAACATGTCAATCTGATTCATCTGAATGTATATTACAGCATTGGCAGTGGCAAGGTGAAAGGAAGAGAGAACAGAATGTGGATTTAGAGTTAGACCTGATTTTAATCATTTTAATATATGTAATAAGAGCCATTCTTGAAATAGGCACATGCTATGTCAGAGGCATGAAGGAGTCTGGGGGAGGTAAGACTGACTTCTCATGCCACTCTCAGACATCTGGGGCATTTCAGTATTGATCATACCATCCCCTTCCCAATGAAAGTAGTGCAGAGAGCTATGTCTCATCACTCTGCCTCAACCTACCACCACATCTCATATGTAACAGGCATTTCCAGGGCAAGGGCCCCAATCTATTAGCTGTTTTTAGCACTAAGGACAGAGGCACATCCTCTTCTCCAGCTCCAGAGGTTGACCATGACTTGGGGACTGAATTTTAAGACTACACCAGTTTAACCTAAAGTTTATTGTACTGGTGTTCTTTCCTTGCTAAGCTGAATAGTCATATACCTGAAGCACTGGATAATATTGATTCTGTGTGGACCCTGAAATATAGGAAATAAGTGCTTAGTGGCAATTGCCAACTTCTGTTGTTGTTCAGTTGCTAAGTCACATCTCACTCTTTGCAACCCCATGGACTACAGCATGCCAGGCTTCCCTGTCCTTCACTCTTTCCTGGAGTTTGCTCAGATTCATCTCCACTGAGTTGGTGATACTATTTAATCATCTCATCCTCTGCCACCTCTTTTTCCTCCTGCCCTCACTCTTTTCCAGTATCAGGGTCTTTTTCAGTGAGTCGGCACTTTGCATCAGGTAGCCAAAGTATTGGAGCCTCAGCATCAGTCCAGTGAATATTCAGGATTGATTTCCTTTAGGATTAACTGGTTTGATCTCCTTGCTGTCCAAGGGACTCTCAAGAGTCTTCTCCATCACCACAATTCAAAAGCATCAGTGGGAGGCTCAGCCTTCTTTACGGTCCAACTCTCATATCCATATATGACTACTGGAAAAACAATAGCTCTGACTATACAGGCTTTTGTTGGCAAAGTGATGTCTCTGCTTTTTAATATGCTATCTAGATTTGTCATGGCTTCCTCTCAAAGAGCAAGCGTCTTCTGATTTCATGGCTACAGTTACAATCTTCAGTAATTTTGGAGCCCAAGAAAATAAAATCTGTCACTATTTTCACTTTTTCCCCATCTGTTTGCCATGAAGTGATGGGACCAGATGCCATGATCTTCAGTTTTTGGATGTTGAGTTTTAAAGCCAGCCTTTTCACTCTCCAGTTCCTCTTTAATTTTTGCCATTAAAGTGGTATCATCTGCATATCTGAGGTTCTTGATATTTCTCCCAGCAATCTTGATTCCAGCTTGGGATACATCCAGCCCAGCATTTTGCATGATGCACTTTACACGGAAGTTAAACAAGCAGGGTGATAATATATAGACTTGATTCATTTTTGAACCAGTCCATTGTTCCATGTCCTGTTCTAACTGTTGCTTCTTGACCTGTATACAGATTTCTTAGGAGGCAGTTAAGGTAGTCTGGTATGCCCGCCTCTTTAAAATCTTTCCACGGTTTGTTGTGATCCACACAGTCAAAGGCTTTGGCTTAGTCAATGAAGCAGAAGTAGATGTTTCTCTGGAATTCCCTTGCTTTCTCTATGATCCAAAAAATGTTGGCAATTTGATCTCCAATTCCTCTGCCTTTTATAAACCCAGTTTGTACATCTGGAATTTCTTGGTTCACATACTGCCAACTTTAGGACTGGCATTCTTGCTCACCTAACAGCCTGGCTGCCTGGTCCTATGCCTGCTATTTAAAATCCATCTGCCTGTCTCAAATATTTCCTTTCCATGCCATGGTTTACTATTTTCTGTTCTGCTTTACAAATCACATTTCCAGAGGCTAATCCAGACAAATCCTATCAACACAGTAAAACTTAATTTATCCCTGATGCCTCAGGAAAGATTAGATACCTGGATTATAACTGGACTGACTAGGTAAGGACTAATCAGTAAAGTCAGCAGAGCAAGATGAGAGAGGACATATGTTCAGTGAGCATTCTTGCATGACAGGTTTTGTAATAGACTATGAGCTTCTTGAGAATAGGAACTAAATTTTTTTACTGCTATGTTTCCAATATCTGGCACATGGTAGTCATTTATTAAGTGACTATTAAACAAATGAATATTTTACTGACTGAAAAATTAGGGAAGCCCTAGGTGTGGGTAACTAACCAAGATCTTCCTGATACAGGAATCAAACTGGGGTCTCCTGCATTGTAGGCAGATTCTTTACCAGTTGAGCTACCAGGGAAACCTGTAATATGTATCTAGGAGTCCTATATAAATTTGATTTTATTTGAATAACATGTGGCCCTACCTTCAAGGAGCTTAGAGTCTAATAAGACAAACAGAGTTAAAAAAAAGATACAAACTACAGAGCTATGCACAGGCTTTTTGGAGAATAGTGCAAAACCCAGAGTGGGCATACAAGGCAAAGTAGAAATCAAATAAAAGGAACAGAAATATTTTGAAAACAGGTAAAATTCTCACCTGTGTGATCTGGAATAAGTTTATTAACTTTTAAAAGGTTATTAACTGGTCATCATTGTATCAGTGTACAAGTTGATCATTCACAGAACACAAGCCATTCATGATTCACTGTATCCCCAGAGGAATAAGAGAACTTCATTTCCTCCAAACCAATGCAGCTGGCAAGTTTTCTTCAGCTCTCAGCATATTCTTGTCCTGGGTCATCAAGATTGACCAGACAGAGAAAAGTCTCGGGTTTGGCTTCCTTATCCTGTGCCAGGACTACTGTTCTGGTTTCAAGCGTCTTGCTCCTAGATTCTGCCCCTTGATGTGAATCAGGAGATTTACGTTCTAGTTCCAGCTCTGCCAGTCCTTTCTGTGTGTCCTTGAACAAAGCAGTCTCCTCTCCATCTTCCCCGCCTGTTTCCCATTTCTCCCTAGGTGCTCTGTGAACCACAAAAACAAGGCTAGCTATCTTCTGATCATGTTTCATGTTTTCCCACCCCCATTTCCTGCTCATGTGGGTCCTCACATCTGTGGGAGGCTCCATCATTTTGCGAACTCCGCTTATAGGGATCCAGACCAGACTTCCAAGCTCATTGAACAAAACCTTGAACTTTCCTTGCTTCCCTTATGGCCCTAGCTCTCTGCTCCCCTTACACAGTGATTCTCAACCTTGACTGCCCATTAGAAGCACACGCTGTTGTTGCTGTTGTTCAGTCACTAACTTGTCATGTCCTTCTCTCTGCAACTCCATGGACCGCAGCATGGCAGGCTGCAGCCCACTATCTCCCAGAGTTGGCTCAAACTCATGTGCATTGAGTCGGTGATGCTATTTAACCATCTCATACTCTGCTGCACTCTTCTCCTTTTGCCTTCAATCTTTCCCAGCATCAGAGTCTTTTCCAATGAGTTGGCTCTTCACACCAGGTGACCAAAGACTCACATGAGAAGATCATAAAAGCACCAATGCCTGGCCCTCGCCCCAGACCAATCACAGCTGCACTTCTGATGGTGCAGTAAGTACGTACTAGAGCGTCTTAGGTGATTGTAATGTGCGCCTGGGGTTGAAGACGTCGCTGCCCTGCTATAGCTTCATTTCCTCCTGTAGTGTTCGGCACCAAGTCATAAGTGTTTGGTGGCACAGATTGTCCACTCATTTTCTGACTCTAGAACAATGCCTTACCCACAGTAGGTGCTCCCTCCTCACTCTCAGGAGAAAGGATGAATGGAGAATTCACCTAGCTCTGAATCCATGCTCCCAATGTCATCAAAATTCCATCCTCACTTCTAATAGGCCTTGGTTTTCTTTTTGCAAGTAAGAGAGTTCTACATAGCCAGGGCTTCTTCTTGCTCCAGGACTCAAGAATTATTATTGCATGAGAGATAATAAGCCTTGGGATCAACTGGGGGAGGAAAAAAAGACAGCTTTTTTCTTCCTCTTCCAAAAAACTCTTTGCCCTCATCCTTTCGTGATGCTCTGTACCACACACAGCCCAGCACCCTAACACTTTGCCTGACTGTGGGAGGTGTGAGAGGAGCTTGAACTTCTGCAGAGCTATTTTGGTGCTGCCCAGAGGGCACGTGAACTTGAGAACAAAGTGGAAGAGGCTGAAATGAAACCCACATCGTGGCTTTGCCCCCAAACCCAGGCAGAAACAGGGCAGGGCTTCTTCTCCAACTAATTACATCAACTATCGGAGCATTTTGACAGCAAGAGCTATGACCTCTTTCCTCTTAAAGCCAGATCCAGCCTTCAAAGAGAAAGGCAGAATCATAGCAATAAGCTAATTTAAGGCTAAAGAATCCTCAAAGTCCTCTGGTGGGCAGGGACGGGGAGTGGGGGGAGGAAGGAAATGCTTCAATGTATTTATTGTTGTGATTTGGTTTTGTTTTTTCACCATGCACAGGCTTATTTGTCTGTATATTTTATTATGGCCAAGTTTGCACCATATATGGATTTCCCTGGTGGCTCAGACAGTAAAGCATCTGCTACAATGTGGGAGACCTAGGTTCCTTCCCTGGATTGGGAAGATCCCCTGGAGAAGGAAATGGCCACACACTCCAGTACTTCTGCCTGGAAAATCCCATGGATGAGGAGCCTGGTAGGCTACAGTCCATGGGGTCACAAAGAGTCAGACATGACTGAGCGACTTCACTTTACACCTTATTGCAAATTATCTTATCTTCCTCAGAATGTTATGCCAGTTCCACACCACCAGGAGTTGATTTATTCTTTTTTTCTACATGTGTATCGTATATATGTATATTTTTTTCTCTTTGCCACAACACAGTAATGCCTACGTATGACTATGTTGTATTGTTCCTAGGGCTGCCTGTAACAGCATACTATAAACCAGGTGGCTTAGACCAATAGAAAGGTATTGCCTCTCAGTCCTGGAGGCCAGAAGTCCAAAATTAAGGTGTTGGCTGGGCCATGCTCCCTCTGAAGGCTATAAGGAAGGATCTGTTTCAGCTTCTATCTTAGCTCTGATAGCCTCAGGTTGTTCCTTTGCTTATAGACACATCATTCCAAACCCGAATCTGTACATATTTCCCCTGTGTCTTTTTATCACCTTCCCTTTGGGCATGTCCTTCTCTGTATCCAAATGTCCCCTTTTAATAAGAACATGAGTCATATCGCATTGGGGCTTTACCTTTTGTTGTTGTTGTTTAGTCTCTCAGTAGTGTCCAATTATTTGCAACCCCGTGGGCTATATAGTCCACCAGGTTCCTCTATCCACTGGATTTCCCAGGCAAGAATACTAGAGTGGGTTGCCATTTCCTCCTCCAGGGGATCTTCCCGACACAGGAATCGAACCCATGTCTCTTGCATTGGCAGGAGGATTCTCATTTTAATTTTATTACCTCTGAAAAGACCATATTTCCAAGTAAAATCACATTCTGAGGTAGGGGGTTAGGACTCCAGCATATGTTTTGTTTGAAAACCCAGCTCAACCAATAATAACAAATGTCAGTACTCCATTTCTGTTATATTAGTATAGAAATGAGCAAAATGCTTTAAGTAGTTGGCTGAATAATAAGTCCAAGTTCTTTTCCTTCTATGCATTTGTGTCATTGATAGTAAATGTGTAACCACTTCTGCTTCTTGGGCCCAACCACAGTATTATTGACTATCTGGATCCCAGGGGGCCTTGGAAACCATCTGTCCCAACCACTTACCTGTGGCTTAAATCTCCCCCAGAACAACCAAGACCCACGGCCATTTAGGCTCTGCTTACATACCCCCGTGCCAGAGAACTTGTTGGGGACTATTCCTTCAATGATCACTTCTGCCTGTGAAAAGTACTTCCTTATACTGAACCCAAATCTCTCATTTTCAGCCACAAAGAATCAAACCCCTAATCTTGAGCTAAACAGAGGGCTTCAGATATTTCAAGAGTTGAGAGGGTGGTCACGTGTCCCATTTGTTCTTTACCCTAGCTCAAACAGCCTCAATTTCTTCCACCCAGACCACACACAAGACGGAGGTATGATTTGTACAGAGCAGAGTAGAACAGTTACATCCTGTTATATTTCTACAAATGCAGCCTGAAATTACATTAGCTCTCATAGCAGGCATCCCTCTAGCTCCAATTTCTGTGTTACACAGTAAACTTAAGTGAACTTTAAGTTCACTTCCTGTTTAGAGTCCCCATGATCAACAATGTAGCAAGATCAAGTTATGTATTCAAAGTTGACTAATCCCAGTAAAGCCTTTTGTTAGGGGCTTTCATTATCTTCCCTAATCTTCACAGATAATCTGGGTGGTACAGTAGATGTTCTGTCTTACTTTACTGATAAGAAAACCCACTCCAGTATGGCTCAGCAGGTAAAGAGTCCACCCACAATGCAGGAGACACGGGTTCGATCCCTGGGTCAGGAAGATCCCCGGAGGAGGAAACGGCAACCCACTGCATCATTCTTGCCTGAAAAATTCCATGGACAGAGCATCTTGGCGGGCTACAGTCCAAAGAGTCACAAAGAGTTGACTGAGCAACTTAGCACATACTGATAAGAAACCCAAGGGTACTATTTGTCACAGATCTGTTGGGGGCAGAGCCCAGAATCAAGCATGTCTTTTGTGTCTAAGCTGTTGGAAAAGGCAGTCTCACACACTCTGTCTTTCAGCTCCTGCACACCTGCATAAAGGAAGACCTTGGGCTTGAAACCATTTTTTTTTTCTTTTTTCCCCCATTTTTTTGGCTACACTGTGAGTTATATGAGAACCTAGTTCCCTGACTAGGGATTGAATCTGCACCCCCTGCAGTGGTAGCGCAGAATCTTAATGACTGGACCACCAGGGAAGCCTTTGAAACACTTTCTTACCTTGAGATTAAGAGTCCCAGCAACCTGTGCTGAACTTGTTACGTTGTGTAGGAATATCTTTCTCTGTTTCAGATTCAAGCAAGGCTTTGTATTGCTGAACCACGTATATCAAGGCACCTGGACAACCCCAGTGCTACATCTGTCCTCTGCAAGGAGTGAATAGGGTCCTCCTGTCACACAAGAGGGCCAATTGCCCTGTGTTGGCTGCCGGGAAGGACCCACTGGCCGTGGGAGACCAACGCCCACTATTGAAGCTAATCTTGCTGCGTCTCTTCTCTTTGTAAGTAAAGCATTGTTCCATCCAGGGCTTGATTGTGCTGTGCTTTCCTTGTGGGCAGATGTGCTCTCATTTCTACTCCTGATCATAGGCAACAGATGCCACTGGCTCAACGCAAGCCAAGTGAACTTTCTATTACTCTGCATCACTGCATCAAAATTACTATTCAGAAGCCCCAGTTGTGGTGGCAATGGGTAGGGCACTGTCCAAAACAAGAAGTCAGTCCTCTTGGAGCTTTAGCTCTGGCCAAAATGCTTAAGTAACAAATATAGGCAAATGACTATTGATTTTGTATAAGTAATTCAGGTGCAATGTGATTTTTATCTTTCAAACTGATCTTACCGATTGGCTTGATTCAATACATTATGTCAACATCTGGAAACTTAAGATGCTAATCCACTTTGCAGTGATGTGAGCATTTCTGGCCATCTACTCCTCCTGTGCTTCTGTTCTATTTGTATCTCATCTCCATGAGTCTGCATTGTGTGCAGCTTGCAGGCCTTTGGGAAATAGATATGAGACATAAATGATTTGTTAACATCACTCTTTGAGTTTTTTAAATACCATGGACACTGTATTCAGTTCTTTCCAAATAAAATTCATTTAATCCTCAGCAACAATTCTGTGAAGTAGGTACTATTACCCTCACTGAAACTATGAGGAATTGAGACTTCATGAAGTTAAACAAATGAACTTAATTAATTAAATTATGGCACATCATTACACTATTTACCAGTAAAAGAAAGAGATATCTTTATGTACGGACACAGAAAGATATTCAAAATATAGTAATAGAAAAAAACAACAACTGAACAGTAATAATAATATAGATAGAAGAGAGTGTCAGAGGATGAGATGGCTGGATGGCATCACTGATGCAGTGGACTTGAACTTGGGCAAACTCCAGGAGATGGTGAAGGACAGGGAGGCCTGGCATGCTACAGTCTATAGGGTCACAAAGAGTCGGACACGACTGGGCAACTGTACAACAACATGATGATTTGAGAAAAAAATATTTTTATTACAATATTCATTAAAAATAATGAAAGAATATATATTAAGTCTTCAACAGTGGTTATTCTGGGGTGATCAACATTTTAGGTAGGAAACTTTATTTTTCATGTTCAATATTTCAGTCATTTTTAATTGATTTTATTTATTGGGTGTTTTTTTAATGGATATAGTCACATAAAAAGTTGACTTAAAAAAGTTGCCCACGCAGCTATTAAGTGGTATACTGAAACTTAGGTTTGACTGTCTCTGAAACCTGAATTCTTAATCATAATTGATGATGGATAAACACCATTATGCCCATTTTTCTGAATTGAGCCTTCTTGGAAAGGACAAGAAGCCATGGATTCGTTTCTCTCCACTTTGATCAATTTGGGACAAGCAAGCTTACAGACAGGGCAATGTGGAATTCTCCTGGAAATATGGGTTGGTATCTGAATTCAAAAGATAGTCAAAATCAGCACTCTAGATCCCCATAAAGATCGTGATCTTCGCATTCTTCCCATTCCTCTCAATACTGGGAGAAATCCAAGAAAAAAATTCAATGAAATTAGGTCAGGGTCCTTTGGGTCATTTAACATAATAAATCAGCCTGGAGGAAGAGATTCCCCATCCAAAGGGAAAGTATAAATGCTGCTGCTGAAAATTCACAAACTTTCCATCTTCACTGTGTCTCTCCCAGGCCCTTTGTGATAACAATAAATATGACACAAGTTCCCCTTATCTGGAGGGGCCCACTTCCCTGCAGATGCCTGACATCCCCTCTGTGGAGACATGGCTTTTCCAGGATCTTTTCCAGGTCTTCAGGCTTGCCGAACCTTCCCAGGCATCACCATATGAAGTACAGTCCACAGGCCAGCAACATCCGCATCAACCAGGACGGGGATGGATCACAAGTCTAAATTCAGCCTTTCATTTTTGTCAACAACTGCACATTTTTGTCAATAAAGTTGTATTGGAACACAGCCATACCAATCGGTTTAGTACGTGAAGAGACACAAGTTCAATCCCTGGGTCAGGAAGATCCCTCAGAGTAGCAAATGGCCACCCACTCCAGTATTCTTGCCTGGAGAATCCCATGAACAGAGGAGCCTAGAAGGCTGTAGTCTATGGGGTCACAAAGATTCAGACACTACTGAAGTGACTTAGCATGCACACAGGGCTGCTTTTGGGCTGGCTACTACAGAGGAGGTGAGCAGTTAAGACAGAGACCCCATGGCCTGCAAAGCTGAAAATACGGCTATATGGTCATTATACACAGAAAACTCATGCTGAGCCTTGGCTTAGGAGCTTACTAGAAATGAAGAACTTCAGACCCCACTCCCGATTCCCAGTAATTCCTAAATACATTGAAGTTTGCAAACCAGTAGCACTACCTTGGAGCTCACTCAGCCATTGCACTGCTTCCATGTCATCATTAGAAGGTGCTGAGCCTGAAAAGGATGTTCTGAGAGTTTAGGAGCCTAATGACACCATAAAGCCCCAAAGCAGATAAACACATTTATCAACAAGAGTTGGAGGAAAGGCATCGACCAAAGGCTACAAGGTTGAGCTCACCTTTAACAATTAAGATTCTCAAACAGTCGTATCCAGATTGAAAAGAGCAGAAACTGTGAGATCCATTAAGGATTGATGGTGGAGGATTCTTCATTACCTAAATCTTTTTGCAAAGGAGATCAAACCAGTCAATCCTAAAGGAAATCAACCCTGAATATTCATTGGAAGGACTGATGCTGAAGCTGAAGTTCCAATACTTTGGCTACCTGATGCGAAGAGCCAACTCACTGGAAATGACCCAGATGCTGGGAAAGATTGAAGGCAGGAGGAAAAGGGGATGACAGAGGACAAGATGGTTGGATGGCATCACCAACTCAATGGACATGAGTTTGAGTAAACTCTGGGAGATGGTGAAGGACAGGGAAGCCTGGCATTTTGCGGTCCATGGGGTTACAAAGAGTCAGACACAACTGAACAACAACAAAATCTTTTTGGTTTTGAGAATCTTGAAAGTGAAAGTGAAACTGGGTAACTAACACAATCACTTTCAAGATTTTCAAAACCAAAAAGGTTTATATAAAGAAGAATCCCCACCCCCAATCCTTTCTTAATGGATCTCACAGCTCCTGCTTTTTTCAGTCTGGATACGACTGTTCTCTCCTCTTACCTTAGAAAGAGGCTTTGTTCCATGCTTCAGAGGCTGCTAGGACCTCTGTTTGCAGAATGAGGAAAGCCAACCCTGAGAGAGTGCATACAGGCTTCCAGCAACCTCCTTGGATGCCAGGTCAGAGTTGAAGTCATCACATATGACGGTTCAGCACGTCAGGGTCAGAGGCCCATCACCTTCTCCATCTGTCTTAGCTCCCTTCTACATTTTGGTACCTGACCCAAGGGGATGCTCTTGAAGGGCTGAGGGGACAATAAGGCCTCACCTGGAGGACATGGGGAGGCCTGCTGCCAGGTGTGTCCGAGGGTCACCAGGCCAAGCTTCTTAAAGGAGGGCTCACCTTGGCATATGCATTCCCAGTGGCACCTCTGGGTTAGACTTTCCCTGTCCTGCCTTGGGAACTCCTAGGGATCTCTGATAAGTAAAACAGAGCCATTTTCCTAAGACAGGTTTCCCTAGCAGCTCAGATGTAAAAAATCTGCCTGCAATGTGGGAGACCAGGGTTCGATCCCTGGGTCAGTAAGATCCCCTGGAGAAGGGAATGGCAACCTGCTCCAATATTCTTGCCTGGAGAATTTCATGGACAGAGGAGGCTGTTGGGCTACAATCCACAGGGTCACAAAGAATCAGATACGACTGACT
Organism: Antilocapra americana; assembly: GCA_007570785.1. NCBI lineage: Eukaryota > Metazoa > Chordata > Mammalia > Artiodactyla > Antilocapridae > Antilocapra > Antilocapra americana. The sequence continues at coordinate 56,481 of ML661799.1, read as the reverse complement.
GAGCAACTAATACTTCCACTTTCACTTTTCTAACATGGTTCTCTCCCCTTAAACAATCACATCCAGATTGATAAAACCAGAGGTCAGTTAAGAAGGAGGATCTTCAGATGCTCAGCTTCTGGCCCAGATTCCCATATCCTGGACAGAACTCCAGCTACCTAGACCCTGTGTATGCCATGTCCCAACCCCACACTGCTGGCCTCCACCCTCTTCAGACATCCAATTCCTTCGTGGCCTTGCCCTTCAGTTCAGATGTGCCCCATTGCCCATCTGGGCATGAGGTGGCTCTTTCTGACTATGATGTCACTTCCCTCCAGGCAATGCACTCTCCCTGGGTCTGGGTGATTCTCCTCCTGGCTCAGCAGGCCTTAGAGACCCGGCCCCCCTCACCTGGGCACCAGCTTTTGTAGTGTTTTCACCACCCGCAGAGAGTTCTGTCTGGGGACTCATTTCAGGCTGTTGTCAACAAGGCTTGACTTTCGTTTACCTCCTTTCCCAGTTCTGAATGCCTTGGCCCATCACTTCTCTCCTATGGGATTGCCCATCACTGGCCTAGTCAAGAGGAATGTCAGAAACAGCATGGCTCCCTTCCTGGAAGCTTGGAAGCCCTTTAGAGGCCTTGGGAGACATATGCAGAACTCCAGGCAGGGCTCTTCATGAACATGACCGAATTGTCCTGTTCTTTCAGGTATTTGGGGACTGAACAGCTCCTTAGCTGATGCCTCCTCATAATTCCAGGTTGCTGGCAGCTGCTGGTCAGTTTATGGGTTCAGAGCAGGACACTTCTGTCCATCTTCTCATTTCCACTCTTCTCTGGCCTCTGACAAATTATCTTAACTCTAGAAAAGTACACTCCTGGTCAGCATTTATGTGTGCTCAGCTGTGTGCATCCTGCTAATTACTTGCAGCAAAATGCTCTCATGCAAGCGTTTCAGCTGCTCCACCATTTATTTGGACTTCTGCCTCCTTGGGAATAATTCTTGAGTCCTCTCTTCTTTTACTGATTATCTTCTTAGGCCCTCTTTTTCTTCTGCAGCTTCTACTTCTTCCTGTCGAGACCTTCAGGTGGAGCCGTGACCTGGCAGTGGGGATGCCAAAGTGGAGCCTAGTGGGATGATAAGATTCCCATGGGAACAGGAGGTGCGAGCCAGGTTCAGGGAGGACTGCAGGGGAACTGTGGGCAAGGAGAGAACGGGGTCCCCTCTCTTCTCTTAGCTCCAAGCTTATCTTGCCCTGATTTATAGACAAAAAAAAAAAAAAGAAGAAGAAGAAGAAGAACATAAATACCTGAGTTTAAGAACTGGCTTTACACTTCTTCTTCTTCTTCTTTTTTTTTCTGGCCACACTGTGCAGCTTCTGGGATTTTAGCTTTCTGACCAGGGGTCAAACCCAGGTCTTGGCAGTGACGGTGCAGGTTCCTGACCACGGGACCACCAGGGAATTCCCTGCACTTATTCTTTGTTTGAGTCTGGGAATATTAATTACTCTCTGCAAGGATAATATCCAAAAATAGGGAAGAATAACAACTACCCTGTAAGATTGTTGTAGGAATTAAATGAGGAGGCATATAAAACATCCGGCAGTGTCTGGCCCATAGAAATCCTTAAGGACTGTTTTGTCCTGGGGATTCCTTCTCTGCTCCTCTCCAGTGCTTTCCCCAGCCTTTGGTCCCCTCAAAGAAGGGATGGTTGAATATATTTATCCCAGGACCCTCAACCTTCTCATCCCAGCTTGACTTCTGGGTTGGTTAAGGGATGGGAAGAAGGAAGCTATGGAGAGCAGCAGGTGGCTGGTAGGTGACTAAGGGCGATCATTTACTGAGGGCTGTTATTAATCCTCACAGCAACTCCAACAGCTAAAAAGTCGAGGACGCTGAAGTTTTGCCAAGTAAGCAACTTGCCTCAGACCACACAGCCAAGCCTTCATTTGAATATGGCCTGACTCCAAAGCCCACTGCCTTTTTCATTGTATCTTAATGCATCCTATGAAGATGGGGAAATAAGTCAGAGAGAGGCTTAGAGGAGATAGGGAGTGAGTATGCCGAGAGAAGAAATGTGAAAATGGGTAGGATGGAGGACGGGGAGAATTTAGGGAGGAGAGACTGCAGATGAATGGGGAAGCCCAGGGCTGTTCCTGCACCTTGTGGTCAGAGTTGAGGGAAGCAGAGAGGTTGTTGCAGACACACACACCCAGGCTCCCCAGCACAGCTGCTCCATGTGAGGTGATTCAAGGCTCTCGATGCCCTGCGGCTCCCGGGTACAGAGTAGGCGTGCAAAAGAAATGTGTGACTTAGTCCCTCTCAGAAAGAGGGGAGAAACAACCCACAGGGGAAGGGAGGTGGCAGGAGAGGGCAAGCTCAAGCTGACACCTTGAGGAAGTAAAATGGGGAAATTTTAAAACTTTTCTGTTATCACTGCTCTTCTTTAGGGATGAGTCTGAGAAGAGCTCCTCCTGTATTTCCTGCTTTTTTCTCAGCCCCTTGTTTCAGAATGTTCTGGCCACCATGGAGCTCTCTTGTCTAAAGCCAGAAAAGGGAAGAATAGCCACACAGAGCCACACCCAGCCTGGACCGCTGCTCCTCACCTGACATTCTCAGTTCAAACCAGCAGGAGCCTCCTACCTGAACCTCTCCTAACCCCAGGGCAGACTTAGTCCGCCCGCATCTGGGCACCCACTGTGCTCAGTTTGCATCTCAGTCACTCAGTCTCTTACACTGTGTGTGTGTTCTCAGGCTTCCTCTGCTGGACTCTGAGCATCTTGAGGGCAGAGGCTGTGTCTGTCCTGTTTATGAATTCCCAGCACCTAGTATGGTGTCAGGTTCTGAGGAGAAGCTCAGCAAGTGAATTTAGAAATGGCATTTTCTGATCAGTAAGTGAATTTAGAAATGGCATTTACTGATCACCTGCTTAGGACCAGGCAATGGGGAAACAGATATGGACACCACGGCCTCATTTCAGTTGCTCACGTTCCAGAAGCAACAGTTAGAACCAGACATGGAACAACGGACTGGTTCAAAATCGGGGCATAAATATGTCCAGGCTAAAAGAAAAGCTATGGTAAACCTAGATATCGTCACCCTGCTTATTTAACTTATATGCAGAGTACATCATGTGAAATGCCAGACTGAATGAAGCACAAGCTGGAATCAAGATTGCTGGGAGAAATAACAATCTCAGCTATGCTGATGATATCACTCTAAGAAAGCGAAAAGGAACTAAAGAGCCTCTTGATGAAGGTGAAAGAGGGGAGTGAAAAAGCTGGCTTAAAACTCAACGTTCATAGTGGCTGTACTAGTTTGCATTCCCACCAACAGTGTAAGAGGGTTCCCTTTTCTCCACATCCTCTCCAGCATTTATTGCTTGTAGACTTTTGGATGGCAGCCATTCTGACTGGTGTAAACATGCGAGACAGCAAATGGAACGCAGATGTATAGAATAGACTCGTAGACTTTGTGGATGAGGGTAAGGGTGGGATGATATGGGAGAAGGGCATTGAAGCATGTTAATTGTCATGTGTCTAATCAATCGCCAGCCCAGGATTGATGCTCGGGGCTGGTACAGCGAGATTTCCCGGGGGGAGGGGAGGGAGGAGGGAGGGGGGTTCCGGAGAGGAAGCATATGTAAACCCATGGTGATATCATGACAATGTATGGCAAAAACAATAAAAAAAATTAAAAAAAAAACTCAACGTTCAAAAAACCAAGGTCATGGCATCAGGTCCCATCACTTCATGACAAACACAGGAGGAAAAAATGGAAATAGTGACAGATTTTATTTTCTTGGGCTCCAAAATCACTGTGGATGGTGACTGCAGCCACAAAATTAAAAGACACTTGCTCCTTGGAATAAAAGCAAGGAAATAGCAACCCACTCCAGTATTCATGCCTGGAAAATTCCATGGACAAAGGAGCCTGGCAGTGTGACCCCTGTCAGTGGGGTCACAAAGAGTCGGATATGTGCCGAGGTCCAGCCCCGGCGGGGTCCGGGGGTCTTGAGGGATGAGTGGCATCGGCGGAAGAACTGAGCTGAGTCGATGTGTGGTGATGGAGCAGTCTCTCTTTATTGCTGTTAGTTTGTGGGATGATGGAGAAGTCTCTCCAAAAGGAGATGGAGAAGTCTCTCATATATTGTTGTTGGCTTACAGTTTTATAGCCAAAAGTCATCCCCATTACATCATTACATCACCTATCATTCTATACAATTTTTTGTTTTCTACCTTCCATAGCAACCTTATCATTGAGCTCATTCCCCAATCTATCATGAAACATTCCCTTTGCAGAAGTCAGATTTTTATGTAATTAGATTTAACAATAGTATGTTTACCATTTGAATGTCTTCAGTATACTTCATTCAATCATGATAAGTACATCAACCTAAGTAGAAAGGTTACATTTCTCTTATCAGGTACAACTATGTAGAAGCTAGAGGGAAGGGCTAAAGCTTGAGACTGTTTATTCTAGTAACCTACTTCAGTTCTTAGGGGAAAGAGGAAAGAGGACAAAGAGACAGTTTAGAAAGAGGAAAGAGGACTAAGAGACAGTTTAGGAGCACTGCTTTAGCAATAAAACCCTATTAACCTTATAACTACTATAATGAATTCCTATGTCTACATTATCCTAAAGCAATCAATATCTCCAACTATGCTGGCCACAGTTATGAGCATTCCTAAGTCCCAATCCAGCCTGATTTCTTCAAGGAAGAGAGCCTCCTCCATGGAGTGGTCGGGGGAGTGGGTGGTGGCCTTGCTATGACCCCCAGAGAACTCTTGGTAAACTCCCCAGTAATCAGTAGGAGGAGTAGTAATCTATTTAAATGTCCCCTTTCATTCCTCCTAGCCCCCGGGGAAGGTGATCCACCTTCCCGGATCCTCTGGTCGATAAGGTCTGGGGGGATAATCTCAGGACAAATTCTTTCCAACTGTGACTGACCTACGGAGATGAGCCAATGTTCCGAGCATGGACAGAACTTCCAAGAAAAATACCAGGGTGGGGCTTGCCCAGGATGCCCTGATAAAGAAAGTCAGCTTTGCAATTTCTTTCTTAGTCTTGTGACCTTGTCATCCGAACAAGGGGCCATCCTGACGGCTCCCGGCAGATATGACTTATCGACTAAACAACAACAGACAGCATATTAAAAAATCAGAGACATCATTTTGCCCACAAAGGTCCATATAGTCAAAGCTATGGTTTTTCCGGTAGTCATGTACAGATGTGAGAGTTGGACCATGAAGAAGGCTAAGCACTGAAGAACCGATGCTTTCAAATTATGGTTCTGGAGAAGATTCTTGAGAGTCCCTTGGACAGCAAGGAGACCAACCAGTCAATCATAAAGGCAATCAACCCTGAATATTCATTTGGAATGACTGATGCTGAAGCTGAAGCTCCAATACTTTGGCCACCTGATGCAAAGAGCCAGCTCATTGGAAAAGACCCTGATGCTGGGAAAGATTGAGGGCAGGAGGAGAAGGGGGTGACAGAGAATGAGATGGCTGGAGTTAGCATCACCAACTCAATGGATATGAATTTGAGCAAACTGGGAGATGGTGAAGGACAGGGAAGCCTGGTGTGCTATAGTCCATGGAGTTGCAAAGGGTTGGACTCAGCTTAGCAACACCAGCAACACCAGCATGGTCCCAGGACTTTTTTTTTTTTTTTTGAGTACATAGTAAGAATAGAGCAGGAAGCTTTTGTTACTATCGTTATCATCATCACCCCTGGAGACAGCACCGCAGCCACTTTGTACTTTCAAGTGCCAACAACTCTGTGATCCCAAGGTTCCAACCCCACCCAGCTGCTCAAGGTGCCCTAGAACACATGCCCCCACACACTCGGAAAGTGGTTCTAGTCTCCCACACCCACCCTAGCCATGAGCCATCAGTGGAACAAAGCACCGAATATCCTTTTGCCTGCCCAATGACTGCCCTCTTCTTTTCCTCCCACTGAGATGGGCTCATTTCACCATCTCTGCAGCCCATTGCTGCAAACAAAAAATTACCTGAGAGCAGACTTGATTAAGCAGATTGAGGAACTGACAACAATCAGAAAGAGGACTGCTGACCGGGGAGCCCCAGGTAACAGTAGAGAAATGCGGACTGTAGTGAGAGCATTAAGACGTGGTCCTGGGCTCTGGCCCATGGGGACTGCAGATGGAGGCTGGCCCAGGGACAGGCTCCAGCTGGGCAGGCCTGGGCTCACCTTCGAAAAGGGGTCAGAGAGGACAGCGGATTTAGAGCATCATCATCCATAGCCAGTGTCCTCAGCAAACTTTAACCAACTGCCTGGCACTGCCACCCACTCAGTGTCCTCCTCTACTCTTTTTGGATGTGACTGGGATGGTAAGATGGAGGATGATCAGATGAGTGACTGTTTCTACCCTTCTCAGCAGTGATAGACATGGATGAGGGAGAGCAGAGTCCCAGAGGAGGAACTTTGGCCCTGAGCCAGTCCCATCCTGACGTGCTGGAGCAGGGCTTTCCTGTCCTGATTTACACCTTGGAGCTCCAGGCAGCCTCACAGGAACTGTTAGCAAAAGGGAGGGTCTGGCCGCTCACTGCTCAAAAGCCAATAAAGAGACCAGGTTGGTTAAAGGGAAAGTTTGCTTTATTTCAGGTGCTGTCAACTGGTGGGGAGGGTGGATGTCTCTCGAAAAGCCAACTCCCACCCGCCCCCCTGCCCCAGCCCCTAACAATCAGAGGGCAAGAGCTTTTACAGGCAGTTGGGGGGGGGGGGGGCTACATGCCTATCTTCAGATTGGTCATTGGTCATCTGACCAGCATCATCCTGGTTGTTTTAGTTACAGTTAATCTTCAGCTCCAGGGTCAGTTTGTTTCCATTTCTTTGAGGCCAGTTCTCAGAACTGTGGCAGCATATGTCATGGCCACAGTCTGGACATCATGCAGGTAACTACTTTCATCTGGTGGGGGTTGCAGTAGCTATAGAACAACTCACAAGATACAGCTCAGAATATGATCTGTGGCCTTTGAGAAGGAACTAAAAGTCTCTGATTATGCTTAATGACTACATTATTATTACTTGGTCTCCTTTGACTTTCTTCCTTTGTGTCTGCATTTGTTATTTCTCTGATTAAATTTCAGTTCAGTTGCTCAGTCATGTCCAACTCTTTGCAACCCCATGGATTGCAGCACGCCAGGCCTCCCTGCCCATCACCAACTCCTGGCGTTTACCCAAACTCATGTCCATTGAGTTGGTGATGCCATCCAACCATCTCATCCTCTATCGTCCCCTTCTCCTCCCACCTTCAATCTTTCCCAGTATCAGGGTCTTTTCAAATGTATCAGCTCTTCACATCAGGTGGCCAAAGTACTGGAATTTCAGCTTCAGCATCAGTCCTTCCGATGAACACTCAAGACTGATCTCCTTTAGGATGAACTGGTTGGATTTCTTTGCATTCCAAGGGACTCTCAAGAGTCTTCTCCAACACTACAGTTCAAAAGCATCAATTCTTCAGTGCTTAGACCTCTTTATAGTCCAACTCTCACATCTATACATGACTACTGGAAAAATCATAGCCTTGACTAGACAGACCTTTGTTGACAAAGTAATGTTTCTGCTTTTTAATATGCTGTCTAGGTTGGTCATAACTTTCCTTCCAAGGAGTAAGCATCTTTTAATTTCATGGCTGCAATCACCATCTGTAGTGATTTTGGAACCCCTCAAAATAAAGTCAGCCACTGTTTCCCCATCTATTTGCCATGAGGTGATGAGACCGGATGCCATGATCTTAGTTTTCTGAATGTTGAGCTTTAAGCCAACTTTTTCACTCTCCTCTTTCACTTTCATCAAGAGGCTCTTTAGACTTATTCTTTGACTAAAATTTTTTGGACAAAGGCAAGCTGAGGACATAGTGGGGCAAGAACTTCAGGGTTCTGCTCCACTTCCAAATGAAGAACTCAGCTATGGGCCCCACCTATGACTCTAGCCTTAATTTCAGAACTGACTGGTCTTCTTCCAGAAGAATCATGGCTTCACATAAGAGTATCCTTCAGGGCTATTTCTGCACCAATCACTGCATCCTCCACCAGCTTTTTAGCCTGAGCTGTGTTTCTCTCAATATCCCTGAATCCTTCTGTGCCTCTGAACTTGGTTAAAAGAGTCTTGACCCTGGAAAATACAGGAACCAGTGACCCCATCCTCCCCAACCCCACATCACCATCCCAGTACAGGAGTGAAACTCCTAAAAGGGAACAATAAGGCAAAAAATGGAACAGAAGCAGGATATGGAAGGGAGAGTTCACATTTATAAACAGCCTTTCCAGCCCCACAGTTTATATACTACAGCTGAGCTAACTTCTTATCAGGTATCTGGGATATACCTGTCTTGGGAAGAATAAAGGAGGGAAAAGGGGGTCAAATTCTTGCTGGCAGTCATAGCTCTCCACTTTAAAGTTCTCAAACATGTTTATATAAAGATCCACAGAAGAACTATTTTGAGACTTTGTCTCTATTTGCTTTCAAAGGGAAAGAGAGGTTTGGGCACAGAGGTAAAATCTGTCTGAGAATCTCTGAAGGCTCTCACTCTAGGGGATGACACAGCAGCTGAGTACAATACTTGGAAAGAACTGTTGAGAGTGGGAAAAGAGATGGAAGCAAAATTAACCATCTCTACCTACCTCCACTCTTCCCTTCAACCTATGAAAGTTATTTGAAGATGCTGGAAAGGTGATGCAACAGTAGCTATTGCTCTGCATTTATTGGTCAGGCTGGAAAGAGGAGAGGAAAGGTAAGAGGTGTCTAGACAATGACTAGAGGAAGAACTGGATGAATTTCATGAAGGAGAATCTTGCTAAGAACTCAGGCCCTGAAATTAGAGAGATATGGGTTCAAATCCTGGCTATGCTATCTATGAGTTGTGTGACATAAGCTTTCTTTTTGCATCTGTGTAATCGATTATCTACCTTGTAGGATGCCTAGAGTGTTAGCTCAGATGATACATTTAAGTTAGCACATGCCAGCAATGGGTATTTGTTGTTATTATTATCTGAGACATTAAACCTACTCTAGACCTGATATACCACGTAAAGTATACAGACAGAGAGCATGTAGGAAACAAAAGGTCCTGGAATGAGAGGGCATCAGTAGGTTTGCTGAGAAGACATGATGAACTGGTCTTGAGTTCTTAGTCCCTGGGGAGGCATGTCCAGACCTGCCATGCTGAGAAAAGTCAGAGGAGTCCAAGACATTGTCTTCTCTCTTTCCATTTCCCCATCAAAATTTGCCTTGATGACAGTTGTTTACAGGTAAGTCAAAATTTAAGCTAATGTGCTATTCCTCCCACCACCAAGGTCACTTGCAAGTGAACTCCTTGGTGTTTTGTTTTATGTTTTAGTAGAAATAAAGTGTTGATCAATTATTAAAGGAAAAAAAGTAGGGAAATAATAAGTAGTGAATAACAAGCAGGGAAAGTATTCAAAGGCAGGGAGAATGCATGCCCTCACAGAATCATACCCTATAGGTGGTAAGGTGTGTAGGAGCTGAGGCCATAAGAAGGTAGATCAAATGCCCAAATCAGGGGTGGCATCTTTATGGAATCATTAAAGCCCATAAGGAGGGGGGAAAGAGTGAGAAGGCCCTGAAGGAAGACTGGGAAACTCACATAATCTCCCTCTTCATTTCAACTCATTACTTTTCCTTTCAACTTAGTCTATACCTCCTTTCATTCTGCTTTTTATCCAGTGGCTTTGAAGTTGCCTTGTAAATATTTTTCAAATCTCATTAGGCAGAAAAACATTCTCTCTGCCCACTGAGTGAGCATTAGGCTGACATTTCTCAGTACCTTCAGTGCCCTCCTCCGTTCTCCCCACTTCTGAGCTCAGAAAACAGGCATCTGCCTACAGCAAATACAGATCTGGCCTCTGTAGATTCAGGCCTGTAGAGCAGAAAAAAAGAAGCTGGATAGAGTCCTTTTAGGATTCCCTACCTAATTAATAAACACTAAGGACAGGCTAGAGAAAACAAACAGGGACTCCAAAGAAAAAAAACAACATTAAAAAATATATATCACCACCTTGTCTTTACATAACACTTTGTATCTTCCATAATTCTTATCTATTTGCTTTCATATCTATATTAGTTTCCTGGGGCTGCTGGAAACAGTTCCACAAACTGGGTAGCTTAAAACAACAGATATTTATATTTTCACAGTTCTGGAGGCTACAAGTCTGAAATCCAGGTGTTAGCAGAGCCATGCTCCCTCTGAAGGTTCTAGAGAAGAATCCTTCCTTGCTTCTTCCTGGTTTCTTGTGATTCCTGAAATGCTTGATTTTCTTTGGTTTGGTCACTTTATCACTCCACTTTTCAATATGACCTTATTAACCTGTGTGTATCTCTGTACATTCCTTTCTCCTCTTAATAAAAATCATCAGTCATTGGATTTAGGGCCCACTCTAATCCAGTATTACTGCTTCATAACTAATTACATCTGCAGATCCTATATCCAAATAAGGTCACATGCTGAGATTCTAGGCAGACATATTTTGGAGGGACCCTGTAATTGCTACCATGTTACTCCCAGAGATCTTTTTTAACTAGCCCCTTTCAGGCAAGTATTCAGCTATGATCATGAGAGTGTACCTACCACTCACCCCTTCTCCCAGTTCTGCCTCCAGCTGCTCAGTGGTAGAAACTTTCTTTCCATCCTGGCAGATCATATTCAAATATGCTTCCCACAGATTGTGTCTTTTCAGCTAGGTTCCCCTGGAAGCAGACCCTGAAACAAAGATTTGATTGGAAGAAGTTTCTTTGGAAGGCATGGGAGTGGAGAAAAGGGAAAGATGGGAGTCAACATAGGGTTTGGCATTGCTCAGTGGGCAACTGGGGTTCACTTTTCCCAAGCACTTTCAGGAAAGGGTGTAGAGCAATCTCAGAATTGATCTACCTGAGGGGTTAGGAAGCTGTGGTATATATGCCCTGACTGCCACGTGTCATTAGTTGAAGAGTGCTCCCAAGCGCACTGGTCCAAGCCACACTGTGCACAGGCTGAGCAGACTCCTGCAAAAAGAGAAAGCCCCAAGTCAGAGAGTCACAAATGCTTTCAGGAAGGAACCAGTAGCTTATTGAGGAATCCGGAGTGTTAAGAGGATGTGAACACAGGCACAACTATGCTACATTCTGCTACAACAAGAAAGACAAGTCCCTTTCTAGAGTTTTCTAGGTTCCTCTTACATAGAAAGTGCTCAATAAAAATTTGTTGGATTGAATTGGCACAGATCATCTGAATAAAGCAATAAAGAATAAAGAGTGTCCATTCAGTCATTAAACAAAGATTTGTGAAATATTTACAACATTGCACACACAGTATTAGATTTTAAAGGTGGCAGCCCTGTGTAAATTTGTGCTTCATATGGATTTACAGCCAACCAGCCAATGGTTTTTTTGGTTTTCTTATCATTGCATGCTAAATTGCTCAGACGTTTCTGACTCTTTGTGACTTTTTGGACTATAGCCCACAAGGCTCCTCTGCCCATGAGATTTTTCAGGCAAAAATACTGGACTGGGTTGCCATTTCCTCCCCCAGGGGATGTTCCCAACCCAGGGGTCGAACCCACATCTCCTATGTCTCCTGCATCACAGGTGGACTCTGTACCTGCAGAGCCATATGGGGCTTCCCTAGTGGCTCAGATGGTAAAGAATCTGCATGCAGTATGGGAGACCGGTTTTGATCCCTGGGTCAGGAAGATCCCCTGAAGAAGGGAATGGCTACTCATATTCCAAGAAATACTCCATATTCTTGCCTGGAGAATTCCATGGACAAAGGAGCCAACCAATCCTGGCACTCATCCATTACAACCTTGGGGTCTTCCAGAACTGACCTTGCCTGAATAGCAAATACAAGCTTTATGTGTCTCTGAAAGTGAAAATTCATTGAAGCATGTGGAACTGAGACCATCTTCCTATGCTCTCTCACTAAGTTCTCATTTTTTCCAGTTCTCAGATTCATGAAGCAGAAAAGCCCTCAGTGGGTATTCTGGACCAGCAATGACAAATAAGTCTCAAATGTTTGCCGACCTCTGGCCTGGATTTTGGCCAGTCTAGGAAGTTAACTTGGTAAATTTGAACCTTATTACTTAGTAGACACAAAAGAAAATGTTACTCTTGACACTGAGACCTTATCCATCCATCTTCCCTACACCCCAAACCATCTCACTCTAGTGGAACTTACTGCTCCTTTTAAGGAGATGTCCCATAACAGATATCTGCCCCTTGCCTCACTCCTTACTCCAGAAAGAATTATTCTCTCAAGGTCTCAGTAATACAGCTCCTTTCTGCCATCATTCCAGAGTGAGTCAAGCCCACAGTTTAGACAATTCCAGAAACATCCCCTCTCCTAACAGCCACGCAGTCTAGTGTGCAACAAATCCCCAAGAGTAGACTTGTCAGAGACCAGGGCAGACTCGGGCAACAGATTTTGCATTGTGTCAAATCCTGCTTCTGTCCTTGCATACTGAGGAGTTCCCTGTCTCCCTGCCTCCCTCAGTCCCTTGATGTGCGCTTTTAATATTCATCTCCTTCTCCCTCTCTGGATGTGAATTAAAAGAGCAACTTGCAAGGCAAACATGGGGAAAATAACAGATTGCTGCTGCTCATTAAAGCTCCAGCTCAGTAGAGTCTGATAAGAGCTAGGAGATTGGTTCCCCCTCCCAGTTGTGGGTGGGGGGTGGGGGGCAAGATAATTACAGCACCTTGGATCTGCTCTGACCTCAAGGGATTTTGTGGATGAAAATGCATTTTTCTTCCTGAAGCTTTACTGCCCAGTGGAACCCCAGCATCTAGGCTTGTCTCTCTGACATATAATCGTAGAGAATTTACTTCATTTTTCTGGGTTTCATTTTGTTTCTCCACCTGAAAATGGAAGGAAAAAAAAGAGACAAACAGTCTTCTAAGTGAACTGTAAGGCTAAATAAATGAGTAAATATGAAAGCATTTTAGAAAACTATCTTCTGTATTCATTCTCTTTCTCTCCCCTCATCCCTCTTTCCATCAGCAATTAAGTCCGATTAAACAACTTCCATTTAAAGAAATAAAATCCTCCTCTAACCATAGGTCCCACTTTAACCATCATCTATTTCTTTTCTCCCCTTTGAAGTCAAATGTCATGAAATGTTGTCTATATTTATCTTTGTTTTCTCACCTCCCACTCCTACCCCTCAGCACACTACAATCTGGCTTGCATTCCATCACCCCCTGGGGAAACCGTCCTCATCACTGACAAAAACAGGCCCTGTTGCTAAATCCAATTAATACATTTTAATTGGATTAAAATTTTCAAATGTTAGTTATTATCTATGACTTTTTTTTCAGCTGGTGATTTTTTTTCTTATGTGTTTCATTCTTTTCTTGGGCATCCAAATATCACCTTCTGTAGGTTTTTCTCCCAAGTATCTGGTTAAGACTTCTTAAAGTTTCTTGGCCTCCCATGAAACATCAGTGTTTCCAAAACCCTCTTTCATCCCTGATTTTTTTTTTTTTCGTCTCTTTTTTGCATGGTGTGTGGGATCTTAGTTCCCCAACCAGGAATCAGACCCATGGCCCCTGCATTGAAAGCATGGAGTCCTGACCACTGGACTACCAGGGAAGTCCTCAGCCCTGATTTATCTGGGCATAACTCCTGTATTACTAGTCTGTATCTTCAGCTCAAATTTGTCTCCAGAGGTTTAGAATCATATACCTAGGGGATTCCTGGATATCTCACAGGTCATTTAGATGCAGCATCATTTTTTCCCACTCGATGCTTTCCTTTTCTGTTTCTAGTCTAGAGAACAGTAATACTATGATCCTCCTTCCCAAGCTAGAGGACTGGAAGTGGTTTTGGAGTTCTCTCTCTTTGACCCCATATACCCAATCAATACCCAAGTTCACCAGTTCTTCCTCCCTTTCATCACCTTCTCCCCACCCCACCCCATCCATGTCTCCCCCACTAAAAGCCACTGTTCCCATTTCTTTACCCTAATGGCTACAACCATCTCCAAATGACCTCCTTCCCTCAGCCTTACCATTTCCCAATTTGTTCTCCACATTGCTTCCAGGATCGTCTTTCCAAAGATGCAAATCTGATCAGGACACCCTCCTTCCTCAAACAGTTCAATGACCCCTCACAGTCATCAGGATAAAGCTCACTCATGAGTATGGTATGGAGGCCTTTCTTGTTCTCATCTCTCTGCTGTTACCCCTTGAGCTTTCTGTATCACTTGCCCTGTCCTTGCAGTCCCCCATGTATACTATGCACACATGCACCCCCACTCTCTCCTCTGATCCATCAACATGCTCTTCCCTCTTCCAGGAATGGTTTTCCCTCTACCCCTTATCTCCATGGTCTGGCAAATTACTTTCTGTCCTTCAAAACTCAGCATAACTATCATCTTTTGGGGGAATGCTTCATAGCTGGTTTTGTGTCCCTCTTGAGTGTTCTTCAGCATCCCTGTGGGTCCATCCCCATAGCAATTATCACTTGGCATCACAGCCACCTATTTACTTGTGTATCTCCCACCAGACTGAAAACTCAGTGAGGGCAGTGACTGAACTCCTGTCATGAGCATCTAGTCTGGTCTCAGGCATGAGTTACTTTTATCCTTAATAAAAGTATACAGTATGCTGAAGGGAGATCATTATCACTGCCTAATAAATGAGAAAACACCCAATTTGTCCTATTTGGTTGAAAGAGAAGCTGTGGCATCAACAAGAAAACGGGTGTGAGTAGAAATCAGTGGTTATTTTCAGCCATGGAGCACAGGCTTGCTTCATTGTTCTGTTCATGTCCAACTCTTTGTGACCCCATGGACTGTAGCCCACCAGGCTCCTCTGTCAGCAGAATTCTCTAGGCAAGAATACTGGAGTGGGTTGCCACTTCTACTCCAGGGGATCTTCCTGACCCAGAGATTGAACTTGGGTCTCCTGCATTGTGGGCAGATTCTTTACCATCTGAGCCACCAGGGAAGCTCTAATGTCCCCACTCCTCTCTAAATATGTTATTTCTCCCTCCAAGTGAATGCATATTTATAAGCTGCACTTGAATTGAAAAGCTAGTGAAGAGGTGCTCACATAATTGTGTCTGGACTTGTTTATGCTCTTTTTTTGCTTTTCATTTGACTTCTCAATTCGTGCACATTCTATCAGTATTCTCTGTCTCCAGCTTACTGATGAGTAAGAAAGGGCTGAGAGGAAAAGGAGTAAGGGTTGCCCTGTCTTTCCCTTCTATGTCATCGTTTTTGGCGTGAGTGGCTGGTTAACTCAGGGAAGTAACATGAGCAAGGATTGGATAGGGTTCCTTAGTCATTTGTGGGCTTAAAACATCATTGCAGCCTGCTTTGGAAGCAAGTTCTAGTCCAGATGGAAAGTGTGGCTTCATGGAGGGGGGAGCTGCTAGCACCTCGAATTACTCAGCCATGTACATAGCACACTTATCTTGTATTTTCATTGAGTGTCTCACAGTTCGTGACTCCGGGAAACTTCTGTGCTCAGGGGACATCACAAATGCTGCAGGAAATTGGGACAGAGGCCAACACACATCACACACTGCTCCTCTCACACACATTCGCTCCATCATCCCATCCGACTTTACCTACAAAAAGCTGTAAGATAAAATTATTAAGAAGTTCAAGATGGTGAGAACAGAACATTAAACCAAACCCAGAGCCTTCTGAGGGAAGTTTGTGTGCTCATAAAGCTGACCCTGCTCCTACCCCCGTCACACTGTGGCAGACACACCAAGCCGGCTCTGGACAATACCCCTAGTTCATCTGCCCCAGACTGAGCCCTCCTGGCTCCTGAGCCCTTCCCTCTTCCTTGAGTGCATCCTGGTTCATTCTCTGGCTCGTTACCTTTCAGTCTGTGTTTCTGGCCCTGTGGGATCAGGGCTCATCCCAATACCCCTCTCTAGGAAGTCAGCTCCATGCTTGACTCTTGGCTCCTGATTTGGGCATTTCCCTCAGTGTCAGGGAAGAGTATCTCACCTTCAACCTCTGATTCACAGGACTCATCAGTGGTGCCAAGTCTCCTCTCACTTTGGCTTCACCACCTTCTAGGCAGGACAGGAGAATTCAAACAGGACTCAGGTACACACACACACACACACACCTGTCACTTGACTGTTTTTCCCTTCCTATCACTTTACTACAACAGTACTTCTAAAGATCACATTACAAATTCAAAAATTGCTTACATCACATTTCCTCCATCATTTTGGGGCCATTGCTACATTGACTAATCTTTTTCTTCTCAGAATCCTCTCCTCTGGCTTCCATTATACTGAACTATTCTTGTTCTCCTACATTTTATTACTGTATTTTGGCGTATATCACTTCTGCTCCTGGCTGTCAGTTTCCTTTAAGACTCAGGTCTTTACCATCAGCTCTTTCTCACTTTCTTAATTCCCATTCCTCTCAGCTCTTGGTCTAGACCTTCCATTACCACCTCAACCTAAAGCCACGTTCCTTCTGTGAGTCTCAGCGTCCTAGTCCATGATATGAGAAGTTTAGACTGAATGGTCTTATACTATTCCTCTCATTTAAATCATGTGTCCTCTCACAAACTGAGTCTCTTTCCTGATGACCCTAATTCTACTGAAACCTCAAACAGAGAGCACTAATGTTCATGTACATTTACTTTTCTCACTAACCAAGAAATTAAGGGACAGAGCTTTTTTTTTTCAATTAGGATCCCAACATACAGATCCTTTTTCTTTTACATTAGGACCCTTTATCTGGAGTCCTAGGTGAGTTTTCTACTCAATCAGATTTTCAAAATAAAGAACACAACAGTGGGAGGAAACCTCAGGTCACAGCATACATCTCAGCAGGCAAATTACAGATCTGTAGCTTAATCAATCCTTCTGACACAGCTTAAACAATAAGACTATGTTTATACATTTATTTGTTACCTTTCTGGTCTATTTATTGCCCAAGGAGTAGCTTATTTACTCAACTCCAGTCTTTGAAAGATTAATTCTTTCCTAATGAGGGACAAATCTCATTTCAATGGGTCCTTTCTGCAACCAACTCTTCCTCAAGCCAATAATCTAGCTTCCTCCTCTACAACTTTTAAGTGAGTCTTTTCTGGAACCTCCCATGGCCTACTACATTTGCCTGAACGTGAATTCCATAAACCCCCTTTTTACCCACTGGAAACAACAACCAGTATTATTTTCCTGGTCTTACAGTTATTAATAACTCAATAAACCATCCTAATCTTGAAATCAACAAGTATAAATTATAGTTTTTTAATTGAATAACTATAACTCCCCCCTTTTTTAATTTCCAAGTAGGAAAAAGGGCATATTTGGCATTTAATTTCAGATTGAGGAGGTACATTTTTTCAAAATCATAATCAGATTCAAATTTTGAGTCATTCTCTCAATGCTTCTCCTTCATTCTCTATGTCAATCAGCCACCTAGGTCTGGTGACCTTCCCTTCAAACCATTTCTTTCTGCACTCATTCCTTTCCATTCTCAGGGCATCTACAGGGATCTTTGGCACAGTTCCTTTAACTCATCTCCTTGTCTCTAGTCTCTTCCTGGGCTCACCCTGCAGACCCCAGGCAGAATGATCCTTCTCAGACATGCCCACATAAATGTCCCACCCTCAGTCCAGCATCTTTACTACTTGGCTTCCCAGGGTACCCAGGACTAAGTTCACTCTCTGCCTCTGGCTATAGTAGGAACAGAGTGAGTGAAATGGTAGGAAAAGCATGAGTTTGGAACCAGACAAACGAGGTAGTGATTCCAGCTTTACCATGGCTATCCTGGGATACTTAACCAAAGAGCTCTGTGATTCTGGAATACTTAACCTCTTGGAGTCACAGTTTTCTATTAAATGGAAATAATGATACACAGTTCTCAGTATTTGTGGAATAATTAAAAGGAATGATATATGTAAAATGTTTAGTGAGCAGTGCTTCTCAAGCTCTAGCTGGAGCATAACCAAGAGAAGCTCCCACTACCTGCCTTCCCAAGCCCTCATCCTGACAATGAATAGAGGTCTGCCTTGTGCCCCTCTTCAGATGGTTCAGGTAGGTCCATTTCCTCTCTGCAGATAGATAAAGATCTTTCGAAAGTAGGGGTCATGATTCATATTTCTTTGAAATCCCCAAGAGGGCACACTCTGGGAACTCAATAAATATTCATGGGATCAAAAAGAAGGCTGCAGATGTGGTATCATTATGCTGGGGGAGGGAGGGCTGTGTTTGGGGAGCTTCCCATCTCAGCAGTGTTTTTCTGAAGCTGATATTATAGGAAAGTTTCCACTTCCATAGTACTCACTGATCAGTCCAGGTAGCAGAGGCATGGTGTTGGGCTGTGAGGCAGAGAAACAGAGCCCAGAAGCAAGCATTCATCGATATATGCTCTGTCATCCTTTGCCTGATTTCAGGTCTCTTCTCCGAGTGGAGTTCCCTGAGTGAGCAGCATCTCTTTCTCCTCCTTCCCTTCCAGCCCTCACCAAGATCCTGGCAGGGCATGTTGAACATAATTTGGGAAGAAGAGCCTGTGTTATACAGCATAGTACATGATTAATAGGATCCCTGGGGTAACAGGACCCCTCCTAATAGTCCCTGCTAGCTCAGCTGATAAAGAATCAGCCTGCAGTGTGGGAGACCTGGGTTTGATCCCTGGGTAGGGAAGATCCCCTGGAGAAGAGAACCGCTACTGACCCCAGTATTCTGGCCTGAAGAAGTCCATGGGGTAGCAAAGAGTTGGACACGACTGAGGGACTTCACTTGGGATAACAGAGATTCATTTTATTTGTGACTCATGTGCCTGTTTCTCAGAAGGCTGTGTGGTAGTTCCAAAAGATTCTATAAACTGTTGGTCAGGGCAATGGTTCTAAACTCGGCTCTCACCAGATAACTGCCTTCAAATCCATTCCTGCTAGTGACTGTGTCAAGGCACCGTTTAGGAAAGATGGTCCAGTCAGGAAAATGAATCCATGTCACAAAGTTCAATAGAAGACACTTAAAGAGAGGTTGTTGTCATTGTTGAGTCACTAAGTCAGGTCTGACTCTTTGTGACCCCATGGACTGCAGCACACCAGGCTTCCCTGTCCTTTACCATCTCCTGGAGTTTGCTCATCAGCAAACCATACAGTATACAGTTTCCTACTATATACTGTAGGAAGTTAAATGATCATAAAGGAGGGTGAAGCAAGCTGTAGGAAGCACTTACCAACCCTGGGCTGCAGAGAGAGGGAGGGTATGGTGTCACCATATCTCAGCGGCAAGACCATCCTTTGGATAGAGCTGGAACTAAGATAGAGCTGCCAGTGGCGTCTGGGGTCACAGAAGAGATGCAGACCCTCCTGCTCAGACTAGCAACTGGGCCTTCCGAATTCTCCTGGTCTTCCGTCTCCTGGCAGTGCCTCCCATTCACTCAGAAGCCAGAGGACAAAGGAGCTTGGGACACATCATTCTTAGGGGTTGGCCCCTATGGTGCAGAGCTGAGCCAGGGAAAAGCACTAGATGATAAATATCTCTGACTAGTATAGGGCTGTGGCCTGAGTACCCCCATTGTCTCCACCAACCCCTACAGCCACTCCCAACAAGCAATCTAATTTTTAAAAATACCTTCTATGTAATTACATCTTTAATATAAGTCTGCTAGCTCCTTCTTCCAATCTAGATGTCACCCTCAAATTTCTCCATGGAAGTCCTAAAGCTGGAGCCTTCTCCAGCCTCACTCTACTGGCCTATAAAGTAAGAAGGGTAATAAGACCTCAAAATTCTCTTATTTCATTTACTCCCCGTAACACTTCAGGCTCAACTGTCCCAGCCTGACTCTGGCAAAACCTCAGCATGCAGTTTCCATGTGAAGCTGGACTTGGCCAATAATTTTTCATGAGACTCTTGAAGGTCACAGAAGTTGGAGGTTTTCAATTATGAGAAGGCTGGGTGTGAGAACGGCGGGGAGCTGCCAGGAAATGACAAGTGGTAGGCACAGTCTTTTCAGGCCGGGGCACGTTCCAGCTGCAGTGATATATGTGCTCAGCCTCCTTCGGTTGGCACCAACCTGTCAGCCCTTGATAAAGAGCTCACCAAACACTGTGCTAATACGAACAAGGATAAATGGGATAGGATTTCAGCTCCATTTGAAACACACTGCCTGGGAGTAATCTGAACAGGAAAGGTGAGGAAGCAGGTCCTGAAGGACAAGAGTTGCCTATGTGTCCTTCTTGCTGTCTCTAGTGAGCTTCCCGTCCTGTGCACTCAATTTCCCTAAAGTAGTCAGTCCTGGTTATCTCAGCAAGAAGGAACTGCTTGGGGATAAACGACAAGAAGACTGCGACTGTGCTATCCTCAAACCTGCTTCCCGGGGGCACTAGTGGTCAAGAACCCACCTGCCAATGCAGGAGACTTAACAGACGTAGGTATGCCTACCCACTCCAGTATTCTTGCCTGGAGAATCCCATGGACAGAGGAGTTTGGCGGGGTACAGTCCATGGGGTCGCAGAGTCAGTCGCATGCGACTTAGCACGCGTACAAACCCAGAGCAGACACCAGGGGGCGCCTTGGCTGGAAACGGCCTTAAAAGCCTTTGGGAGAATTTGGGCGTGTTTCTGAAAACAAAGAGAAAGTCACATCCAACTCTTTGGGACCCCATGGACTACATAGTCCATGGAATTTTCCAGGCCAGAATACTGGTGTGGGTAGCTGTTTCCTTCTCCAGGGATTTTCCCAATCCAGAGTCTCCCACATTGCAGGTAGATTCTGTACCAGCTGAGCCACAAGGTAAGCCCAAGAATACTGGAGTGGATAGCCTATCTCCTCTCCAGGGGATCTTCCCCACCCAGGAATTGAACCAGGGTCTCCTGCATTGCAGGCCTATTCTTTACCAACTGAGCTATCCGGGAAGCCCTATTCTGAAAACAAAGAAGCCATCAAGTGCTTGTGAAGAGGAGAGTTATGTGATTAAAGTAGTCACCGTGCTGCTGGGTGGACTGCAGGGGGTGGAGGTGGAGAAGGCAGAGATGGAAGCACCCTTAGGAAGGCTCTTCAGAAGTCCAGCCAAGCGGTGAGGTAACCCATCTCAGGGTAGGGACCGGACTATGGGTAGGGGAAGAAAAGATCTGCTGTGAGGAGACTGCTGGAAGTTCAGGACAGCTGAGCACTATGGAACTCACAAGTTTTGAGGTCCATAACTGTATTGACTGAACAGAAATGATAGAGAATGTGTTTTTGTGTTTGTGTCTAGCTGGGTGCTAGACTTGTTGGGTTTAGATGGACAGTGAGATTCATAAATAGATATTCACACCAGGTTTTGGACCCTGGGGTAAGAGCACAGGACTATAGCCAAAGATTTACTCATCTTAGAGGAGATGGATGAGACTGTGAGACTCTCTGGACTTCAGCCCACCAGGCTCCTCTGTCCATTCGATTCTCCAGGCAAGAAGACTGCAGTGGGTTGCCATTTCCTGTTCCAAGGGATCCTCCTGACCCAGGGATTGAAACTGTGTCTCTGGCTTCCCCTGCATTATAGGCAGATTCTTGGCCACTGTGCCACTTAGGAAGACCTCTTAATGAAGAGATATTAGAAATAGAAAAATAAAGCCAGCCTGGTACCCATCAAAGAATAAGCAGGATTTCCACATTATGTGGTTCCCAAGTTGGTAACTTCAGTCTCCCCAAAATCTCTAGAGATCATGCTTTCACCCACCAGTCTCTTCTCTTTTGCTATTCGCCTCATGATATGAGCCACACCAAGACCATAGATGTGTATTACTGCTTCCGGGGAGGCCTAGAAGGATGAGATATTGCATTTGGGCCTCCGAGGATTAACAAGGGGATTCTTCTTGCAGCAGTCTCCCTATCTGGGAGGTGATTGAAGGAAGGGCAAAGTCAGCTTCAGCTTCCTGAGAAACCTCAAAGTAAAATGGACAACCTAAGTGTGACCTGACCTGACCTCCTGCCGTTCTCCCTGGGTGTGTGTGTGGGAGGGGGGAGCAGTCCAGATGCTATCAGGCACTTCCTCCTCTCCTCTAGCCAAAATGTTGTGGATCACATCTCTGAGTCATCTGAGATTTCAAGAGCAAAAGGGAGAGGATTTTAATCTTCAGGGAAAAGAAAAAATCAAACAGCTTAAAACTCAAATCCCCCTAGAGGGAACCACATATCAAGGGGATAAGATAGCACCTGAGCCTTAAGGATACTGTTGTGCTCAGGTCAGATAAGGACCTGCTCAAAAAGCTCATGTGGTTTGATATATCTCTTTTGGGTGGTTTTGGTTTTGTCCCTGAGTGGATCATGGTGTGGGTTTAGGAATGGGAAATCTCCTAGGATTTGGTGGAAGAAAGGAAATCAGCACAAAGCAGTCCGGAGGTACACTTGTCTGGTCTGGCTTCTCTCAGTTTTCCAGGAAAAGCCTTCCCATTCATTCCTTTGAGTAGGCAAATTGCTACTCATCATTTAGTACCCCTCTCTGGATCCAGAATGGTTGGGTTCAAATCTAAGCTCTGTTTGTTTATGGGTTCAACTCTCAACTCTCAAGCCAGACTCAGCCCCTAAAAGGAAAGCGCTGTATCCTGTTTTTCTTTGAACCCTCTGGACCCAGCCCAGTACCTGGCACCAAGGGGGTTCTCGACAAATACATGATGAATGAGTAACTGGGAGGCTAAGAGCATCAACTCTGGAACCAGTCTTCCTGGGTTTGAATCCTGGTCCTACTGTGTTTTGGCTGTGTGACACAGGGCAAGCTTCTTAACCTCTCTGTGACTCAATTTCTTCATCTGTAAAAGGGGATAATAATAGCACCTATCTCACAGGGCAGATGTGAGGATGAAGTGGGTTTCATATATACATAATATTTAGAAGAGTAATTGGTACAAGGAAGGTCCCCAGTAAACACTAGCTCTTATTGCTCTCAGCACTTTCACTGGCCCCTCAGATGAATTATTAGCTGCTTTTTAAAAATTTTTAATTGTTTTATTTTATTATTTATTTATCTAGCTGCTCCAAATTTTAGCTGCAGCATGTGAGATCTCGTTTCCTCACCAGGGGTCAAACCCAGGCCCCCTGGATTGGGAGCTCAGAGTCTTAGCCACTGGACCACCAGAGAAGTCCTAGCTGGCTTTTTTTTTAAAAAGAGCTGCACATCAAACATAATGGGTTGGTTAATAATTTCTCTTCACGCCATGGTTTGTGAGGAATTTATGTTCAGATGAGTTAATAATCACACAAACAAATTATAATTCAGGATTTCCTACATAATTTGGTGCAAACATAAAATAAGAGCCAAATTGGCTCATTTATCTCTGCTCCAGGAAGGCCCCGTGGTCATGAAGGGAACCATTCACCAAGAAGTGCCACCAAAAAGGAATTGTTTTCAAACCACAGCGATTGGACTATTTTTCAACCTCTATTTCAGGTGATACATTTTTACTTTGTTTCAAGAAAGAAAAGGAGGAGGTTTCAAGGGGGAAAAGTGTAGGAAGTGGCAGAAGGCAAAGATTACAAGATGTATGGGAAGTGAATGCCCATGAGAACAGCGGGGTGAGCCACCAGATCTAGTTCAAGGCCAGGTCACTATCAGCAGCAGCCTCCACTGCTGTGACTTTAATGTCAAGGTGACAAGGAAGGCTCACTTACCCCAGAATATAGTAACCCGCCTGGTCATCTGTGCCATGCTGCCAGCTGTGCACATTCATATAAGCATCTAAAAGTCAGGGACCAAGACTTTAACCTCTCTGTGTCTTCTGTAGAAATAATGATAATAGCTATCATTTATGGAATATTTGGACTTCCCTGGTGGCTCAGAGAGTAAAGAATCTACCTGCAATGCAGGAGACCCAGGTTCGATCCCTGGGTCAGGAAGATCCCCTGGAGAAGGAAATGGCAGCCCACTCCAGTATTCCTGCCTGGAAAATCCCATGGACAGAGGAGTGAAAAGTGAAAGCTACTTTCACTTTTCATGGAATATTTAGAAAGCGCCAAATATGCTAAACACTGACCATGGATTGCCTTCTTTTCTCTTCACAAAACCCTATGAGGCAGAGTCCCAGCTCTGTTTTACAAATGCATCAGTGAAAACACAGAGATTTGCCCTTGGACACACAGCTAATCAGGCTTCGAACTCAGAGAACGTGACCTTACTGCTCTTGTGCTTACACACAACTCTTGCTGTTTTGTAGGGTGGGCTGTACAGCAGCAGCTTCTTAAAAATTGCTTCATTTGCTGGGTGAATGAATGAATGAATGAGGTTGCTGTAAGACAGAATCCAGAATTCATCCTTAGACTCTCCCCCACTGGCTCTGGTCTCCAAGAAGAGACACCTGTGGTAGGTAGGTCTCTCCTTTTCCAGGCTTTATTTTAGATGATTAAAGCAATACCAGGTGGTGCTAGTGATAAAGACCCTGCTTGCCAATGCAGGAGACATAAGAGACAAGGGTTCATTCCCTGGGTAGGGAAGGTCCTCTGAAGCAGGGAATGGCAACCCCCTCCAGAGCATCCCCATGGACAGAGGAACCTGGCAGGCTACAGTCCATAGAGTCTCAAAGAGTCGGACACAACTGAAACAACTCACCTTGCCCCAAAGCGATACTTTGGACTGTGGGTCTGCCCTGGAATCTACCCCTAGCTGAGCACATTAGCACAGGGGTGGTGGCCCACAATGCCAAATTATGACTGCTGGCCTGTCCTCTGGAATTTTATAGTGATATCAGTTTTAGATTGAGAATCCACATAGCCGTCATGGGATCTTTCAAATTGCAGGTTCCTAAATTTCTCAAAAATGAGGCAGAGACCCAGCCCTGTTTTACAGATGCATCAGTGAAAACACAGAGCTTTGCCCTTGGACACACAGCTAATCAGGCTTTGAACTCAGAGAACGGGACCCTAGTGCTCTTGTGCTTACACACAACTCTCGCTGCTTTGTAGGATGGACCGTACAGCAGCAGCTTGTATGTCATCATTTTTGAGAAAACCAAGCTGGGCTCCTCTGCTCATAGATTTCTCCAAGCAAGAATACAGGAGTGGGTTGCCATTTCCTACTCCAGGGAATCTTCCTGACACAGGGATCGAACCTGTGTGTCTTGCTTTGGCAGGCGGATTCCTTTTACCACTGTGCCACCTTGGAAGCCCTTTGAGAAAGCCACAGAATCCTTAACCTGCTCTGAGAGACTGTATTTCTCCTTTGCTCTCTGGGAACAGCAATGGCTTTCAAATTATTTCAAGCTAACCTTCAAAGACATAATCATGGACAATCTGTGGGGGCCAAATAGGAAGCAGGTCTTTAGGACCCAGAAGCCCCAGCTAGAGCCGGCTACCCTGACAGATAGCCTGATGACAGCAACAGCCAGAGGATTCCTGACGAAAAATGAGGACTCACCCCTGCTCCCCTGCCTCCTGCATCATCAGCCACCAAGCTGCGCATGGCTCTGTGCCAGGGGTGTCCCACTCCCCTCCCCCAGCTTACAAATAATAAGCATTTGGTGCATCCACCATGTTGGGGAGGGGTGGACAAGCCCTCGTGCTGGAAATTCACTAGCTGAAGAATCACAGCTTTATATCAGCTCCATCTCCCAGGGCTATGCCGATCTGCACCTGGTTACATTCCAGCAGTTGGGCATGATCTCT
This sequence comes from Antilocapra americana, assembly GCA_007570785.1. NCBI lineage: Eukaryota > Metazoa > Chordata > Mammalia > Artiodactyla > Antilocapridae > Antilocapra > Antilocapra americana. The sequence goes on along the minus strand of ML661799.1, from coordinate 30,916 downwards.
TTCCTCACCACTGAAAATGATTTGGGAGGGAAATAAACAATGGAATTTGCCGTATTAATATTCTCTACACCCTGCAGGATGTGGGGTGCATACTAAGCAATGTTGAAAGCTCATCCACCAGAATCCAGAGGCAAATGTGGGTTCCAAAGGGTGAAAAGGAGTTGGTCTAAAAGAGAAAGCCCCTCAGCTCACTTTTATTCTAATATCTGAAACTGGCCAGAGAGGTGGGCTGGTCATTCCAGGTAGGGTCTGGTAGTGACTGAGTCCCAAGCCTCAGATTGGGGTAGGAGTCAGCAGCCCAGTGTCACAGAGGAAGGAGGCCCTTTCAGGCTTATTGAAAAGCTTAATAATAATAATAAGATTGGCTATTTACTAAATACCCACTATGAATCTGCATTAAATCATTCACAAATATTTAATTTTAAAGTTATATTAATTACAAAATATCCATGCTCGTTATTTTAAAAGTAATATAGATGAACAAAATGAAAAAGTAAATCCCTTGTAATCCCATCTCCCAAAGATAATCAGCATTAATGTTTGGCATGTATATCAAACAGCAAGGAGGTGTAGATATTATGCGTGAGGTCAAATATCTAAATAAAAAGCCACTACACTGGTAGCAATCTGAACTCCAGCTCTTTCATTTGATGAATGTTTATCGAGACCATAAACTCTGTTCTGAGAATCAGGATTACAGATCCTTAAGGAATAAGGCAGACAAGATTTTCGTTGCCATGAACGATATCTAGTGGGAGAACCAATCAATTCACAAACAAATGATCACAGAAAATGGCAAATGCCACAAAGGAAAGAAAAATGAGACACCCTCACATTGTTAGAGCCTGGGTAGCTCAGTTGGTAGAGCATCAGACTTTTAATCTGAGGGCCCAGGGTTCAAGTCCCTGTCCAGGCACTAAGTTCCTATATTTTCTTGGGCCAGAGAATACTAAACATGGGCCTTCCTCATGCCTCAGAGGGTAAAGAATCCACCTGCAATGCAGGAGACACAGGTTTGATCCCTAGGCCAGGAAGATCCTTTGGAGGAGGAAATGGCAACACATTTCTATATTCTTGCTTGAAAAATCCCATGGATAGTAGAGCCTGGTGGGCTACAGTCCAAAGGGTTCTAGAAGGTCAGGCATGACTAAGCACTTTCCAAATGGGGAAGGTAACAACTTGGAATAGGCCAAAGAATGATTTTTTGCAGAAATAACATTTCAGTTGTTTAAACAAACATTTAAATTGTACTTATTATGTCACAGTTTGTTTTATTTAAGCAAATGCTAATGCACTTAGACCTCCAAAAATCCTATAATGTAGGTGTTATTATCACACCTATCACAGATGGGGAAACGGGGGCACAGAGAGGCTGAGTACCTTTTCCAAGGTCACACAGCTCGAAAGTGGTGAAGCCCAAGATATATAGATCCAAGCAGGTTGCTCTAAAGTCATGCTTGTGACCATTCCCCTTCACTGCCTCTGTTTGAACTGAGATCCAAATAAGGCTTCGTCCATGCAAAGATCTGGAGAGAGTACTCAAACAAAAGGGACAGCAGGAAAAAAAAACAAGGAAGTAGAAACTGTGCTTGGCATGACTGAGTATCAGAGAGAGTGTCAAGCTAGATTACACAGGGCCTTGTAGTCCAGAGGAAACCCTTTGGGTTTTATCTCAAGAGTCATAGGAAGAAACTGGGTATTTTCATCAGAGAAGTAACTTGATCATGTTTACATTTTAAAGAGATTCCTTTGCCTGTTGAACGAGAACAGAATTTAGGGGTTGCAAAGCAGAGAGAATGCATGAACCTGGAAAGGGTTCAAACTAAAGGTGAAAGTAGCTTGCACAAGAATAATAACCCAGGAAATGGAGAGAAATAGAAAAATTTGGCCAATTTAAAGTTATACTTGCCCCCCTTTAAATCTCACTCACCGCCTTAGAGAAAAGCATTTTGGAAGAAGTTCCTTGCTAAGCAAAGGAAGGCCACCTTGTGGGGTTGGATCGGAGGCATAAAAATGATAGGGGCTGGTCCTTTATAAGTCATGAGCTGGAATCAATGCAAGAGTTTGTCACAAAGGTACAGGAAATAATACCTAACACTAAGTGAGTAGCTAATACGTTCCAGGTGCCATTCCAAGTTTTTTCCATATACTAACTTATCAACTCCTCATAATAACCTTATGAGAAAGGTGTTGTCATTCATCCGACTTTACAGATAGGTTAAGTCAAACCTACTCAAGGCCACAAAGCTGGTAAGTGGCAAAGCCGAGTTTTCAACCCAGGCAGGTTGAATTAGAGACCATGGCTGTTAGCCACAACACTGACCTGCTTTTGAGAGATACCCACTAATCCAGCCCACAGGCCTAGGGAGCTACCAGATGGCAGATGGGTGTGCACACAGCAACGGCAGCAAGAGCCTTCCATTATTGGTTTGGGTGTTAAAAAAAGAAAAGGTACAGACAGTCCTTCTTTCCATGCTGGATTTCACATAAACCCCATTCATGCAACCACAGTCCAGGCGACCAGTTGCTCATCCAGGAAGAAGAGGGAGCAACACCTGAGGCCAACTGCATATCAAGGCTTTAAAGCTGGGTACCAGGCCTGGTTCCAAGTTGGGAAAGGAGTACTTCAAGGCTGTATTGTCACCCTGCTTATTTAACTTATACACAGAGTACATCCTGTGAAATGCCTGGCTGGATGAAGTATAAGCTAGAATCAAGATTGCCAGGAGAAATATCAATAACTTCAGATACGCAGATGACACCACCCTTATGGCAGAACATGAGGAAGAACTAAAGAGCCTCTTGATGAAAGTGAAAGAGGAGAGTGAAAAAGTTGGCTTAAAGCTCAACATTCAGAAAACTAAGATCATGGCATCCAGTTCCATCACCTCATGGCATATAGATGGGGAAACAATGGAAACAATGACAGACTTTATTTTGAGGGGCTCCAAAATCACTGCAGATGATGACTGCAGCCATGAAATTAAAAGACACTTGCTCCTTGGAAGGAAAGTTATGACCAACCTAGACAGCATATTGATAGCAGAGACATTACTTTACTGAAAAAGTCCATCTAGTCAAAGCTGTGGTTTTTTCAGTAGTCATGTGTGGATGTGAGAGTTGGACTGTAAAGAAAGCCGAGTGCCAAAAAATTGATGCTTTTGAATTGTGGTGTTGAAGAAGACTCTTGAGCATCTGTTGGACAGCAAGGAGATCCACCCAGTCCATCCTAAAGAAAATCAGTCCTGAATATTCATGGAAAGTACTGATGCTGAAGCTAGAACTATAATACTTGGGCCACCTGTTGTGAAGAACTGACTCTTTGGAAAAGACCCTGATGCTAGGAAATATTGAAGGCAGGAGGATAAGGAGACAACAGAGGATGAGATGATTGGATTACATCACCAACTCGATGGACATGAGTTTGAGCAAGTTGATAGACAGGGAAGCCTGGCATGCTGCAGTCCATGGGTTCGCAAAGAGTCGGACATGACTGAGTGACTGAACTGAACTGAACTGACCAGGCCTAGGCAACTTGGATGGTGAGTCTCAAGGTGGCAAGTCAGGAGATATGAGGAGATCAATTTGACAATAAACTGGCAGTTATTCAACTGACTGCCCAGACTCTAGGCCATGGGAGTAGCTTTGTAAATTTTTATTGAAACAATGAATAAATGCATGAAGTAGACCCCAGTCAAAAGTGCAGATGGTGGGTGTTTTTGGCGTGGCAGCCAGGGCCCACATTAACCCTATTTCTCTAGATTCATTCTCTTGTCCACTTACCCTCCTTTAATTTTTTGTATGGCCCTTGTTATCACTTTAGTAAATATGTTGTTGCTTTTGTTTAATTGAATTATAGTTGATTTACAATGTTGTTAGTTTCAGGTACACAGCAAACTGACTCAATTTTATATATATATATATATATATATATATATATATATATATATATATAT
>ML661799.1:0-26950 GCA_007570785.1 Antilocapra americana | reverse complement strand
ATATATATATATATATATATATATATATATATATATATATATATATACTTTTTAAGATTCTTTTCCTTATAGTTTATTACAAAATATTGAGTACAGTTCCCTTTTCTATGGAATACATCCTTGTTGTTTATTTTTTATATAGTAGTGTGTATCTGTTAATCCCATCCTCTTCATTTATCCCTCTCCTCCTTTATTCTTTGATAACCATAAATATGTTTTCTATGTCTGTTGGTCTATTTCTGTCTTGTAAATAAGTTCATTTGTATCTTTTTTTTTAAGATTCTACATATAAGCAATATCATATTTTCCTGTTTCTCTCCTTCCATCTCTCTCTCTCTCGGATGAACCTAGAGATTATCATTCTAAATGAAGTAAGCCAGACAGAAAGTAAAGATATTTTTTATGTGTTTGTCTTCCCTACTGGAACAAAAGTTTCAGGAGGGTGGGCCTGGACTTTTTTATTCACTCAACACTTCTTAACAGTGACTGCCACATAGAGGACCCTCAGTAAATATTTGTTGATTGAGTGATGAAGGTATCATTCAAATGAATCATCTCATTCACTCCTCAGAATTTTGCCAGGTAGACAGAGAAGGAGTTAGTATAGGGCCCATTTTATGGATGTTGAAACTAAAGTCAAAAAGGCTAAGTGTGCTAAAGCTGACCCAGGTACAGAGGAATTGAAGCTTAGTTCTTCTGAGAACTCATCTAGCGTCTTTCCATGCTGTCTCACCATGGTGTCTCCCTAATGTTTCCACTTAGTTATTATGTAACAATTCTATTGTGAATCAATAAAAGAAACATCCAAACAAAGAATGTCTCTGTATTACCTGCTGAATTACTGTTGAGGACATAATATACTAATAATAATCAGAGACTTTATGTCAAGAATCCATGGGATTTTAGTGCCAAGAACAATTCTGGGTCTCCTAAAAAGTGCTGTTTCCTGCTGTCAGACAGAATCTTATAAATTATGGGATTTCATTTCTTGTCTTGACTGTCAGGAAACACAAAAATTGAATTAGTGCTTAATTACAGTAATAATCTAATTTCTGGTCCAATTACAATCCTTTCCTCCTATACATGCTTTTCTGATCTTTATTTTCATTTTAACCAATTATGTATATGGATACAGTGTTGGTTGTTAGCTATATAAAATCCCTTTTAGAAATAGCTATGGTAGAAAATTTAGAAAATAAACAATAACTAGCACTAATCAAATGGTTGCCATAGACCAGGGGTCAATTTTATACATGTATTAACTCACTTCATCATCAAAAACGGGAACTTTATATTGCCAGAGATACCAAATGTTATAATATGGCATAATGAAATTAACATTCTGAATTATAAAAAAAAAAAATATGACATGCTCCTTCTTGCTCCCTCTGCCAACCTTCCCCTTCCCCATTTAAGACTCACTCCTCCCACTTCCATTATCTCAGTTGTTTGCTAATTAGACTTCCTGTTTCCACCCTTGGCCCTTCAGTCTACTCTTCAAAAAGCGGCTAGAATTAATGCTGTGAAAAGTCAGATCACCTCACTCTCTGCTCAAAACTTTCAATGACTTTCCTTCCTAGAATAATGTTAAGGTCCTTTCAAGGATCCACAAAGCCCTACAAGATCTGGCCCCATATGTCTTTGGCCTTATCCCTGACTCTGATCCGAAGCCACACTGTCCTTCCATGAATATTCCAGGCAGCATTTCACCTCAGGGTCTTTGCATTTGCTGTTGTTGAAGCTTGGAATATACTTGTTGGGATATATCTGTGTGGCTTGCTCCCTTGTCACTTTCAGAGGTCAAATGTTACTCTCTGAGGATGGCCTTCCCTGATCATCTACATCCCCTCCCTCAATATTTCCCATGCCTTGTCTTGTTCCATATTTCTCCCAAGCACATTTAACTAACATACCATTTATTTTTACTTATTTATCATTTCTATTGACAAACTCTCCAAAAGAAGGCATTGTCTATCTTGTCCTTTGCTACAATCCCAGTTGACTAGACCAATGTTAGGCATATAATAGATGCCCCAAAAGTATTTTCTAAATTAATGAATCACTGTGAGAGGTGGAGGCATATTTTATTAAAAACTTACCATATTTTGCAAATGCACAAAATATATGACTGAAATATTCACTGTAATTATTAAACTGTTTTCCAAACTCCTTCCTTCCTCCCACATACTAACACTATCAGATAAATTGAGTTAACATTGACCAGTAGATTAACAATTACATTGTCTCAGCAATTTAGGTATGTGGGATCTTCAGATGTTCAGGGCATCTTGCCTGGCTGAGCTGAAGTTCCACCACTGCCCCACAACGACTTCCTTTCTCCCCAATATAATTTCCTCCAAGATCTTTTTCATTTATCAATATCTATGAGAACTTTTATTTTGTAACTTGGGAAGGTGGGAGGAGTGAGAGCTAGGGGCAGAGGAAAAATAAAAGGAGTAGAGTGATACAGGTAGGGACCAAGTCTCTGTATTCATTACTATGACTCCAGCTTCTGTAAGTGCTAGGCACATAACATGCAATCAGTAAAGACTGACTCATTGAGTTGCTCACATGTTCCTTTGACTGAATCTGGATATTTAGGGCTGGAAAGATGAAGGCCTGAAGTTAGAATTTTTTTCTTGGAAGCTTTCTGAGATTCTGAGCAGAAAGTTCCCCCCAGCTTTGCCTGGCATCTTTGGAACCTTGAAGAAGTTGAACCCTCAGGATGACAACAATATTCTGGAGTGAGCAAGGCCAGCAGTGATGCTATTTCAGGGGGCTCTTGGGCAAGTACAGGGTACCTCACGGTGGCTGTAGCTAACAGATCGGGTTGGAGGCACACAGGAAGACACTTATTTGGGAACTCCCAGTAATAATGGAGGCACTTTGAGAATGTAACTCCATCAGAATCCATAGGCTCAAGAGGTTAGGTTTGAGTGTCATGTGACACCACAGAATTTAGACTTGGAAGGTGTTTTAGAATCATTTCAACAACTCGTCATTCCATTTAGAAGTGTCTTTCATCTTCTTGGAAGAACAAAAACACATAAGTATAGCATAATTTAGTCTCTCTTTTCTCTCATATGTCTGTCTTTGAGTTTATCTAGATTGTTTTAAATCCATATCAACCCCCACACCTATCTACATTGAGGATTTTCTTTTTTTTTTAATTAATTAATTTATTTTTTTATTGTTTTTGCCATACAATGTCATGATATCACCATGGGTTTACATATGCTTCCCCTCCAGAACCCCCCTCCCTCCTCCCTCTCCCCTGGGAAATCTCGCTGCACCAGCCCCGAGCATCAATCCTGGGCTGGCGATTGACTAGACATATGATAATTAACTTGTTTCAATGCCCTTCTCCCATATCATCCCATCCTTACCCTCATCCACAAAGTCCACGAGTCTATTCTATACCATCTGCGTTCCTTTTGCTGTCTCGCATGTTGGGTTCTCATTACCGTCTTTCTAAATTCCATATATATGTGTTAATATACTATATTGTTGTTTTTGCTTCTGGCTTACTTCACTCTGGATAATGGGCTCCAGTTTCGTCCATCTGAGTAGAATTGCTTCAAATGAATTTTTTTTTAATGCTGAGTAATATTCCACTGTGTATATGTACCACAGCTTTCTTATCCATTCGTCAGTTGATGGGCATCTAGGTTGCTTCCATGTCCTGGCTATTGTAAACAATGCAGCGATGAACATTGGGGTACACGTGGCTCTTTCAGTTCTGGTTTCCTCTGTGTATATGCCCAGCAGTGGGATTGCTGGGTCATATGGCAGGACTATTTGCAGCTTTTAAGGAACCTCCACACTGTTCTCCATAGTGGCTGTACTAGTTTGCATTCCCACCAACAGTGTAAGAGGGTTCCCTTTTCTCCACATCCTCTCCAGCATTTATTGCTTGTAGACTTTTGGATTGCAGCCATTCTGACTGGTGTAAAGTGGTACCTCATTGTGGTTTTGATTTGCATTTCTCTGATAATGAGTGATGTTGAACATCTTTTCATGTGTTTGTTAGCCATTTTTATATCTTCTTTGGAGAAATGTCTGTTAAGTTCTTTGGCCCACTTTTTAATTGGGTTGTTTATTTTTTTAGAATGGAGCTGCAGGAGTTGCTTGTATATTTTTGAGATTAATTGTTTGTCTGTTGCTTCATTGGCTATTATTTTCTCCCATTCTGAAGTCTGTCTTTTCACCTTGCTTATAGTTTCCTTTGTTGTGCAAAAGCTTTTAATTTTAATTAAGTCCCATTTGTTTATTTGTGTTTTTATTTCCAATATAGTGAAAATGAGTATACTACCTAAAGCAATCTATAGATTCAATGCAATTCCTATCAAGCTACCAGAGGTCTTTTTCAAAGAATTAGAACAAATAATTTCTCAATTTGTATGGAAATACAAAAAACCTCGTATAGCCAAAGCAATCTTGAGAAAGAAGAATGGAACTGGCGGAATCAACCTACCTGACTTTAGGCTATACTACAAATCCACAGTCATCAAGACAGTATGGTACTGGCACAAAGACAGAAATATAGATCAATGGAACAGAATAGAAAGCCCAGAGATAAATACATGCATCTATGGACACCTTATCTTTGACAAAGGAGGCAAGAATATACAATGGAGAAAAGACAACCTCTTTAACAAGTGGTGCTGGGAAAACTGGACAGCCACTTGTAAAAGAATGAAACTAGATCACTTTCTAACACTATACACAAAGATAAACTCAAAATGGATCAAAGATCTAAGCATAAGACCAGAAACTATAAAACTCCTAGAGGATAACATAGGCAAACACTCTCTGCCATAACCCAAAGCGGGATACTACATTGAGGATTTTCTTCTCTCGAACTGTCTGGCTCATTCTGCAGGTGAGAGCTTTTGTTTCTCTCCACCGTGTGTGTGCCTCACTGTTGACACTCCTGCCAAGCATCTTCTTCCAGTTTTAATTGCTAGTCTTGGTATGGGGCGGTTCTCCTTCTCCTTTGGAAGAAAAAGAGCATTCATTTAATTTCTAACCCAATTAAGCCATGAGCTCATGAGCTCATGCTCTGTGGGCCAGAGTGATGGGCTCCGGAGACATGAGCAGAATAGAAATTGCCAACATTAACATGATTCCTTCTTCCCCATCCAGGAATGAGTAACACAGGGTGAGATTATGTTTGTGCTTCAGTAGCTCTTTTCAATTATTTAATCAGCAGGTACAAATTCAAAAAAAAAGCTTCTGAAAATGTTGAGGACTCTCTGGCATTCTTGGGAACCACCAGGGCAATAACTCAGGGGGTTGAGAGGAGCCCTCTAAGAGCTGCCTAGTGATGCTGATACCAACCCTCTTGATTCCATGACTTTGTGGGGGTTGCATTCAGCTTCAAAGAGTGACACTGGTGATAAACTGGCCACAGAGCTAGCTTATCACAGTAGAAAGCTACAGCTGCTTTGCTCTTGGTGGAAACAGGAGACCCCTCTTTAAGCAGCAAGATAGCAATTAGCTATAGAGTCAGTTCTGCATGGCAGAAGAGCACTGGGTCAGGAGTCAAGAGATGGGGGCTGTTTAGGTGCTTTTTAGCTGTGAGGACATAGGTCAGTCTCCCAGTTCTGTGGTCTTCAGTATCTTTTTCTGTGAAACAAAATGGCTGTGCCAGACAATCTCAAAGACTCCAGTGGTCTTGACTTTCTCAGAGGGTGAATATGGTTGAATGACACTTAGATACTTGCTGATGCTTACACCTTTCCTTCTCCAGCCTGCCTCTGCTTCTGGTCATGGAAGGCAATCACACTGGAAAAATATTTCTTTGAGTTCATTCCCAAGGCAGCTTATTGCAGTTTCTTGGGTCTGAGAGACCTGAAGCCAGGGCTCTGATGAAGACTATGGACAGGAAACAAGATACACAGTAGGGTGCACAGGAAGGGACGTGTGGTCTTGGGGGAGTAAGGCCAGCAACACAGAGAAATCTAGGTTTGGTGGAGTGGGCAAAATGATAAGAAAGAAAAACAATAATCCAACCTTCAATAGGAGGGTGAGAATAGGATGGGATGCCAAAATTTCCCTAGGGCCCCCCTAAGATGGGCCCAAGGACTAAAGAAAGGGAATGACCTCTGAAAAGAAATGCTTAATGTTGCAAACATGTGATCAGGCCCTGGGGTAATATGAACGCTCCTTTGCCACTTGCCACAATTGATTGCATGAGCTTTTGAACCCCTCTCTCTCACAAGCACACACTCACACCGCAGGGATTATGTGTGTCCTTGAACTCACTGCATGCAATTTTACACTAGAAAGTGTGGGGAAGCTATGCTACCAAGAGAAAAAAACAAAGCAAAACATGAGCTGTATAGTGTTTAACAATAAAATCTCCCAACGCTTTACTATTAGGTATTAAGAATAAAAAATAAAGCAGTGGTAAAACATGTGGCAGAACATACCCAACATCTATTTGAATAATGAAATAGGGAATTCATGAGCTAATTAATTAAATTAATAAGGGAATTAAAAACTCATTTATTTATGAGGGTGGTTCTGTCTTGTGGTGGGGTAAGGGCCCTGTTTTCTAACAGGATATTCTACTTTTTTTTTTTTTTTGAGGAAATCTCTGTAAATTCCTTTTTCTGTGAGTAAATCAAATAAGTGTATCTCAAACATTTATAGCTTCTATGTAAGGCTTTATAAGCAATAGGAAGGCTTGGAAAAGTACTGCCTAAAGGCCATATCATTCTGTGTTGCCACCAGCCAATCTGAAATGCTGAGAAACAAATGTTCTCAATCATTTTGTATAGTTTAGTAGGCTCATTTTCTCACAGCTGTGTGAGATAAAAACAAGTAACTGATTTTTTCCTGAGTAAACCAAATTCCAATTGCAGAACTTATACAAGAAAAGAATCTACTTAAATGCACATATTCTTGTTTCACATTCTTTGACATGTACAAATGGAAGACAATATTCCATCATTTCATCTGCTTTCTCTTCCAGTAACCAAGACAGAAATCTATCAGTGTGTGTGTGTTAATGCCTTCCATATAAAATTATGACAATGCATTGCTGAGTAGAGTTCTTTAAGTAAGTCAAGAAATACAAAAATCAAAGTTCTCCTAACTACATTAACTTCTCTTCTTGTGTAAACATTTCCCACTCTGAGCATCATCATTGCAGGTTCCTGGTGATGCTTGAGACATCCTGGATGTCTCGGGGTGGCTCTGGCTGAGAAAAGAGTGTCTTGAAGACTTGCAGAAATGATAGCTGAAGGTACAGAATTTAGGTCAAGAGGAAATAAACAAAAGTCAAAGCAGATTCCTTCTGTAGATAATACACACTAAGTCAGGGAGATTGGACATGGGTATCTAAATGAAAGAAGGCAACGGATGCCCATGTCCAGATCATTCCATTAATGCATCTGGGGATCCAGAGCTGGTCTCCAGAGGAAGCATAAGGCACCAAACAATAATAGACACTAAAACATTCTTAGGAAGGTAGCAAGATGGAGAAAATTGTATTTCCAGAATTTTAAAATTCTATAAATTCCCTTGGGGTTGAGGGAGTGAATCTTAAGAGTTACGCTCAAGATTACTAACTGATTTCTAAAGGTGAGTCCATTTAACTACAGAGATTCTGTTCTGCAAGATAAAAGAGCCCACATGGACCAAAGATAAATTGTTTGGGACCATTGAGAATGTGTGCCATCTGTCTGCTGTCTTCTTTTTGTCTTTTTTTCTATACAGTATTCATCTTTTCCTGTAAATAACTAGGAAAATATTTAACAATATGAGTTGAAGGATAGCCACATTATTAGCCTGCAGTCTGGTTGGCCCTGAGGATACTTCACGGTGGGGAATTTCCTAGATCTATTCTCCTTCCCCACCTCCAACCAACACCTTCCTCCAAAGTGGATTTCCATGGTTCTGGGTGTTCATGACTCCTCACACATGTCCTCTCTCCTTGGTTTGGTGATCCTGATCCAGTCAATCTATGAAAAGACACATTTGAAAACTGCATGGGATGCTATGGCATGGCCCCCAGACTCTAAGCTCAAATCTTTGACTCCAAATTCCCTGGCCCTCAGAATGCTCTAAATTGATCCCTAAACACCATATTTCATTTGAATGGGAAGATCAGACAGCATGGTTCAAAGCAGAAAATGAAAGACTGGAAATCAGGAAGTCTGATTCCTGGTTCTATTTAAGTCATGAACTTGCTATGTGGCCTTACTCACCATATCCAAGTCAGTCCTCACCAACTCCCATGGGATCCTCTGCCTTCCCCAGCAGCCCCTTTATTTGGGTTAGGACCATGTGACTACGTATTTGCCAATGAAATATAAACAGAAGTGGCCTCTGTCACTTCCAGGCCGAGGTAGCTAAGAACCAGCGTGCATCCTCACGCTCTCACTCCCTGCTGTGACCTTGGAGGTTGCCTGTTCCAGATGGCAGAGCTACAAGATGGAGAAAGAGCAGTGAGTTGCATCTAATGGTGACATGAAAAATAAACTTTTATTGTGTTAAGTCACTGGTGTACTGCATTTGTCTGTAGTAGCCAACATTAATAACCAATAATGACAGCCTGCCTTTCTGTGACCCAGCTTTCTTATCCAATTCCAATATCCTGAACCCCATTAAAAGAACATGAAATGAAATTCCAGAGCTGAAATCGTTTCAAAATAGAAAGTTAATATTACATAAGTGACTTGTCATCTCTTGGGTGCAGGAGCCACCCAATACAGATGGCATTTACTAAATGTGAATTGTGCTCATCATTGTGGATGAGTCTCTGTTGCTACTGGTTGGGGCTGCAAGGGGGTCTTCTTTCTTTTAAGACACCCATGGCTCCTTCACAGCGCCTAACTATGTGGGACACAACAGGTATTTGCCAAATACCAAATGTGGTGACTGAAGATAAAAACTGGGTTTATTCATCTGAAGCATGTTAGAGTTCACACTAATTCTCTGTAACTTGTCACCAGCCAGCTGATCAACAGGTTCAGATTAGTCCTGGTGGAGAGCTTCCTAGGCCACCAATGGACAGTAATCTTTTCAAACTGTCCTAAAGCAGCTGCTTGGAAATGTAACTATGGGAATTTGGGCTAGATACATTTTTAGAGGCCATCTAACTCACTGAGTATGGTGGCTCAGGTGGTAAAGAATCTGCCTGCAATGTGGGAGACCCGGGTTCAATCGCTGGGTTGGGAAGATGCCCTGGAAAAGGGAATGGCTTCCTATGCCAGTATTCTTGCCTGAAGAATCCCACGGACAAAGACGCCTGGCAGGCTACAGTCCATGGGGTCACAAAGAGTCGGACACAACTGAGCAACTAACACATGTGGTAAATTTAATTCTTGCAGTGATGGAGAACTCATTTTCCCAATAGAAATCCAATCCCATTAGTGTAGTTGTAAAAATACTTCTTTTATTTAATTTAAATAACTCTCCTGCATCTTCCATTTATTGTTTAGGTGTTTGATGTCTGGAACAATGCATTTAAGTCCATTTTCTTTTTCAAGAAAGACATGGCAGTTTTTCAATACTTGAAGACAAATATTAACTCCTTGTTTAAATTTCTATTTTGCATGTTAAACTTGCTCAGTTTTTTCTACAAATCTTCATACAATATTATTTCTTGAATTTATTTATGTACTACTCTTTCCCAAGAAAATTTAAGAATGAAGCAAATATACCAATCCAAAGGGTTTCTGGATTTGAATACCAAATATGGCTCTGCATTTACTGGCAGTGAAGACAAAGAGTTTAGGATGAGTTTACATAGCTGTCAATATCAGAAACAGAATGTTTACAAAAAAGTTGCTTCTAGATTCTTCATCATTCTCATCATCTTTCTCTTAAAGTATTCTAGCTTGCCATTATTTTTCTTAAACTGCTATAAACAAAAATTAACATAACCCTTCAGATAAATCAACAGTTTCTTTAGAATAGGCTTATGAAAGAGTAAGTTGGTCTTAAATAAAACGCTATTTTCTGAATATTATTTTTGTGGATCAAGAGGGTACAAGATGCTTTAGATATATATTGCAATTCTCCAACAGTCTTGAAAAGAAAAGTATTGCCATTTATTAAACTAAGAAATTGAGTAACTTTCCAAAGGTCACAATTATGACAGAGCCAGGTCTGTCTGGAACCAAAGCTTATATCATTTTCACGAGTCAACAGTTCTCCACTGAAAAGATTATATCATTTCTAAAGGTACCTCACTGAACACTGCAGGCATGTTGAGTCAGAGGGAGAATATGGTTGAATGTTTTAGATCTGACATTTTCTTAAAAACCAACACTGGAAACTGTTTTCATCTTCTTCCGGCTTCTTAAGGAATCACAGAAACACGTGTGAGTTGGGGGTGGTTTTGTTTTGTACACTTCAGCAGTTACTCATTTTTTGGGAGGAGAAACTCAATGCACACTAGGTTTGGATTCACTGGGCTTTGTCAAACACAGGTGCTTATGTACTGATTCAAGTTTGGGTTGGCAGAGTAATGTTCAATATGGAGGTTTACAATTTAAAATACATGGAAATACACAGCAAGGGAATGGGGAAATTTCCTCCCTATTGACTAGAGAGAGGCCCCTCAAATCAAGCCTTTTCTCTCCATTCCCAGGGCCACCAACTTAGACCAAACTCTTATTAGCCCTCATTTTTACTACTGCGATAGCTTCTCATGTATCTCCTATAGCCAGCCTTTCCCCAAACCTTGCCCATCCTCCACACAGTCCCCAGAGTTTTGTCCTTAAACATAGATCAATTTTATCATTTTCTTGTTTATAACCATCTGTCAATTTCCATTGCCCAAAAGATCAGGTTGAAAATCTGTATCATGACACATGAGACTCTTTACCATTAGGTATTAATTTTTCACTCTTGGCCCATTTCCCTTCCTCTCTCCCTACTACCCCATGCTGTGTGTGAGTGTATGTGTGTGAGTGTGTGTGTGTGTGTGTGTGTGTGTGTGTGTGTGTGTGTGTGTGTGTTAGTAGCTCAGTCTTGTCCAACTCTTTACAACCCCATGGACTGTAGCCCTCCAGGCTCCTCTGTCCATGGAATTCTCCAGACAAGAATACTGGAATGGGTTGCCATTCCCTTCTCCAGGGAATCTTCCCAACCCAGGGATCAAATCTGGTCTCCCACATTGCAAGCAGACTCTTTACTGTCTGAGCCACCAGGGAAGCCCATCCCATTCTCTAGCCACACTTAATTTCTCAGCATTCCCCATGGTGACTTTTCACTACTCTGAGTCTATGTATGAGTGGCTCACTCTTCCTAGAAACACCCTTCCTCTACACCTAGAAAACTTCCACTTTTATTTTTTTTTATTTTTTATTTTTTTACTGAGATTTTATTTATTAATTTATTTTTCTTTTCTTTTTTTTTAATTAGTTTTGCCAAACAATGACATGATATCACCACCAAGTTTAAAAGTTGTCTTCTCAATTAAGCCTTTCCTGACTTTCCTAGCAAAAATCGGATTCTCCCCCAAGGCTCTGGGTTTTCATAGTCTCACCTCTATTAGGTCACTTAGCGTTTCTTTTGGGGGCTTCCCAGATGGCCCTAGTGGTAAATAATCTGCCTGCCAAAACAGGAGGCACAAGAGGCACAGGTATGACCCCTTGGTCTGGGAGTTCCTCTGGAGGAGGAAACAGCAACCCACTCCAGTATTCTTGCCTGGAAAATTCCATGGACAGAGGAGCCTGGCAGGCTACAATTCATGTGGCCACAACGAGTCAGCCACAACTGATCACACATATATAATCTTTTTTACAGTCTGTTCTTTCCTACCTTTAGCACTCTTTAGGGCCATAATTATACATCATTTGAGTATGTAAGTGCATGGGGTCAGACATATACTTAAGAGTAAGACACGACTTAGTGACTGAACAGCAACAACAATCCTCAAAGTCTGGCCCGAAGAAAGTCTTCAGTGAATGTTTATTGGACAAATGCCCCCATTACAGTAGCCAAATTGTGTGCACAACACCAGGAGTCGACGGCTCTGAGCACCAAAACTGAAGTTAGGATTATCGTCTGTGAACAGAGTCAGTACAGATCAAGTGATAATGAATGATAGTCACCATTTATAGAGAAAGCACAACTCCAAAATCTGTTTTTGAAGACTACCCAAAATAGAAGGATGATGACCTGGATGTAACTTCAGAGAGACTTACCTGGATTATGGTTTTTATGATAATGTTTATTTAATTTTTCTTACAATACAATTAACATATATTCCTATGACAAAACTTTTTAAAAATATATAGCTAGACAGGTAAAAAAAATTGTTCATAATCTAATCACCCAGAGAAACTTATGTTAACATTTTGGTGTATCTATTTTCACAAACACAATAATTTGGTCAGATTTTCTTGAAGCATGCTTTTTTGCTTAACGATGTGTTGTAAAGATTTTAATGTAAATAAATTTTATTCTAAACCGTGACTATATATCATCCTGTTATGTGTATATATAATATTGAACACATTGAACACCAAATTTGCTTCCAACTTTTGCATTATTATTACTGTGAAGAAACATCCTAGTAGCTACTGACATTTTGTGCTAAAAGGTCTCCAGGAAGATGGTGTTAATTTTCTAGTAATGAGCCAAGTATAAGAATGTCTATCTCTAAACTCTTGCTAACTATAAGCATCTCCCCAAACTTATCACCACTGGCAAAAATATTACAAGACCCAAAATAGAGGTCAGCCCTCCCCAGAGTCTGTGCCCAACAGTATCAGTGACCAAGTGTTGTTGTTTTTCTGAATATGAGTTTCTAAGAGCTATCTTTGGAGATTTTGATTGGGAAGTCTAGGACGAGTCCTAGCGATCACTAGTTCTTAAGGCTCTGCAGCCACTTCCCATGTAAGCCAAAGGGTCAGATCCATGGGCCAACTGTGATAGGCCAGTTAAGGTCCTTATCCTTCAAGGACTGCCTGAGAGACTGGCTGGCTCTCTCCAGAAATTCTAAATGATGGCCTTTATTTCCCTATTTGTCATCTCAAATGAGAATAGATAAAACCAAGAATAATGACAATAATTATATCAAGTTGTTTACTGTGTCCTGAGCACTTCTCAGACACTAGTTCATTCTATTCTCACAGCATTTTTATGAGTCCTAAGGCTCAGTTTCCCTATCTCTAAAATGGAAATAACAAACTACAAGTCAAATATTTACAAAACACTTCCTTGTAAAATTTTTTTATTTACCAAAATTTCCTTTCCTTCCTTTGGATGGCTCATAACTATTATGAGTAATAATATCACTTAGTCAGAGCTTTAATTGTTATCACAACTCTAGGCCTAGCCTGTTATGAGAAGCAATATAAAGAAAATTCAGTGGGAAATGATTCCAGCTAACCTTTTTCCAAATGGCCAGAATTAGATGCAGAGCTTATACAGCAACAGTGTGGCAATACTAGGGGAAATGTGATGATGACACCTCTTGTTGAAAAAGAAGAAAACCCCCCCTCTCTAGAACCTTGTCATTTTCTCTGTTTTGCCCCCTCAGTCTCCTGTGGATTCTGAGAAAGCTGCTATTACCACGATTCCTGACTGCTTCTCTAATGGCTGGAGCCACGGCACCCTCTCTGAGGGTGGGGCTTAGTTGGAGAATCTCCAAACCCAACCAAGCTGGGTACGCTCTGCTGAGAATGAGACAAATCCAGCCAAGGCCCAACGCCCAGCCACAACTCCAAGGCCAAGCTAAGATGCTCAGACCACTTGAGATAAAGACAAAGAATTCAGAATAAATCCCTAGGCTGTGTCTTGATCAGGAAAGCAGTTCCCAGATCCTTGAAAAGAGTTCAAAGAGGAAAAGAGGTGTTGGGCAGCTATTCAGAGATTAGAGAGAAACGAAGCATGTCACTTGAGATACACAGAACAGACCTATCTTTAACTTGCCCTGTTATTATAAATCATAAAGCAGTCAAGGGGTCTGGAAAATGCCATCTCAGACAGTGTCTTCAGCCATCATATGGGCGTATGAAGACAAGTTCTTCTTTAGTATTAAGATGGAACTAGGACTTCTTTACTGGCTCCCCTGGTAGCTCAGCTGGCAAAGAATCTGCCTGCAATGCAAAAAACCCCAGTTTGAGTCCTGGGTCAGGAGGATCCCCTGGAGAAGGGGTAGGCTACCCACTCCAGTATTCTTGGGCTTCCCTGGTGGCTCAGATGGTAAAGAATCCACCTGAAATGTGGGAGACCTGGTTCGATCCCTGGGTTGGGAAGATCCCCTGGAAGAGGGCAACCCATTCTAGTATTATTGCCTGGAGAAACCCATGGACAGAGGAGCCTGGCGGGCTACAGTCCATAGGGTCGCAAAGAGTCAGACAAGACTGAGCAGCTAAGCACAGCACTGCACAGGACCACTTGACACATTTCAGTGAGTAGGCAGGGGATTCCCGGAGCCTAATTCAGCACATGCCTATATACTGAAGGAGCCAAAACACCCAAAGACTTAGGGTGGGAAAATCAAACTACCATCCTGTACAACATGCTCATCCCCAGAACCAAATCAGGACTAAACCCACTGGCCACCTTGAGTCCTTCAGACTCATCCTTGCCTCAGACTTCACTCCTTAGGCTCTCACGAGTCTTGGCAGAAGAAGAGGTTCTGAGAATAAGAGATAGGCACCTGGAATGCCCAGCACAAGCTCATGGGGGAGGCTTGCCAAGCTCAAGGGAAAAATCACATCTGCAGGGGGCATGGTCATGTGCCCTATGGCCTCCCACTGCCATACCCCCTACTCTCACTGATCCACATCAGTGGATATCAGAAGGCTACTTCTTGTTAGACTCCTGGATCCCTGCTTTCTCCTAACATTAGCCCCAGGGAGCCTGGGAAGGCATGGGGATTAGAGCAGAGTCAGGAGGGAGAAAGGTGGGGAATGAGTGCTGAGCTGCACAAAGATTTACAAGTGAGCAAAAAAATGTCAGTGAAATATCTGCTCACAGCAGGCTGAGATGAGCAGACTGGTGAGCTCTGTCAGTGACGAAGGATAGCTGTAAACATAAAACCCAGATACTTCTGAATTTGTGTTTCTGTTTCAAAAGGAAAAATACATATTTGGAATTACTTTTTCTCTTTCTGGACATAGCATTAGCTATCTTCCTCCACAATAAGCTCCCAAATAGAACGAATGCGTGAGAGGGGTAGGAGCTTTGAGGACAGCCCCAAACCAAAATTAGAACTGAGTCCTGAGAGGCAGCAGAATTCTAGATTTTGTTCACAAAATCTGCTCTCCAAATCTAGCTTCAAAAGCACTGCTCTTTTGCTAAACTGGCAACAGTTGCTGCTAGGTACCTCAACAGTATCTCACACTTGTCAACTTGGGTTCCCTGGCAACGATTCAACTTGGTCTGGAACTGGTAGTTGCTTTTCCCAACCCATCAGTTGCCTTCCTTGGACCTCTTTGATTTCTCATTTGCCTCTCTCTCCCACTACTTGTCATATTTTTGGAGGCCATAAGCTTTGATTACAAAGGGAAAAGAAGGCAAGGCAAATGTTGTTTTTATTTCCCAGGTGTGGATTATGTGTAACACCATCCTTGGGAAAGACAGGTCAACCAGCTGAAATGGGCAATTTGCAGGGAACAGCCTGGCCTGCCAGAGATGAGGTAGTTGAGCTCCACTGTGCTCAGATCTTATTTCTGTGCTCAAAGATTTTCTTCATCTGGTTTGCTGATGAATTTGTGAATCTCATCTCTCCAGGCAGGTAGATGTGCATGTAGATGAAATGGTCTAGTTCAGCAAATCCAGGAAATTTGGCAGCCAGGGATATGCTCTATAAGTTAATCCAGGCAAGTATAAAGGTCTGATTAATGGACAAAGTGCTGTGTGGACAATTATTATTCATTGACTCAAATTGAATTAAACTGACCCAGGCCAAGTGTTGATACACAGCTGTCTCTGTCCAGCGGCCAGTTCTTCCACTCAAGTGAGAGGTGATGCTGAGTGCCAACATCTTGCTTCAAGGGAAAATGGGCATGCACTCTTAGAGCATATCGCATTAAATACTTAACTGGCATTATGCTAGGTACTCTTTGTATCTTATTTCATTTAATCCTCACAATCACCTTGTAAACTGGTTGTTATCATCCTGTAATAACAGATGAAGAAACTGAAGGCTTGGAGAGGTTTAGGAAACCAGGGAGCCAGGATTTATACCCTGTCTGCACTTAGAGTCTTGAGTTCTTCTTATTACTCCTCTGGACTTCTACTTGCACATACACTGGGCAGATTTGAGACTATACAAGCTTGGAATTCGAGGGCAGTCTAACGAAATAACCTGTAAACAAGGCAACAGCAAGAACATAAGCATTAACTAAAAGAATGTGCTATCTTACTCCATAAGGAAATGAAGCAGAACACATGCAAATATGCCCATCAGTCCAGACTCTATGTCACTTCATAAAAAAAAAAAAATGCAATGGAGTTGATTGTACAAGATATCCCCAGAATAGAAATGTCACAAACATGTATGCAGAAAAGAAAATGTGGTGCTCTGACAGAGGGACTAAAGCGAAATGAAAACTGAGAACATCAAAGGGGGCACATTGTCTCTAAAAGTGAAGCAGCCTGACATGCCTGTTCAAAGTCTGGAGCTGGGGCTCAGCCCTGCTTTGGAATCAATTCAGAAGATCAGACACTCATCAAATCATTAGGAAAGTTCTGTGCCAAAAATAGAATACTATAAATATACTTGGCCAAAATGGGCTATGTATAAAAATAATTTAAGAGGTCCAGAAAACATTAAATTAATACTATTATTAGTAATTATATTTTAAAGAGTATATATACATATATTTAAATATACGTGCATGCATGCATGGTAAGTCACTTCAGTCTTGTTGAACTGTTACAACCCTGTGGACTGTAGCCCACCAGGTTCCTCTGTTCATGGGATTCTCCAAGTAAGAATACTGGATTGGGTTGCCATGCCCTCCTCCAGCAGATCTTCCCCACCCAGGGATCAAACCTGAGTCCCTTATGTCTCCTGCATTGGCAGGCCGGTTCTTTACCATTAACGCCACCTGGGAAGCCTCATATTATATGTTGGCATGCATAAATATTATATATATATATGTATAAATATACATAACAGATAAGTAGATGGATGTTAAGACAGTATTGTGTGAGGTACTTTGATGCTTTAAGAATATTACCTCTAATCCTTTACATTTTAAACAACTCCATTCGAAAAGATACATGCATCCAATGTTCATAGCAGCCAATGTTTATAAAAGCCAAGACATGGGAGCTCCTAAGTGTTCATTTATAGATAAATAGATAAAGAAGATGTTATGTACATACACACACATATACACACACAGGAATACTATTCGGCCATTAAAAAGAATGAACTAATGTCATTTGCAGCAACATAGGTGGACCTAGAGACTATTATACTAAATGAAGTAAGTCAGAAAGAGAAAGACAAATACCATATGATATCACTTATATGTGAAATCTAAAATACAACACAGATGAACTTATTTACAAAACAGAAGCAGACTCACAGCCCTAGGAAACAAACTTATGGTCACCAAAGGGGAAAGGGAGTGGGGAAGGATAAAAGGAATTTAGGATTAGCAGATCCAAATCACTATATATAAAACAGATAATCCACAAAGTACTGTGTGGCACAGAGAACTGTTTTCAACATTCAGAATCACTCTACTGTATACCAAAAACTAACACAATACTGTGAATCAACTGTACTTTAAAAATAAAATAAAAAAACAGCTAGTTTAAGAATTTGATTAAACCAACCTCCTCAAAACGTAGCTCTGATGTTCAGGACAATTTCCCCATTCATAGGATAGAATCTCAACTTATGTCAAAAAGCAAGTATCCATATAATCCATTATCATAGCTTTTATATGAAAACAAAAAGTGAATGCTAAAATTTATTAGTACTTTTTGCTGGTTGTCCAATTTTCAAGAGATGTAACAAACATATTTTAAACAATCGTTGATTTAACTATGGCCTTGGTTTTTACTTTTGTAACAATATCTCTTCTCACATTCTATGTTTTCATGCTAAATGTTTGGCAGTTGTGTACTCATCATATAAATTAGTCTTCATGTAGCTAGCCAAAATTATTTCTGACAGCCTTTTATATCAAGCAGAACTACAATAGTCTGTTTTTGGAGTCCAAGGCAGCATTCAGGAAAATAAATACGGCAACTTACAATAGTCCAACATATTTATTGTGAAATTTGTTATTCTTAGCACATATCATATTAATACTTTTAAGCTGTACAGATTTATGTTAGAAATAACTGGAAATATTTAATCAGGATTTTTAATCTCATGAGCATCTTTTAAAACATCATGCAGAAATTTGATGGCAATGAGCTTTAAAAATGACTATCGACAGTGAGGATTATTATAATATTAATTGAAGTCCCATTCCTTCAGCTTAATACAGTTCTAAGGGCAAAAAAAGAAAAAAAGCCAGGCCACAAAAGAAAAGAAATCACTGCTCGGTAATATGATTTCATAAGCCAGATAAAGATAGACTAAAAGACACGTTTATCTCCTGCCAAAGACAGCTTCTTTGGCCTGTTCACAACCTAATCTGAATTCTGCCTCTGTAGGTAGGGATTTCCATTAAAAACCAGGTTGGCTCACATACACTAGTTGATGCTGTAGCTGAGAACCAAATTGGCCTCCTAAGATGTTTCTGTGCCCCTAGTCTCTGGTTGATAAAGGCAGCAAACCACAGGAGTTACTGGCCATGCATCACTGTCCTTTGTGTTTTTTCTTCGTCTTCTTGTCTCCTAAGCAGGAGTGGCAGCTGATGTTTTGTTTTAGCTTGTATCATAGGCTGAAATCCCTTAGAATATTGCACCCTCGATGGGCACTACACCAGGGAGAGTATTGCAAATCAATTAGATTTATTTCATATCTGAAATTAAGTTACCTGATTTCCAACATGTCTTCTGTCCTCGAAGAATGAGGCATTTATTTTCTTGGTTATTTGGCAGAAATTGAAAACTGGGATTGAAGACTATTTTCTGCTTCCCAAGAATTAATCTGTCTTAGCAACTGAAACTGCTTTATAGTCTAGCCTCAGAGCCAAAGGCCCTGCTTTTCCCTGCTCTATATTATACAGGAGTGTTGTGGAATTTTTACTGCATTTATACAAACTCCATACTGTGTGTAAGGTGCATCTAAATAAGTAAATATCTAACTAAAGCTGCTATCAGACTTTGGGGAAGGGTGAGTGGAGATAAAACTATAAGAAAGATGATTAAAAACATATACTAATATGTCTTTGTATTATTGTCATGTTGAAATGTAGAGCTTGAAATCCACCTTATTCTCCTGAAGTTTGCATTTGGGTGCAAAAGTAGCATTGACCTAGCACTTCACACTCTGTCTCAGAGGTTTTGTAGACCTGGTACAAAATGTGTATTTCTAAATATGTTAAAATGGGAAGAAATTACATAAGTGGTTGCAGACTATGACAAATACTGCATTCCAGCAGCAAAAACATATGTTAAAATGGATCTGAGAGCTGGATCTTTGGTCAATACAGAAAATGAATAATTTATTAAGCATTCTACTAATATCTATGGAGGCCTACTATGTAGAAAAGCACTCTACCAGGCACTGAGGAGAGAAACACTGAGGAAGGCATGGGCTGTGCTCCTGTAACCTAAGCAGAGTTTATAAAACCAACCTATTTTGGAGTTTCCTAAACAGGAGATCATTTACCAAGTAAATTAAGAAAAACTGGCAAACCGACTGTTACATGTTTCTTGGTCTTGCATGTTTGTCTTAGAAATAACTCAGAAGACCCCAGTTACAGTGTATTTTATGTGACATATAGTTAAGATTTTTTGACCTCCAAAGTCAATCTGGATTCAGCAACAACTGATGAAAAAAGGAATATTCCAGTAATCTAATCACCCTCTGCTTTTCCTCTGACTCAGGCACACGGTATTTTAACAAATGAGAGCAGTTCACTTATTAGTTTCTCAATATCCGGGCTTGATAAATGTAGCTGGACCATTCGTGAAGCACTAAAGTACTCAGATGCACTTAAAATATTCTCAGTTTACAGATTTGAATGTGAGCATCTGGAATATTCTCTCTCATTGGAACCTTTGATTCCATTCTTCATGCTGAGGTGGGCCCAGAGCTCTTGTGCTTCAGAATTAGGGGTAATTGAGTTTCAGTCCATTTGTTTAGAAGTCAGCCTTGCGATGGAGTGTCAAGAGTACTTAGCAATGTATTATGTCTCAAAGCCCAAAGCTATGTAGCCAAGATTTTCTGGGCACAGAGGGGCACTTCTACCCATTAATAATATGTACCACCACAGCCAGTAAGCTTCTACATCTCTTAGATGTTGACATTTGGGGATTGACTCTCTCCTTCCAGATTTTGCTGTTTTATTCTCCTGAGTGCAAGAAAGCAATGTATCCATCTATGAAACCTGTCATCTTGCCAGGGTCTAACCTGACAGAGCATCTCCTCATCAGGGAGGCAGAGGAAAGGGAATCAGCCATATCTAGTCCCATCCACACTTGGGTTGGTATAGCAATAGAGGTCCAGACAGCTTGCTATTGACTAGGAGGGTAGCCCTTGGAGAGCAGGATTCGGACAACAGTTGGTGTCACAGGTAGCAGGGCCTGTCATCCTGTCGTCCAAGGAGGAGCCTGGTAGAAGCTAGCAGGAACTGAACAAAAGGAAAATGTGGCAGAACTCAAGTCTTATGAACTAGATGAGCAGGACAGGAGGTGGGGCAGACCACAGCTTGGTGGACATGCAGAAACCTTAAGGTTCACATCAGCATATCTGAATTAAGACTTATGACCTACTCCAGGCCCCAGTAAGCTGGTGCTGTTGAAGTTGCTGCCCCAATTGGAACTGGTCCAAGAATCATGTAGTACTGATCTTCTCAAAGGTAGATTCTTCAATGTTATGGCTGAAGGCAGAGGTTGTTATGCTCTCCCCAGCAGGGGGCACCAGTAAAACCACAAAAAGGGAGAATCTCAGCTCTGCCTTGGGGCTTCCAGGGTGTCTCAGAAGGTCAAGAATCTGCCTGCAGTGCAGGAGACCTGGGTCAGGAAGGATCCCTGGGTCAGGAAGATGCCCTGGAGTAGGGAATGGCTACCCTCTCTAGTATTCTTGCCTGGAGAATTCTCAAGACAAAGGAGCTGGGGTTGCAAAGAGTTGGACACGACTGAGCAACTAACACACGCACCAGCTCTGGCTAGGCTTCTCACTGTGCTAGAATTTATGGGGCCAAAGCAGAGGAGCTCCAGGGAAGAAACCCTGCTTATGGATGGATAAGTCCAGAAGCTGTAGAAAGTCTGGAGGAGTAAAAAGGGCCAGGTAAAGAAGTCAGATAGTGCAAAAAGAGCCCAGCTGGTACTGAAGATACAGGCAGGACTGAAGGTAGGACCAGGGAGGTGAGGTAAGGCAGGACATCTCAGGCATGTCTGAGAGCAGGCACATCTCACTCATCTTGAATTTTGGGTGTATAGCAAGGGAAAGAAAGGAGGAACAGAGGGAAAGCTGTCATTGAATAAATAAGTAAATTAATAAGGAAGAAAAATAGGGACAAAACAGGACCTGGCTGGAAGTTAATGATATTAGATTCTATTCTGACTCTGTCACTAACCAAATGCTGCACTTTGAATAGAAGTTACTTACATTTTGAGACCATAATTACTCCATCCATAAAATCAGTGTATTAGACTCCTGTTCAGTCACTTGTGCATGAGTGGCTGCTCAGTCACGTCCAACTCTTTGCGATCCCATGGACTGTAGCCAATCAGGCTCCTCTGTCCATGAGGTTTTCCCAGCAAGAATACTGGAGTGGGTAGCCATTTCCTCCTCCAGAGGATCTTGCTGACCCAGAGATTGAACCTATGTCTCTTGTGTCTCCTGCATTGGCAGCTGGATTCTTCACAACTTATGCCACTTGAAGCCTGTGTTACACTAAATCATCTTTTTAAAAAAAGAAATTTCACTTTAACTAACATTTTTTGCATGACTGCTAACTGCAAAGCACTGAGTTTTGAAATGACTGAGATGATAGTAACCAGGAAATGCCAGAGTTCTGGCTGTAAAGGATTCCCTTTGTTCTCTGGTGAGTTCTGTAAGCCCTGCTAAGTGGGGGTGCTCCAGGACCACAAGTTGATTAAAGCCAGAAGTGAGAGATGTGACCTTCTTTGAGATACAACAAATAAAGGGCTTGCATGGCACATGGCCTTTCACGATCAGAAGTATGATTGCAATTTCACAATGATCTCAACAACTCCACGCTCTGGCCCCACACCATGCATTTCTATTGTGTGGAAAGTATGAGTAAATGAACCACAACTGAGCACCTAGTGTATGCAAGAGGAAGAATTGAGTAATTTCACATAAATAATTTCATCTAACTCTTATGCAGCTTAAATATTATTTTCTTCATTCATTTTACAGGTGAAAAACTGAGATAGAGAAGCAAAATGGATTTGTCAAGGTCACCTCAGTTCCAGATAGTTTGACTCCAAGCATAGAACACTTTGGGGTGCATTGTGGCACATCACAACATTAGCTTGCTCTGAACAACATAATGGATAAACACACTCCAATAGCAGGCTTTTTCTGAAAGCATTTGGCAGAAAGTTCTGTTCATATTCACATTGCGACTGGCATCTTGCTGGTGGATACCTAGATTCAAATGGAGTTTTATGGGGTTGGGAAATCAGGACAATTTATCCTTTATTTTATTTATATATATTCCTATCTGATTTATATATATATAAATCAATTCCTATAAATACAGACAGAATGAAAACCACAATCACAGAAAACTAACCAAACTGATCACATGGACCACTGCCTTGTCTAGCTCTGTGAAACTATGAGCCATGCCATGTAGGGCCACCCAAGATGGACAGGTCATGGTGGAGAGGGCTGACAAAACGTGGCCCACTGGAGAAGGGAATGGCAAACCACCTCAGTGTTGTTGCCTTGAGAACCCCATGAACAGTATGAAAAAGCAAAAAGGTATGGCACTGAAAGATGAACTCCCCAGGTTGGTAGGTGCCAAACACGCTACTGGAGAAGAGTGGAGGAATAACTTCAGAAAGAATGAAGAGACAGAGCCAAAGCAAAAACAACACTCAACTGTGGATGTGATGAGAGATGGAAGTAAAGTCTGATGCTGTAAAGAACAATATTGCATTGGAACCTGGAATGTCAGGTCCATGAATCAAGGCAAATTGGAAGTGGTCAAACAGGAGATGGCAAGAGTGAACATGTACATTTTAGGAATCAGTGAACTAAGATGGACTGGAATGGGTGAATTTAACTCAGATGACCATTATATCTACTATTGTGGGCAAGAATCCCTTAGAAGAAATGCAGTAGCCATCATGATCAACAAAAGAGTCCAAAATGCAGTACTTGGATGCAATCTCAAAAACGATGGAATGATCTCTGTTCATTTCCAAGGCAATATCCAAGGCAACCATTCAATATCATAATAATCCAAGTCTATGCCCCGACCAGTAATGCTGAAGAAGCTGAAGTTGAACGGTTCTATGAAGACCTACAAGACCTTCTAGAACTAACACCCAAAAAAGATGTCATCTTCATTATAGGACACTGGAATGCAAAAGTAGGAAGTCATGAGATACCTGGAGTAACAGGCAAATTTGGCCTTGGAGTACAGAATGAAGCATTTCAAAGGCTAACAGAGTTTTGCCAAGAGAATGCACTCTGATCATAGCAAACATCCTCTTCCAACAACACAAGAGAAGACTCTACACATGGACATTCACCAGATGGTCAATACCAAAATCAAATTGATTATATTCTTTGCAGCCAAAGATGGAGAAGCTCTATACAGTCAGCAAGAACAAGACTGGGAGCTGTTTGTGGCTCAGATCATGAACTCCTTATTGCCAAATTCAGACTTAAATTGAAGAAAGTAGGGAAACTCATTAGACCACTCAGGTATGACCTAAATCAAATCCCTTACAATTATACAGTGGAAGTGACAAAGAGATTCAAGGGATTAGATCTGATAGACAGAGTGCCTGAAGAACTATGGATGGAGGTTTGCAACATTGCACAGGAGGCAGTGATCAAGACCTTGGGGATCAAGACATCCCCAAGAAAAAGAAATGCAAAAAGGCAAAATGATTGTTTGGTGAGGCCTTACAAATAGCTGAGAAAAGAAGAGAAGCTAAAGACAAAGGAGAAATGGAAAGATATACCCATTTGAAGGCAGAGTTTCCAAGAATAGCAAGGAGAGATAAGAAAGCCTTCCTCTGCAATCAATGCAAAGAAATAGAGAAAAACAATAGAATGGGAAAGACAAGAGATCTCTTCAAGAAAATTAGAGATACCAAAGGACCATCTCATGCAAAGATGGTACAATAAAGGACAGAAATGATATGAACCTAACAGAAGCAAAAGATATTAAGAAGAGGTGGCAAGAATACACAGAACTGTACATAAAAGATCTTTATGACCCAGATAACCATGATGGTGTGATCACTCACCTAGAGCCAGACATCCTGGAATGTGAAGTCAAGTGGGCCTTAGGAAGCATCACTACAAACAAAGCTAGTGGAGGTGATGGAATTCCAGTTGAGCTATTTCAAATCCTAACAGATGATGCTGTGGAAGTGCTGCACTTAATATGCCAGCAAATCTGGAAAACTCAGCAGTGGCCACAGGACTGGAAAAGGTCAGTTTTCATTCCAATCCCTAAGAAAGGCAACACCAAAGAATGTTCAACCTACTGCACGATTGCACTCATCTCACACACTAGCAAAGTAATCTTCAAAATTCTCCAAGTGAGGCTTCAACAGCAAGTGAGCCATGAACTTCCAGATATTCAAGCTGGATTTAGAAAAGGCAGAGGAACCAGAGATTAAATTGCCAACATCTGCTGGATCATCGAAAGAGCAAGAGAATTCCAGAAAAACATCTGCTTTTGCTTCATTGACTACACTAAAGACTTTGACTGTGTGGATCACAACAAACTGCGAAAAATTCTTGAAGAGATGGGAATACCAGACCACCTCACCTGCATCCTGAGAAATCTGTATGCAGGTCAAGAAGCAACAGTTAGAACTGGACAAGGAACAACAGACTGGTTCCAAATTGGGAAAGGAGTACATAAAGGCTGTATATTGTCACCCTGCTTATTTAACTTATATGCAGAGTACATCATGTGAAATGCCAAGCTGGATGAAGAACAAGCTGAAATCAAGATTGTTGTGAGAAATATCAATAATCTCAGAAATGCAGATGACACCACCTTTATGGCAGAAGGTGAAGAAGAAGAGCCTCTCAATGCAAGTGAAAGAGGAGAGTGAAAAAGTTGGCTTAAAACTTGGCATTCAGAAAACTAAGATCATGGCATCCAGTCCCATCACTTCATGGCAAATAGATGGGGAAACAATGGAAACAGTGAGAGACTTTATTTGGGGGGCTCCAAAATCACTGCAGATGGTGAGTGAAGCCATGAAATTAAAAGACACTTGCTCCTTGGAAGAAAAGCTATGACCAATCTAGACAGCATATTTAAAAGCAGAGACATTACTTTACCAACAAAGGTCCATCTAGTCAAAGTTATGGTTTTTCCAGCAGTCATGTATGGATGTGAGAGTTGCATTGTAAAGAAAGCTAAGGGCCAAAGAATTGATGCTTTTGAACTGTGGTGTTGGAGAAGACTCTTGAGAGTCCCTTGGACAGCAAAGAAATCCAACCAGTCTATCATAAAGGATATCAGTCCTCAATATTCATGGGAAGGACTGATGCTGAAGCCGAAACTCCAATACTTTGGCCCCTGATGCAAAGAACCAGTTCATTGGAAAAGACCCTGATATTGGGAAAGATTGAAGGTGGGAGGAGAAGGGGACGACAGAGGATGAGATGTTTGGATGGCATCACTGATATGATGGACATGAGTTTGAGTAGGCTCTGGGAGTTGGTGATGGACAGGGAGGCCTGGTGTGCTGCAGTCCATGGGGTCACAAAGCGTTGGACATGACTGAGCATCTGAACTGAACTGATGTATATACATATATAGCATATATTTAAATAAATTGATATATATTTTGTTATATATATATATATATATATCAGTTCATTAGTTTATTATTTATTTTGTGCTGCACTGAGTCTTCATTGCTTAACAAGGTTTTTCTTCAGTTGTGGTACTTGGGCTTTTCATTGCAGTGACTTCTCTTGTTACTCCTGGACTCTAGAGCATGAATGCAGTAGATGTGGTACACGAGCTTTAGTTACTCTGCAGCATGTGGATCCCAGACCAGGGATCAGTGTCTCCAACATTGGCAGGTGGATTCTTAACCACTGGACCACCAGAGAAGTCCAGTTCATTTGAATGACTATGTAAGCAACAGACTTCAGCTTAAATTAGTTAAGCATTCTAGCTGTGTGTATCAACCCATGTAACTCAGTCATGAGACATTCTAGGATTTCAGTTGACTGGTAAAGATATGAAGTGGAGCTGGAAATGGTGACAACAGAGGCTATGTGAATAAATTCACCTTTAGGACAGGTCCCCAGAAAGGGTGGCCAGTGTCTCAAGTCATAATTCCTAGGTGCGCTGCATGTGTCCTCAGTTGTGCCCAACTCTTTGTGACCCCATGAACTGTAGGCCAGCAGGCTCCTCTCTGTCCATGGAAATCTTCCAGGCAAGAATACTAGAATGAGTCACCATTTCCTCCTCCAGGGGATTTTCCCAACCCAGGAATTGAACTCGCATCTCTTGTGCCTTCTGCATTGGTAGGCAGATTCCTTACCACTGTACCACCTGGGAATCCCAAAATTCTTAGAGGGGAGATAAAATCTGTGTGCAACAAAGACAGAAACATAGATCAATGGAACAGAATAGAAAGCCCAGAGATAAATCCACGCATCTATGGACACCTTATCTTTGACAAAGGAGGCAAGAATATACAA
>ML661798.1:61371-78644 GCA_007570785.1 Antilocapra americana | reverse complement strand
ATTTTTTTTTTATTTTTTTTTTAATTATTGTTTTAGTCATACATTGTCCTTTACACTTTAATAAAACTTTATTATACAAAAGCTCTGAGCGATCAAGCCTCGTCCCTGGCCCCGGATTGAATTCTTCTCTTCCGGAGGCCAAGATTCCCAGTGTCTTTTTTGTGATTTCGTCCACAAACTTTCAATAGTGTGTATTAATCCCTTAGCCTATTATCAGTTTGTTTCTATATCTCATAATAACTGCTCCAATTTGTTGCCTCTCTACTCAAACTTTCTACCCAATTCCCAACTCCCTCACACTCAAAGATTTTTATGTCATCAATATTGAGTCCTCTAGGGTGGAATCCTTCATCTCCCCATTATCCACATACACATTTTTCTCTGTACTCATCCATTCTTCTTCCATACTGTATGAACAGAAGTGTCTCTCTGCTATTGAAGGTCTACGTCTTGTGACACCTGTTGTTTCTTCCTATGTTTCTTCCTTTCTTCCTTTCTTCATATGTTTTCTCTCAGTATTTGATTTTTCATTTCTTTCTCACTATTATCCATTCATCCTCAGCATATAAATATGTTTAAATGCCTTCTAATCTTAAAGAAAAGTCATCCAATTTGAGCTGTAGCCAGTCCCACCACCCCAAGTTACTTGTTTCCTTCTCAGCAAAGCTTTTATAAAGAATAAACTATTTTGGACATTTATGTCTTTATCTCTCATTCCTTCCTGAAATTAAGCCTCCAACACTCAATTTGATCTTTTTCCATTTGCCTTCACAATATCATACGTATGGAGACTATATTTTGCCTGCCTAATGCTAGGTCATTTGGTATCTATCTCTTTTAAAAACTATTTCCCTACACTCATACACTGTTGTGGGAATGTAACTTGGTTCAGCCACTGTGGAAAATAGTATGGAAGTTTCTCAAAGCACTAAAATTAGAGTTATCATATGACCCAGCAATTCTACTCCTGGGAATACACATATATATGAAAAAAGCAAGAGCATTCATTCAAAAAGATACATGTACCCAAAAGTTCTTAGCAGCATTATTTTATTTATTTAAATTAAAATATTTTTCTTTTCCATTATGATTTATCCCAGGATATTGAATATAGTTCACTGTGCAACACAGTAGGTCCTTGTTGCTTATCCATTCTATACATAATACTGTGACATGTTATGGAAAAATCTCAAGGAACTTTTTGCCCAACCCAATAGGTTGCATCTGCTAATCCCAAACTCCCAATCCATTCCTCCCCTATTCCCCTTGGCAATCACAAGTCTGTTCTCTATGTCTGTGAGTTTTTTTCTGCTTTGTAAATCAATTTGTTTGTATCTTTTATTTTAGATTCCATATGTAAGTGATATCATATATTTCTTTCTCTGTCTTACTTTAGATTCCATAAATATCATATGATATTTATTTTTCTCTGTCTTGCTTACTTAATATGATAGTCTCAAGGGCCAGCCACATTGCTACAAATGACATTATTTCATTCCTTTTTATGGCTGAGTAATATTCCATCACATATATGTATCAAATCTTCTTTGTCTATTCATCTGTCAGTGGACACTTAGGTTGAAGAGCAGCATTATTTACAATTGCCGAAATATGGAAACAACCCAAGTGACTATTCGCATCAATGTGGATGGACTTGGAGGCTATTATGTTGGGTGAAATAAGTCATACAAAGAAAGACAAATACTGTAAATCACTTATATATGGAATATAGAACATGAGACTAGAGAAATAGTAAGGGACAGATCATGGGTAAAACATTGAATTTTACTCTGAGTGCCAGGAAGCCATTATGGGGTTTTCAAGAAGAGTACCAGATATGACCTACTTATCTTGACTTATAAAAATTTTTAAATATACACTTAATTTAAAAATTAAAATATTTGAAATGTATAGAAATACTGAATTACTATATTGTGTACCAGGAATTAACATAGTGTTGTAGGTCAATTATACTTCAAAAACAAAGGAACTCATAGAAAAAGAGATCAGATTTGTGGTTACCAGAGGTGGGGAGGGATGATGAGGGGAGAGAGAATTGGATGAAAGTGGTCAAAAGATAAAAGGTACAAACTTGCAGTCATAAGAGAAATGAGCACTAGGACTGTAATGTACAAAATGATAAATATAACTAACACTGTATGTTATATAAGAACGTTGTTAGGAGAGTAAATCCTGAGAGTTCTCATCATAAGAAAAAAATATTTTTTAAATTTCTTTTATTTTCTATCCATATGAGATGACGGATGTTCACTAAACTTATTGTGATAATTATTTCATGATGTATATAAGTCAAATCATTATGTTGTATGCCTTAAAATTATATAGTGTCATGTCAATTATATATCAATAAAAAGAGGGAGAAATAACATAAGTATTTATATACCCATTACCTAGAATAAACAAATATTAACATTATGCCATGTTTGCTTCATGTATACTTTATTTGCTGAAGTATTTTAAAGCATAGAAATCATGACATTTTATCCCAGAATACATCATTATAAATTTATTTAAAAAGTAAAACATCTTCCGGTATAATCACTATGTGTATTACCACATCTACCAAAACTAGAATTGTTATTCTAGTCCCCAGCTAATAATTATTATTATTTCCCTAATAATTATAATTATTTCCCTAATTGTCCCCATAATTTATTATAGTGGTTTGTTTAAACCAAGATTAAATCCAGGACCATACATTTCCATTAGATTGTTAGGCTTCTTACATACCTGTCTATGTAGAAAGCTCTCCAACCTCCATCCTTTTTTCCCAAGGCATTAACTTATTGAAGATTGAGAGCCAATTATCCTGAAAAGCTTTCTCTGACAGTTTTCTTGAGTCATTTAACTTATTCCTTCATTTCCTGTAGTTTTACAAACTGGAAATTGAAAATAATGGCTTGGTTAGATTATCTTATCTTTACATAAATCACTGGATGATTTATTGGAGAATACTCTTTGGAGTGGAAGGGGGACAAGGAAACTAGTCAGTAGGCTGTAATAGCAGTCTAGTTAAGAGATGTTGATGGCTTGAGACGGTGGATTTGGTGAGAAATGGTTCCATTCTATTTATGTTTTGAAGGTAGAACCAACAAAATTTACTGCCAGATGGGATATGGGGACTGAGACGAGAGAAATCCAGGATGATTTCATAGCTTGACACTGAGTAACTAGAAAGATGGAGTTGCCATTTACCAAGATAGGGCAGACTGAGGTGGGAGCAGATTCGGGGGTAAGGTACAGAGTTGATATTTGGACATGGTTCCATTTACTGTGTTAACTTAAATCTTTGACACTTCCCTGGCCTTCACCATCCCCCATATTCAATCATTAATATTTTCTGATTTTACATACCAAGCACATCCTGTTCTCTGTTTTGCTACTGCCATAGCCTACGTACGCATCACCTTGCCACTGGACTATTATCACAATCTCCAAATTTGTGATCCCTCCATTCTCTCACTTACAGGTCACCTGAGAAGTCTCTCTGCAAAAGAAAAATCAGCTCATATCACTCTCCATCTTAAAATCCCTAAGTGATGCCTGTTCACCTTCAGGCTTGAGGTCTGCATCAGACTAACTCATAAGTCTCTCGAAGATTTGGCTCTAGACTCATCTTTTGTTACTCCTTCATACTCTCCACCCTCTTTTTATCTGTCCACAGTGAACTCCTATGTTTCATCAAACAATGCATGCTGTTTCATATCTCTGGGTCTCTGTATCTGCTGTTTTTTCCTCTGCTGAGAATGCCCTTCCTCTGTCAAAGGCATGGGCAATATCTGTTTCAAATTAGAATCTTCAGAATCTAGCACATATGACAACTGATTAGTAGGTAGTCACTCACTGCTGACTGTTGAATGGATATACCTTTGACAACATACAAGTTACTTTTAAGCTTTATACCACAGTTCACAAGGCGGCATATTATCTTTTCTCAGCCAGCATCAACACAAATAATCCATAAAAAATTCTGGATTCTACCTGATAAATGTTTTTCATACTGGTTTACATGTAATCACTCTAGGTTAGACACTGCAGAATTGGAGCTTTATTATCTCTTTGGATTGTCTCTGAATTGTCATTTTGCATCAATTTTTTAAAGTCATACTTTTAAACTCTGAACTTAGAGGAATTAAAACTGTGAGGAGTAGACAGGAAGGCACTTTACAAAGAAAAATCATAAGGTGTCATTCGTGTTATTATAATAGTAATTGCCTTCAAATGAAAAAGTCTATCAAGCATAGAATGTGAAAATTAATGATTGAGTTTTTATTTGTCTTCAGGGCCAATTTGCCATAAACAGCACAGGCTTTGTGATTCATGTCTCTGATTCATGTGGGCTCTCAGCTTGTGGATCCTGTCTTTAATTTAGCACTAAATGTGTTACATTTCATTTTCCTTTGGCCAGGGCT
Organism: Antilocapra americana; assembly: GCA_007570785.1. NCBI lineage: Eukaryota > Metazoa > Chordata > Mammalia > Artiodactyla > Antilocapridae > Antilocapra > Antilocapra americana. The sequence continues at coordinate 74,211 of ML661798.1, read as the reverse complement.
CACTGGGCCTTGGACTGCTAAATGAGCGCCAATTCACCTTCCAGGAAGCCAATTACCCAGAGAGGGAGCACTTAGTTGATGTTTATCAGAGTGAGTTATTTTATTTCCCCTTGATTGCTGGAAAACTTTGACTGGAAAGGTGAAGAACTTGTTCTGGTACTTAGAAGAGCACCAAGGCAGCTTCTGGTTCTTTGGTAATCCAGAGCAACATCCAGAATTTGAAGACTGGATTTTCCTTGTGAGCAACTGTGGCAGAAGAAACCAAGAACATGATTCCTTAAGTGCTTATACTTCCCTGTTGATAAATTCCCAATGCCATAACCCAAAGGAAAAGAAGAGGTTTCTCTTTCAAATATTGAGATTGTACCTTTTTCCTTCCTCTGTAGCATTTTCCCATTCCAGTGACTTCCTGACCTAGCACACACTAAGTCAGTCATTTGAAATGTAAAAATATCTATTTAAAGAGTTCTTAAAGAATAAATAATATACATATGTTATAAGTCACAGATACATGGTCTCATGACTTTGACAAGCCAGAAGAGCTTAGCACACTGGTCAGATTTGTCTGGATTTTACCACTGTGGGTGCTGTGTGTTGGGTAAAAGAGTACTGGATTAGGTAGCAGAAGTTCAGGTTGTAGTCTAACTGTCCTACAAACTAGGTTACTGGATTATCTCACACAAGTCTTTTCCTCTCCTTGGACTTCCATTTTCCTAAACTGTGAAAAGACATTAGAGACATGACCATTGAATGCCCTCCCACGACTTAAGATTCTGTACTCTTTTTCTAGCATGGATATAGCCTATGTCCTCTTTGATGCTCAACTCCAAGGTCCAGCCCAATGAGCTCTCCCTAGCAAGATATGTGACAACTATCTGTTAGAATCATTACCTGCAGCCTCTTAAGTTAATTCTTCTTCTTTCTTGGAGAGAAATTAGGAGTTGTTAAAATGAAAAATCTACTTTCAAAGTTAATTATACTTCTTTTTTCTGTTAAATAGAATGGTGATATCTCTCTTTCCTTATCTATCTGAAAAACATAGTAATAAATGTCAGCCCAGATACTTCATTTAACTGGTTACTGTAAAATACCAGTTAGGGAAATTATCCTCTCCAGTGTGCCATACCGAGTAGAGGGCTGAGATCAAAGTAGTCCCTAAATCAATGTTTTTTTAGGTCACTTGGGGAGATATCATTACTTCCATACATTAACTTCAGTATTTCAACAGGAAAATTATATTGTAATAATGATCATAATCAAATATAATGAAGCATTTCAGCTTAAAACACACTTCCCATTGAGATAGAATATTTATATATTGGATATGTTTTCCAAAAATCACCAGAAAATTTGAGACTCTGACTTTATACCATGCAATCTGGTCAAAAAGACATTTCTTGCTTTGTTTGGAATTTAAAGGAATACTGTAAAGAACTAGAATGCAAGTAGGCCATTTTTATAACAGCCAGTTTACCTTCATAGTGTTTGTGGTTTTAAGTTACTACTTGCATTCAGTTATGTTGAAATAACGAACTAACAGTTGATTGATTGAATGCTACAGGTGATTTGCAAATCATCTTGCTTTCTGACAAGAATCAAGCTTCTTCTTCTTTCACGTGGTTGAACTTAATTCAAGCTGGTACTTTTTGTTCTTCCCACATGTATATATGCAGTCAGACAAGTACTAGGCATATAATAGGTACTCAATAAATATTTGAAATATAAACCAGAGTTACCAGTTGGCCTAGCCTTTAAGTCAGATAAACATTTAATATCCAGTTGTAATGATTATTTATTCTTTTCTTGAATATTTCCAAGCCATTCACTATAGCCATTAAGCTAAGACAATTATAATTAAGTTAACTGCTCACTGCCAAACTTGGTTTCAAATTCTCAACTTCAGGAGGATCAATGAATTAGAGAATTAAAAGGTGACATGTAGGATAATTGTTTCTTACAGGAAGAGTTACCTCATTGCTTCCACAATTAACACAAAAGTAGGTATAATGAAGACTAAGTATTTTTGTGAAGTTAGGTCATTAACAATGGATTAGGAATAGAATCCAATTTCCTCCTCTATCTGTGATATATTGGGCATCACTATTATCCTTTTGGTAATGAGGAAAAATGTATTACACTTTGTTCCCTTCCTTGGTAACATCCCGATGACTAAGTAGACATTTCAATAGAAGATTAAGGTCAAATTTAAAACTCGGAATGAATTTAAAGTACATATATGCCTTTCCTAAGAAATGGAGGCCTATTTATCCACTACCAGGACCAGTCGAGACTAATGTTGATCACAGGACTAGGAAAGGAATTTAATAGAGTTCTTTCTTCCTTCTCCACCATGATATTAAAGTTCAAATTTGGAATCCAGTGGTTGGTTAGGCCCATGCTCAACATAATCAAGCCACATTCCCATGTACTTCTGCTACATTTCACTGGTTGGAGACCAAATAACAAGTGGGGTTTGTCTTCTCTATCCAGAGGTAAGCCTTAATTCAGTACATAATGACTCAGAGGGCTCTAATACTGGATCTGTGGGCTAGCATGTAAGAGGCTGTCTTTCCTCTGGAAGTGACAGGTGATGTTCTGAAATGCTATGAACCAGAGACTTACTGCCATGAGCTAGAATTGTCACTCACTAGCTTTTAGCATTCCAATGGGAATTCAGATTGAAATGCAAATAGGAAAAGAGTTTTAAAGGCACAATCAGTTCTTTGGAAACATGCCATCATTTCTTCAAGAAAATTTTATGTTAATTTATTTATTATTTTATTTCCTTAAAATTCTCTTAACCAAATTAAAATGTTGCTCTAGAAAAACACCCATTCCATTGGTGAAATCTTTTACTCTTTCTAAAGTCATGATAAGTGAAATTAAAATATGAAAAACAGGTGCATTCCCTAGATAAGTTTATTCAATTTCTGCATCATTCCTGCATTCAATTATTCTGAAGATAGCAGGGCCAGAAAAATGATGAACTTTTCATTTTGAATGGCATTCAGCATTGGCTTGATATTTCGTAATGAAGCAAAGGTCTTAAAAATATTCCAAAGAGTAAATGGCAAGCAAATGCTTTACTTGTGATCTATTTCATTTTCATGGCCCTCTGTTGGGAAAGGGACTCTTTAAAATAAGGAAAAACTTAAAATTCACTTATCTAACATCTAAGTCTACAATTGTCAAATGGAAGTGGTAATCAGAACGTGTGTGTTAAATATATTGTTTTTCTTGTGCTGGAACTCAAGCGAGTGTGGTACATCAGGAAAATCAACTAGGAAGTAGACAACTGAATCCTTGTCTGGATTCTGCCACCCATTAGCTATATAATCAAGGGCAAGTGGCATACCTTCTTAATATGTGTATCTGCACACTGAACTATTATGGAACCCAGTGAGATATGGAATCATATATGAAAAAAGCTTTGTGAACTGTGGAAAAATATACTAATAAAGAGTCACACCTAAGAGTTTTGCAAATTGTAGAGCACTGTGTACACAAAGACTTAGAAATCACATTTGATCTTTTTTCATTACCAATGCACAGAGATAATTTCAAATGAAAGGAGTCATGAGACAATTACTTTTTTTTACTGTTTCTATTTTTTTAAGGTCTCATATATAACTAAGAAATACCAAAGCATTTTTATAAGAATTGAGGTGCTTTAACTTTTTAATATACACACAATAAACCTGCATGTATCTTTTGAAACTATGTGAAAAGCCTAAAGAGACCTTGGTTAAATGGCTCTTCTAGATCTCATATCATACAGTAAGTCCCCTATGTGTGAACCTTCGACTTGGAAATGTTCAAAGATATGAATGAGCGTTTGCATGTCCAATCATGTAAGTTATTTCAGATGTCTGGTGTACATTTGTCACGTGTATCCTCTCCAAGTGGTTGTGGTTTTGTGTACTTTACTGTGCAGTACTATATAGAGTGAGTAGAAGTGTTAGTTGTTCAGTAATGTCCAACTCTTTGTGACTCCATGGTCTGTCCATGGAATTCTTCAGGCAAGAATACTGGAGTGGGTTCCAATTCCCTTCTCCAGGGGATTTTCCTGACCCAGAGATCAAACCTGGGTCTCCTGCATTGCAGGCAGATTCTTTACCATGTGAGTCACCAGGGAGACCCAGTGTATAGAGTACATTAGTACAGTATCTGTAGTTCAAGCCCAGGATGTTTGGAAGCAAGCATAAAAGCACAGGTGATGTAGTTGGTACAGTGTAGCCAGTTGTGTTAGTGGGGTACCTAGGCTAACTTCATTGAGCTTACGAACAAATTGAACTTACACTCTCTTGGGATGGAACTTGTTTGCATATTAGGGACTTACTGTAATATATCTTGCTAGTGATTTATTATACAGGTGTCATGCCTGGTGCTTTTATACTAATTGCTTTCACTGTTCAAGTTTCAGAATAGGAGAAATGGAAATTAAGGTTTTCCTTTTTTTCACTGTATAAATAGACCATACACACTACTCCAAGTTTATGGCGGGGGCTAGAAATGTGGAGAACACTGAAAAGAATGCGAAGCATTTAGAGTGTCTAGGCAAATATCAAAATATTCTCTTGGTTCCCCTACTATGATTCAGTAAATAGAAGGTCATCCCAGAAACCACTCTGAGGGAGCCCAGTTCCTTCAGAAGAGGCAAAAAAAAAATCAAAGTCTGAATGATGATTCAGCCTCAGAGTGGTGTCACATTCAAGAAACCTAAATATAATTCTGAATTTTACTCAAATATTTCAAAAACATTTAAAATGCTATAACTAAGAACCCCTCAAACACCTTTAAAAGCTCCCATTCCCTCCATTTCTCCCATGCCTTCAGCTCCTACAAGAACTCAGAGCTCTTCAAGAAACCAAGGCTTCATGAGCTCTTCCCTATGCCAAATCCATTTTGCCACGTGTCCTAAGGTTGTAAGATAAAATATGGTGATGATTTAGTTGCTAAGTCCTGTCCAACTCTTGCAACCCCATGGACTGTAGCCCACCAGGCTCCTCTGTCCATGAGAGTCTCCAGGCAAGAATACTGGAGTGGGTTGCCATTTCCTTCTCTAGGAGATCTTCCCAACCCAGGAATCGAACCCGGGTCTCCTGCATTGCAGGCAGACCAACTGAACTATAAGGGAAGTCCAAGATAAAATATAGGGGCAGAGTTAAATTGGAATCTCAATTAAACAATGACTCTTTATTGGTATACTACAGCCCATGCAATATTTGGGACAAATGCATAGTAAAAAGATTATTTGCTGTTTATCTGAAAATTATATTTTATCAAGTGTCCTGTATTTTTATTTGCTAAATATGGAAACCCTAACCTGTACCCTAGATGCTATGCCCCCACACACTGGCCCCACTGTACCAACAGACATCAGAGAAACTGGAGGCCCCATGTCCACTGGTTTGTTCTTGATCACAGTGGATGCAAGGACAAAAAGCTGCTTGGGAGGCATTATTCCTCCCTCCTTCTCTCTGCCTTCTTTTTTAACCATAAATTCTGCTCATGGAGAATTTATAGTGAATAAAATTCTCCTCATTATACATCAGAGGAACTGATCTCAGAAGTGTAAGAAAAATCCCCAAAGGGACCTGGAAGAGAACAAATTTAGAACAAAAACAAACACTGATATATAGAGAGTGGAGTAGAGGTTATCAGAAGGGAAGGGGTGGGGAGAGGGTGAAATGGTAAAGGGCATCAAATGCATGGTGACAGACAGAAACTAAATTTTTGATGGTGAACACACTGTAATGTATAAAAAAGCGGAAACAGAATTTTGTACACGTTAAACTTACATAATGTTATAGACCACTTTACTTTAATAAAAAATAAATCTAAAATTTAAAAAGAGAACGGCAGTTAAGGAAAATCTTAAATTCATCCAGATACAAATACCACTTGGACAGTTGGTGATATGAAAGGATTATAATTACATTTTTAGGCAAGCTAATAGTCTTGTGATTGTGTTTTACAAAAGACATCCTTATATTTTAGACATACGTACTAACGTAGTTATAGATAAAATGGTTTGGTGTCTGGATTTGCCTTAAAATAATCCAGTAGGGAGGAGAAAGAATATATGAGGATTTGTTATATTATTTTCTCTACTTCAGCACATGCTTGAATTTTCCAGAAACGTTTCTCAAAACTAAGCCAGTTTATCACCTAAATAGGCTCTTCTTTAGAAGAGGATGCTGGAAACATCTACATCATTCCAGTACACCAGAGAAAAGAGGCCGCCTGAAGGAAAACAGTGGCTGAGCTGAAACTAATCAGGGCCCAAATCAGTGCCTCTTTTTGGCCATTCCAGTTGGAAAAGGTTCTGATTTATTTGATACTGGAATCTGCAGAATAGATTTTGCAGTAGCCAATCAGAGGCTCATATACAGAAATTTCCCTCCAGTGCTCATAAAGAGAAAGTACAATTTGGATGAATGCTTGATGGGTAGAACCTGTTAATGCCAGAGCCTCCCCCAGGCACTAGTATATTTCTCCCAAAGTGTCTGTGGAGTGCTGTGTAGAAACAGTTTCTCATCAAAAGTGGAATTGGCATTGGGCTAGAATCCTAAATTACATTGCTACTGCCTTAGTCCTCTCTTTTTAGGAAGGAAAAACCTTTTTGCCATAATGAACATTCAGGGGGAAAGGCAAATCCTGACAGCCTCAGGGACAGTTGTTGTTCTGAATAAAGTATATCTAGACACGTTTACATGAGGAAGGCTTCCTCCTCTGCATACGGAAGCCTTCCTCCTCAACTGCATAGGCAAACTTGATTTTATCTGGCTGTGGCCCCCTTTCTTTGATTTGCTTGGCCACAGTCCCCCCACAGTTTTGGCTGTTTTTACAGAATAAGAGAAGCACCAACTAAAGAAGGAAAAATTCATCAAATTGACGTCCAATGAACCAATGCTTTTTTCCCCACTAAATATGGAATTTTTTTAAATGCAAATATATGCAAAATATGGTTTTGTATAGACATAGTGGGAGTTGGCAGGGATTTGTTTTCATTCAACTCAACTGTAATATTTATTGAATAACACCTACATACCAGGAACTGAGTTCTGGAGTTTTCTTTTGGAAACAGGCCTTATATACAGAAAAAGATAGTTAAAGATGACTTTCAAATTACAAGGTGTCTTCTACAGATTGTATGGAAAGTAAGGGTCCTTAGATTTTACTCATTTTGCTGTCTGATTGTCAGTTGATTTGGATGGAGTTGGAAGTTTGTTAGCAGTCCTGGTAAGTCTGTCAGATTCTTTGCAAACTTGCCTTTGTTTATGGCTACACAGTGTCAGAATTGCTGGATGAAGATTGAAATGCTGACATATTTTTATTATTGAGTTCATCAGCCAGATATTATAACTGGAAGTCACACACTGTGGTGAAGAGAGCAAAGGACTTGGAGTTCAACATTTGAGCTGGAATTCCAATTGCACCAACGCACTAGACACTTGTCCTCAGAAGAAATTACTTAAACTTGATGGATCTCAGTTCTCTCAACAACACACAGGCATAATAATGCAGGCATCATGAGGTTATTAGGAGGACTCAGTGGCTTTATAACTTGCTTTTTTGGCTTAGAATTTTATCTCTTCTATCTCTTAGTAACAGCTGTGCACTACTTCACCAGTCTAGGATCACATACTTATCTTTGGAAGTAAAATTAATGACTTAGCACTCATCTTTTCACCATGAGGACCATTTTTTCTCCAACACAGCAGCATTTCTATTGGCATAATCCCACTCCTCATTTCTAGTAGCTCCCACTTGGTCCTTAACTTGGAAATCTGATATGCCCCCTTGATACTGGAAGAGGCTCCCACTGACACCAAACTTGCTTGCTTTAGGAAGGCCAGCTGTACTATGCCATCATGCCAAGGAGTATGAACCATACTCAGGAATTACGAAGAGACCTAACACCACTACTACCACGAACATATCAGCATTACTACCAACATGTTTTCCATTAGGCCAATCCCACTTCTTTTGAGCACCTCTGTAGAACAAGCAAAAGAGCCTGCTCATATAGATACATTGTTAAAGGTAAACTATCCCACATACTGACTTTTCACCTATTCATCACTGTGATGGCTTCATTGCTACCACTACAGTAACTTCCCATGCTCCAGAGAAGGAAGATAAAAGAGGAAATTCTCTCCTCTGGAGTTATGATCAGCTATGGTTTTCAACACTTTTACCCATAGTCTGTCTGGGCTTTTTTTTTCCTTTGGTCACACATTCTCAAATAGCCATTAATTCAAAGGCAAGACCAGAAACAGTTTCCAACCTCCCAACATACTGTGCCACAAGCAGCCTCTCCTCTCAAAGCAGAATGTAAGCTCAAATGATGAGCCTCGTTGGCTGGTCCATACTCCATATTCCCCCCATGATTTATTATTCCTTAAGGGACTGTTGGCCTTTGTTCCAGCTCACTGATGTCAGTTGGAACCATATCATTTCAAACATGAAAAATGTCCTTAACAACATTTAATCTCAAAAAGTAAAGACATTGGTATCTCTATCCCTCCTTTTATTTTTTGTGGTAAATACACATAACACAACAATGTATCATTTTAACCTTTTGTAAGTGTACAGTTCAGAGGCATTAAGTACACTCACACTATTCTGAAACTATAGTGCAATCACCATTATCCTTCTCCAGAATGTTTTCATCTTCCCAAGCTGAAACTCTGTACTTATTAAAAAACAATTCCCCATTTTCCTTTGCCCCTAGCCCCTGGTAACCAGTATTCTACTCTCTGTCTCTGTAAATTTGACTATTATGGGTACCTCAGACAAATGAAATCATACAATATTTATATTTTTGTGTCTGGCTTCTCTCACTTAGCATTATGTCTTCAAGTTTCATCCATGTTGTAGCATATGTCATAATTTACTTCCTTTTTAAAGCTAAATAATATTCAGTTGTGTGTATATACCATATTTTCCTTATCCATTCATTCATTGATGGAGATTTTGGTTGTTTCAACTTTTTGGCTATTTTAAATAATGCTTCTATGAACCTGGGTATACAAATATCTTTTCAAATCCTTGCTAGCAATTATTTTGGATATATACTCAGAAGTGAAATTGCTGGATCACAAGGCCTGGCGTGCTGCGGTTCATAGGGTCACAAAGACTCAGACACAAATGAGTGACTGAACTGAACTGAACTGATTATATTTTCAAATTTTTTTGAGGTCCATCCTTCTTTGCTAGGAGTTTTCTTGTCTCCATAGTAAATCTGCCGATACTTTCTGTCACTATTTCTCCTTTAAAATTAGTTCAATGGATGCCTTCTTCCCTTGCTATCTCCAAGTCTCATGAGGTACTCTTCCTTGGTGTGCTCCATACCTCTACCTTCTTACTTACTAGACTGGACTGCTGATTTTCTTGCTTTATTCTTCTCCATTCAACCAGGAGCACTGTTAAGACAAAGAATCTCCCTACTTGGCACTACATTCTCAGCTTCCAGTATTTCACTTAACACATAGTGGGTTCTTAGAAAATGACAGGCCCATTTCTACAACCCCAAACATTCATTTGGTCTGCTTTTATACCCACCTCCTCACAGGAATTTATCTATTTGCTTTACCCCAGTGTTTCCTGGAAGTGTTCACTTTTTGAGATTTCTACAATATTAATATTTTTCCTAGCCTTCCTAGAATATCAAGAAACATTTTGGGGACAATTTATCCCAGTCTTTAAAGGCTATGTCTAGACATTTCTCAAAACTGATCAATTTGTGACTTAGTCAAATGGCAAACTTAGTCATTTTAATGCAATATATTTTGAGTTTCTAATTTCAAAAATTATAATATACTCGATTTTAATGAGATCCCAATTTTGTCTCATCTACCTCTCAGCTGTTAGCCTCCTAGGTACAAGGTTAGGCTTGTTTTATTGTCTAGTGAAAATGAAAGCTGACAGCTCTATCCATATTAATCACATTAATGAGAACTTTTGGAACAAGCAGTAACAAGGCAACTCATTCCCTACATCGTGTTGGCATAATGGGCCCAAGGGGCCTTGCCTATTCACCCTGTGTTTCCCCTGCAGTATATAATTAAGAAACTAGCACCAAAAGAAGAATGGGGGAGTTCTGCATCACTCCTAAGTTAAAGTGCAAAATTCTAGATGAGTTCTTTCATTAGGCAAATTTCTTGGAAAACTATAGTCACAATGTTTTAGTCAGCTCACTTTAACAGCTACAGAGAGCTTTTCTCCAAGCAGCTCCAAAGGGAAATGTAGGTTTATCAGAGACAAAAAGCCCCTCAAGTGAGGCAGGAGTCACAGGTCAGAGGACTTGTGGCCAGATGGGAATGAGAGGCAGCAGGGTAGCACACAGAGCTCTCCAACTTTCCCAGGCAAGTTCCCCCACAGAGGATAGTGTTTAATGTATTGCTTTGAGATCTCATACTGAATCTTCTAAATTAACAAAAATCTTGCATTATAGTCAACAACATGTTCATATTTGTTGTGAAATTTCTAAAGGTGTTTTTCCTTTCAAATCTTCATGTATACTTGGGACTGATAATAGTGATAATAGGGATTCCCAGGTGGCATTAGTAGTAAAGAACCTGCCTGCTAATGAAGGAGACATAAGAGACACAGGTTCAATCCCTGGGTCAGGAAGATCCTCTGGAGGAGGGCATGACAACCCATTCCAGTATTCTTGCCTGGAGAATTCCATGGACAAAGGAGTCTGGTGGTAGTAACAGAATTGGAAATGACTGAAGTGACTTAGCACGCACACAATTGTAATATTTGGGCTTACCAGGTGGTGCTAGTGGTAAAGAACCCACTTGCCAATGCAGGAGACATAAGAGACGTGGGTTCAATCTTTAGGTCAGGAAGAGCCCCTGGAGGAGGGGATGGCTGCCCACTCTAATGTTCTTGCCTGGAGAATCCGCATTGACAGAGGAGCCTGGCAGACTACAGCCCATGGGGTCAGAAAGAGTTGGACGGGAGTGAGCAAGTAACACACACACACACACACACGCACACACACACACACAAGTTCACTCATACTTGAATGAATGAGGTCTAATAATGCATGAAGAGTATCATCCTAAGTCCTGAATGAATCTTGTTTGGTCCAGAGTCCTGCTCCAAAAGGGGGATTCAAATCCATGATCTGACTAGAAGTTGGCTGTCCTTGCTGTCAGAATACCATTGTGCTGGCCTTGGGACAACCCTTTTATGTAAGGCAATTGATGGAGTGCCTGGAGGTCAGTCATGAGAGAGAATTGACACTAGTGATTTGTACGTGGAAATGTTAATAGAAAGAATGATGTAATTAGGTAAGCAATAGTTAACTGTAAAGGGGGTAAAAGAGAATTTCAAGGTGCGCAGAGGTAACCAGTGCTGAGGGATATGTGAGTAGGAAGAGAACTGAGAAACAGAGACAGACTCCTGCAAGGCTGAGCTGCAGATTTCTGAGGAGACGTGGTGGCTGCCACAGCAGTGTGCTGTACTTCTGTGATAATGAAGAAACTGGGGTGTTGGGGCATGTGCTGGCGAACTGTGAGTGCAGCAACCACTCTGGTGACAAAGAAACTTGCCAGAGGGTGCCTGCGTCTAAAGTGTAAGAGCAGCCTGCTTCTCTGGACATGAAGAAATGAGCCAGAAGGCGCCCTTGGCTGAACTGTGAAGGCTGCTGGGACTCCCACATGCTGCTTTGCTTGCTACCACACAGAAAATAGCACACAGAAAAAGGTCTCTTCTTCCACCTCCCACTTTACAGTCTCCATCCAGTGCCCTCTTTCTTCTTGTTCAGTCACTCAGTTGTGTCCAACTGGGTCAACAACTAAAATATTGATGTAATCCATCACATTAATGAAGAATATCGCAAGATATCAACTGTTGCAGAAAAAAATTGGATAAAGTTCAAAACCCATTCATGAAGAATGATTTGGAAAAAAAGATAAACAGGGGGAACTTCCTCACCTTCATACAAAGCATATAGAAAAACTTTAAGATAACTTTACTATTAATGACAAAAGACTAAAAACTCACACTGCTCCCCCAGATCAGGAGCAAGGCAAGGATGTATATTCTTACCACTCTCAGTCAACATAGTACAGAAATTGTTCACCAGTATTAAGGCAAGTAAATGAAAGGCAAGGCATATAGATATGAAAGGAGCATATAAAAGGAGCAAATGAAAAAGACCCATTTTCAGATGACAAGGTTGCCTAGAAAATCCCAAAGCTACAAGAAAAAGAAAAAGTTTGACAACGAATATGTGATTTCAGCAAGACCACAGAATAGAAGATACGCATACAATCAGTTGTATCCCTAGCTAATAGCATAAAAACTATGGACAATGAAATGAAAAATACAGAGGCATTTTGTTGTTTTTCAGTGGCTCAGTAGTGTCCAACTCTTGGTGACCCCATGGACTGCAACAACCCAGGCTTCCCTGCCCTTCACCATCTCCTGGAGCTTGCTCAAACTCATGTATATTGAGTCAGTGATGCCATCAAACCATATCATCCTCTGCCATGCACTTCTCCTCTTGCCTTCACTCTTTCCCAGCATCAGGGTCTTTTCCAGTGAGTCAGTGCTTCACATCAGGAGGTCAAAGTATTGGAGTTTCAGCTTCAACATCAGTCCTTCCAATGAATATTCAGGACTGATTTCCTTTAGGATGGACTGGTTGGATCTCCTTTCATACAAGGGACTCTCAAGGGTCTTCTCCAACACCACAGTTCAAAAGCATCAATTCTTCTTTGCTCAGCTTTCTTCACAGTCCAGCTCTCACATTCATACATGACTACTGGAAAAACCACAGCTTTGACTAGAAGGACCTTTGTTGGCAAAGTAATGTCT
>ML661798.1:29878-55716 GCA_007570785.1 Antilocapra americana | reverse complement strand
AATTAAAAAAAAAAAATTAAAAAAAAAAAAAAATGAAGTGTGATGCAAAGAATGGAAAGCTTCTCAACTGTGTGTGAGCAGACATCTGGCATTCTGACTGCTGGTAAGAATAACTAGATGTGAATATCAATGCCAGCACATTCATTGTGAACATCAGTGGTAATGGAGTCGGAAATGAAAGCAAAAACAACTTCAAAAAGGTGTGTGCCCAGAACAGAATGCTTTGGAAATGGAGTAACAGAAATTTTAATTTCTTTTTGAAGAGGGGCACAGCTGGTTGGCTTCACACTCCAATCCAAAAGAAAGCACTAGCAGACACTCTCTGCTCCCTTAGATGTATGTACTACAAACTGGAGTGATCATCTGCTAAAGCTGAGAACAGAGTGAGACAGACTACTTTTCTTATACCCGCTATAATGTTTACAAAATATTAAAGGGTCATTCTAGCTCTAGAGCTTTCCATAGCATCAGCTGAGGTTCTTGAGCTTCATCATATCATGTCTTCTCCCTCTTACCGTCCCTACTCCTTTCCCCCAAATTCCACAAGGTTGTTGCTCCCAAAGGTATCCCATAATGAATACATACTGAACCCTATCTTAGAGTTGGCTTCCTAGGGAACCCAGCCTGATAATAATCAAGTTGAACCAAGTGATTTTTTAAAAAAGGATAATATAACCTTTGCAACTGAGATTGATTCCAGAATGCAGAGAAGAGTTCAATATTCAAAGGTCAATCAATGCAATTTGCCTAATTAATAAAAGAAAAAGAGAAAAATCACATGATATCCTCAATAGATACTAAGCATTTATTAAAATTCAACATCCATTCAAAATTAAGGGAAAATACCTTCTTGGCAAATTATATAGAGAAGGGAACATACTTAATCTGATAAGGAATATTTATCCAATAAAAGCTGACAACAAGCATCTTAGGTAATGATAAAATAAATGCTCCCATCAGATCAGGAACATGAAAAGGATGTTTTATATGAGTACTTCTATAAAACTTTACAATGAAGGCAGGAACTAGTGCAAGAAGACAAGCTAAAAATAATAATAAAGGTATAAAGACTGGAAAAGAAAAAATTAAAGTGTCCGTATTTGAAAATTACCTGATGTATACAAAGAAAATACAGATGACTCAACAAAGGATGAGAATTAAGAAGTGAATTTTGCAAAGCCATTGGTCAATGTGAAAAAATGCTTTCCTATAAACGAGAAACAAGCAATCAGGAGGTGAAATTTGAAAAATATGCATTTACAATAGCATCAGAAACATCCTCTTACACTGTTGGTGTGAATGCAAGCTAGTACAGCCACTATGGGAAACAGTGTAGAGATTCCTTAAAAAACTGAAAATAGAACTGCCATATGACCCAGCAATGCCACTGCTGGGCATACACACCGAGGAAACCAGAATTGAAAGAGACACGTGTACCCCAATGTTCATCGCCACATTGTTTACAATAGCCAGGACATGGAAGCAACCTAGATGCCCACCAACTGACGAATGGATAAGAAAGCTGTGGTACATATACACAATGGAATATTACTCAGCATTAAAAAAAATCATTTGAATCAGTTCTATTCAGGTGGACGGAACTGGAGCCTATTATCCAGAGTGAATTATGCCAGAAGGAAAAACAAAAATACAGTATACTAACGCATATATATGGAATTTAGAAAGATGGTAATGAGAACCCTGCATGCGAGACAGCAAAAGGAACGCAGATGTATAGAACAGTCTCGTGGACTCTGTGGAAGAGGGCAAGGGTGGGATGATATGGGAGAATGGCATTGAAACATGCTACTTATCATATGTGAAATCAATCGCCAGGCCTGGTTTGATGCTCGGGGCTGGTGTACCGAGATGACCCAGGGAGAGGGAATCGGGAGGGAGGAGGGAGGGGGGTTCTGGAGGGGGAACATATGTATACCCATGGTGGATTCATGTCAATGTATGGCAAAACCAGCACAATAAAGTAAAAAAAAATTTTTTTTTAAAAAGAAACATCAAATATAAGGGAAAATTAATTGCTGGGCAAGGCTGGGATACTACAGGTACTATAGAAAGAAAATTTTAAAATATCTAAATAAATGGAAGAATATTACATTTTAAAAAATGAAAGTGGACATGTTAATTCTTATATTTATATGAAACTTCAAAGAGTCAAGAATTGCCAAGACACTCTTGAAGCAGAATAATTTGACAATTCCCTGGTAGCTCAGTTGGTAAATAATCTGCCTGCAGTGCAGAAGACCCAGGTTCAATCCCCGGGTTCAAAAGTTCCCTGGAGAAAGAAATGGCAACCCACTCCAGTATTCTTGCCTGGAAAATCCCATGGACAGAGGGGCCTGGTGGGCTACAAAGGTCAGACATGACTTAGCAACTAAACCACAACCACCAGAACATTGCTAAAAGACTGGGAGTCAGAACTCCCTCACATAGGATTGGCATCCTTCATTATTTGACCCATGCACCTCTCCCAGCCTCTCAATGTTTGGCATGTTTCCCCAGATATGTTATGCTAATTCATTTGGATGCCTTTCCTCTCTCTAGAATTCCTTTATCCTTTTCCTTCATCTGGTTAACTTCAATTCAGTCTTCAAGAGTTGGTTCAGGAATTACTTCTTCCAGTATGGCCTTTTTTTTAAGTACTTCTAGCCACACTTAGCCACACTCCCCTAAGTTTTGCATTCCTATAGCACCAGTGTATACTTCTATCATATGTGATAGTTTAACAAATATTTATTGAGCATCTCTTATGATTCTATGCAATGATATTTGTCAGAGCACATAGTATGTTACACTATAGTTGAATAGTGACATAAATTCTCCCTCCCTGCCTTTAAACTGTGAACTTTCTTGACATCAGGACCTGTGTCTCATATTTCTATATCCTCAATGCCCAGCATAAAGCCTGATCATAGAAGAGCCTGATAAACGTTTGTTGGATTCATGTGTGAACTTAGCTAAGGCTGGAACTACTTTTCCCTGAATTTCTCTTCCTGTGTGGTTATGGGTAAGGCTTTCCCACAAGAGGAATCTACATGAGACGGGCAAGGCAGAAGTGAGGTAGAAACTGCTCTTATGCTCTGAAATTTAGTGTAGGACCAAGTATTTTGCAACTCAGCCATGCTGTCACGGATCTGGCTTACCTTATTGCTGTGAGGCAGCAGCAAGGACTGCAGCTCCTCCAGCTCCTACAGGATTTTGCTTCCAGCTTCTCTGAGCCCTAAGCCAGGAACACTTGCACCTATGGTAAAGGGCGCTGGTCCATCCTGCACTCTCCATCATCAAATGTGGAGGAGGTGGGGAAGAGTGCAGGTTTTATTTTTTCCTTGCAGGCTGCAGTTTATCCATGCTTTCCCTTGTGTCACACCAAATTTCCCTTCCTGGCTACTGGCTCTGCTCACTTCATACCCTCACTAGATTCCTAAAGAAGAGACTCACATAGACTGCTTATATGAACCACACATTTGCAAAAAGTCAAGCCCCTATGATAAACCACTTATTCTAGATCTTTCCTATTAGTCTCTTTCTCTGGTCAAATGCTGGTGCAGAATTTGTTATCAGAAGTAATTCCAGGGTAACCACACCACCTTAAAGATAGTTTCTCTTAATTGTTTTTAGGTTGTCTGTAATTGATTTTCTAAACTGAAGAGATCAAAAGGCACTAATTATCTGATTTCTAGAGATACCAAGAACCCTGGTAGTCCATGTTAGGTAGTGGCAAACAGCTACTTACGAATAACCTGTATACCAATACAGTATATTAACACATATATATGGAATTTAGAAAGACTGCAATGATGATCCTATATGCAAGGCAGCAAAAGAGACACAGATGTAAAGAACAGACTTTTGGACTCTGTGGGAGAAGGCAAGAGTGGGATGATTTGAGAGAATAGCACTGAAACATGTATATTACCATATGTGAAATAGATGACCAGTGCAAGTTCGATGCATGAAGCAGGGCACTCAAAGCCGGTGCTCTGGGCCAACTCAGAGGGATGGGGTGCTGAGGGAGGTGGGGAGGTTCAAGATGGGGAGACACATGTACATCCATGGCTGATTCATGTCAATGTATGGCAAAAACCACTTGAAGGCAAAGTAATTAGCTTTTCAATTAAAATAAAACAAAGAATAGCCTGTAGACACCCGTAATAAAGAATGAGATGTGGGGGACTAAGTATCTGTTATGACATTTCACTAAAATGTCATAGAACATTTGTGAAAAGAAAAGGAGCATAATGGGTTGGTTGGTTGTTTCTAAATGCTCTGGAGAAGGTTAAGAAAGAGATCTGTGGCCATTTCTCAGGGTGACTGTGCATTGAGGAAAAGGGGGGCAATCAGAAATTTGGGGGATTATTGGACACTGACTATGAATGACATTATTGAAGAACAAAAATACCACTGCTGTCCACCAATCAGAATGGGGGGTTTCCAGGTCAAGTATCAAGAATGTTACCTCAGGTCTATCTCACAGTAGACTGCTAGTCCTCAATCTCACCCTGTAGTTACCTCTCCAGTTCCAAATGCATAGTTGGAATAAACAAACTTTATGGCCAAATCCCTGTTTTCTGATCTGTGAAGTGAAGGTTATTAGGGTGGGGAATAACAAGTGGAAGCGATTTAAACTGCCTCTACCTACCATAGCCGAACCAAGTTGGTTGTTAAGCTTGCACAGAGCATGGAGAATGAATGAATATATTATCACAAACTCAATCAAGTTGTAACTCCACTGACAGGCATGTTCTTTCAGGCATGGTTTCATTGTTGGAACAAATCAACATATTCCTTGGTGACAGAGGCACAATGCTTACTGGGCCTCTCAAGATTTTGGAGGCATCAGGGTCCTTATAAGCCTGCCAGTTTTGAGCAGACTCAGAACAAAAGAGGGCTTTGTATCAGGTTCACATTCCTATTCAAGCTACTCAATCACTTAGCCTATATGACCTTACAGAGCTGATGGTGCTTGAAGTGTCAATAGCAGAGAGAAATGCTCTATAGATCTTTTGTCAAGTCCCTATTGGTGAATCACACCATAGACCTTTACAATTTGGGAGTAGAGAAATGCCATCCTCTGCAGGTATTCTCCTTTTGATAAATAGCTTCTTATTTGCTACTGTGTCCCAGTGGAAACCCTCAGGTTACCATGTGACCTAGGTCATCCTTATAAATTGGGTGTTGTCTGTTCCAGTGAGACACAAAGCTGGTCCTGCACAGCAGCAGTCAGTCATCAAGTGGAAGGTATACATTAGCTCAGACTCAAGCAAGTTCTGGAGGCATGAGTAAATTCCACAAGCTAGTGCTCAGATGCCCACCACCCTTACCACCACTACATTATCTTCTATCTCCCTGCCCACACCTATGGTCTCATGGGGATTCACCTATGACCAGTTATTTGAAAAAGGGGAAAAAACTTCAGTTCAGTTTACAATATGCAGGAACCACCCAAAAGTTGACATGTGCCACACCAGCCTCACTATGGATAGCCCTGGGAAAAAGCTGTGAAGAGAAATCCTCCCAGTGAGCAAAACTTTGATCAGTGCACCTGGTTACTCATTGTGCTTAAAAGGCACAGGTCAACCTTGATTCAAGAGCATGGCTAATGGTTTGGCTGGATGCCCATGGACTTGGAGAAAAATAAAATTGGAACTGTGGTGACAAGACCTGGGAAGAAGTATATGGACAGACCTTTCTGAATGGGCACATAGGATGAGGATATGTGTGTTCTAAGTGAATATCAAAGAATGATTCAGCAGACAAATAGCTTAGTTATCAGGTGGATAAGTTTATTGGTTCTGTGAAGGTCAGCCAGGTGGCCTATTTCCCCATTTACCCTTGCCACAAATAGATGGAGAAACAGTGGAAACAGTGACAGACTTTATTTTGGGGGGCTCCAAAATCACTGCAGATGGTGACTGCAGCCATGAAATTAAAAAACCCTTGCTCCTTGGGAAAAAAGCTATGACCAACCCAGACAGCATATTAAAAAGCAGACACATTACTTTGCCAACAAAGTTCTGTCTAGTCAAAGCTATGGTTTTTCCGGAAGTCATGGATGGATGTGAGAGTTGGACCATAAAGAAAGTTGAGCACCAAAGGATTGATACATTTGAACTGTGGTATTGGAGAAGACTCTTGAGAGTCCTTTGGACAGCAAGGACATCCAACCCGTCCATCCTAAAGGAAATCAGTCCTGAATATTCATTGGAATGACTGATGTTGAAGCTGAAACTCCAATACTTTGGCCACCTGATGCAAAGAACTGACTCATTGGAAAAGACCCTGATGCTGGGAAAGATTGAAGGTGGGATGAGAAGGGGATGACAGAGGATGAGATGGTTGGATGGCATCACCAACTCGATGGACATGAGTTTGAACAAGCTCCGGGAGTTGGTGATGGACAGGGAAGCCTGTTGTGATGCACTCCATAGGGTTGCAAAGAGTCAGACACGACTGAGTGACTGAACTGAACTGAACTGAACCCTGGTCAGAGCTCATCATGAAAACATTAGTTAGTGACAAGGTTGGAGATGACGCTGGAGCAACATGGACTTCTGCCTACCAAGGTTGATCTGGCTCCAGCCAATACTGAGTGCTCAACTTGCCAAAACAGAGATCAACAGTGAGCTCTTAATATGGCACAATTCCCCAGAGGAATGAGTGCATTGGACTACTTGCATTAATGGAAAGGGCAGTGAATATTCTCACTGGAATAGACACACTGTATATGGATTTACCATTCTTGACTGCAATAGTTCTGCCAAAACCACTGTCAGCATCTTCTTCCCCTCATGATATTCCACAGAGCATTGCTATTGACCAAGGGACTTGTTTAGCAGAAATGAAGAGTGGTGATGGGCTTATGCAGTGAAGATCTGTAGGTCACCCACATTGTGATGGTGAGACAGGAATACTGGTTTCAAACTGTATTCATGGATTCTGGTTTATCTTTGCAGGTTTGTTTGTTCTTATAGCTTATTTTGTCCTTAAAAGTTTTCCTTGATCCCCATACATACCAGTTTATCCTCATAGGTTTCAGTTTGGCCCTCCTCTCCTCACTCTGGGCCCATATTTCCTCCCTGACCTTGATGACTTTATGCCTGACAGCAAGTGCAAAAGCAACAGCTTTGCATAGATAAATAACTTAGGATCCTATAGCATCAAATTCTTATAATAAATCATCACTCACAGTGCTTCTGCTTCATTGACCAAATTCTGACTGATAAATATTATTAAAAGCTATATGAGTTTCTAATGCACTAGTTAATTCAAATGACAGTTACGGTTTGGTCTTTTTGTTTCATTTTGTTTATTTTTTAAAGTAAAATTATGTAAATTCTTTATAAGAATCTTCTTTCATCTCTGCTCCTGTACTGTGCTGCTTCTGAGCATAATTTGGCATTTCAGGCTCTAATTAATAGGGGGATACATTTTGAGATGATGAAACTAAAAGTAAAACTAACAAGTGGGGTGTCCCTTTGACCCAAGACTTCATGTGGATCAGGCAATTTCATGTTTCTGTGTTCCTTAACCTGCCAACCCTCTATTTCTGTGCTGATTTAGAAAAGACTATTATATTTGTAATGAATAAGAAGATGACTATCAAAATGGGCATACTGGACCCTGTTAAATTATGGGTGGCAGAATATACAATATACTCAATGAAAAATCAATCTGCTAAAATATTTTCTGTGTAGGCTCTGTCTTCTTCTTGAGCTCAACTCAACAGTCCCTGGGTGATTGCAGTCAGCAGGAGCAGCCATAGCAATTCCACAGATCATTTGGTCAGATGCTTCCTTTTAACACTGCTTTTTTTTTCTATTTAAAACAGGGAAAAATAAAAGAGTGGAGTCTCAAGGGATGGTGACAGCATTATCAACCCCTGCCAAGATATGAGAGAGACTCAGGGGATCTATCAGATCCCTGGCTCGGGAAGAATACAACTGTGAGACTAACTCAACCTCATGTATCTATCCATCTGTCATTTCCTGAGCAAGCGTGCAAGTTGTTGGTCTTAGTATTATATCCAGCAGGTTCTGCTACCTAGTGCTCAAGAGATGCCTCAGGGCCAAACCTAAGGAATATTTTGAGCCTCTGCTCAGTATGAGCAGGCTTCAGGAAAATGAAAAGTAACTTCTCATTTTTTCTCTCCCTGATGATGGCTCCTCTTCAGGTCTTCATGGTGCATTGTGCAGGCCAGGTATGGGAGGTAGAATAGTGAGCCTCCTCCCTAAAATGTCCAGGTCCTAATCCCTGGAATTTGTGATTATGTTAGGTTATGTGGCAAAGGAGAATGAAGGTTGCAAGGTTGCTAATCAGCAGAACTTGAGATTGATTATTCAGATGGGCTCAATGTAATCACATTGCATCTTAAGAAACAGAAAAGTGTGGGAGAAGAGAGAACCAGTAAAATGATGGTATGAGAAGGAATTGGCCCAATGCTGCTGGCTTTGAAAATGGAAGAAAAGGGCCATGAACCAAGGAATGGGGGCAGTCTCTAGAAGTTGGAATGGCAACAACATGGATTCTCCCTTAAAACTTCCAGAAGGAATGTAGACCTACGAAAACCTCAATTTTAACCCAGTGAGACTAATTTTGGACTTCTGACATCTTGAGTTGCAAGCGTAATACTTTGTGATGCTTTATGAACCACTAAGTTTGTGGTAATTTCTTAAGCAGCAATAGAAAACTAATACACCAGGCAATAGGTTTGTTTCCAAATTAACCTGTTTCTGTCCTGACTAAATGGCCTTGTGTGAGGCCTCTTTTTCAGCTCTTTTCTCTTCCTCCTTCTTGTCTGCTCTGTTTTGTACAAATTCTGATTTTTGGAAGTCCTTTCATTTCGCCTGTGAAGTCTGCTTGTTCAAACCATCTTAGACTCAAATTCATAACTCTATTTATGATTTGTTTTCATGTATTCTCATCTTTGGGCTTCCCTGATGGCTCAGTGGTAAAGAATCCACCTGCCAATGCAGGAGACTAGAGACACAGATTCGATCCCAGGGTCAAGAAGATCTCATGGAGAAGGAAATGGCAACCTACTCCAGTATTCTTGCCTGGGAAATCCCATGAATAGAGGAGCCTGGAGGGCTACAGTCCATGGGGTCACAGAGTCAGACATGACTGAGTGACTAAGCAGCATTCTCATCTTATCCTTCTCTTCTTTCACCCAGTATGCTTTTGTATACCCTCTTGCTCTATCCAAAGACCACTGAGATTTGCTCATGGCCCAGTTCCCATGCCAAGATTCAACACATAGCCCTGGTTCTACTCTCCTCCTATATTAAACATTCTATCTCCTCAGTGCAGTTTGTTTACTAAATGTTACAAAAGCAAGTTGATTGATTTAATTCACAGTAAGTCCCTTTTCTTGAGCCATCTGAGGAACATTTACCACAGGGGAAAAAAGAAATGAGATATATTTGTGGGGGGGAGGGGTAATGACATTAGAATATGAAAGTTACTTCCTTTTCATCTACCAGCATTGTATGACTGGTGTATGAAATAATTATTTGAATATATGCACATGCATGTGTACACAGAGACAGATTAATAGATAAATAAATATTAAATAGACAAACAGCAAACAGACAGACTTGGGAAATTGGTAGAGAGAAAGGGAAAATGTAGATATAGAATAAAGAGTAGCTATTTGGTCTCAGAAGAGGAGATGATTGAAGGTGGGGCCAAGAACAGGGGTAAGGAAAGAGTCTTGAATGGGAGAAAGAATACATCTTCCACTGAAAAATGGAGAAAGGAGAAAATTGGATGTAAGTGAAATATACTATAGGTGGAGGAGTAAGAAGCTGGGTAAACTCGTGTCTGATGACTTTAATTCTACTGGTGAAATAGTGCAACATCTGGTGATGATTGCATAAGGGACTTAAAGGCAGAAAAATTATGGGAGAATCACTGAAAGAAATAACATCAAAAATGAAGGCCAAGAAGTGTCAAGGACCCAGCTGAGATTGCGGACAATGAATTTGGAGCAAGATTTTCTTTTGTAGCACAAAGAGGCTGTAGAGCAGGACCAGAGAGGAAATGTGTGGGAATATTTCCAGATGGTATTTAGCCAGGAAGATTCAGTGGAAAAATAGGAATGCCAGAAGTGGTGGTGCCACTCACTGAGTTAGGAGGTACATTTTTTTTGACTTGTTCCTTCTCCAAGGACATATTTTGGGGTAGTAGAAAGACCAGGGTCCTAGCATGTAATATTTCTGAGACCTTAGATAAATCCTTTCCCCTTTCTGGGTCTCTGTTTCTCCATCCAGCCATGATGGGTTTAGATAGTCTCTAAGGCCCTTTTCAGCTCTGACATACTATGACTCTGTGAAATATATTATGATTCCCAGAGTTAAGATCAAGAAAGTTTGGTAAAATGCAAGTATGTGTGGACATATTGTGCTGCCAGGTTTGGACAGTGCAATTTGGCTTCTCATGTCTGCCTTCTTCACTGATTCAGACCACACTTAGACTCTTAAATCTGTGAATCCAAAGATACAGACACACGTCACTGGAAGCAACATGCAAAGTACCCAGGGTAATTCCAACCTGTAGCAATTACATGGGTCAAGTCTCACCATGTCTGACATATTCAGAAAGGTAAAAGCCCATACCCTTTACTCAGGGGCAGAGGACAACATACCCTTCTGTTTATGAGTGCTAATCTGTTTGTGCTGTCCCCAGCCTCTTAATCCTATGCTTTCACAGACTCTAAATTTATCCCAAAACTTCGTGTTAGAAGGATAATGCCTTCAACATTTAGGCCATAAGAAACAATGTTTTTCAGGGTTCTGGCCTCCACATAATTATATTAAGGCATTTAAAATCTAGGTTGATGTGAAATTCTAAGCCAAGAGGATAAGGATTAGCTCTGAGATCACATATCTCTTAAATCACATAAACCCTCTGACAGATTTGAAATACAAAATTTATCTTCATCAAATGGTTGAAGAGCTAGATGTTTTCTTTCTCCTCTGAAGTGCTGAGGTAACATTCTGAATGTATGTCTACTACTAAAGCAAATCTTGTGGTTTGGGTTGGATTTCAGAATGTATTAATCTTAGATGAAGTATTTCCTGAGAAGACTTATTTGGTGTTCAGCCACATAGGCTGGTCCTCTGTAATCTGCCTCAGTCTAGTACCTATATCTGTCCAAGCCAAGCTTGTGTCTGCTGCAAACATTCATTTATTTAGTTAGTCAGTAAACATGTATTATGAGTGCCTACCATGTGGTAGAGATTGTGCTCATTGCTGGAAATGCAGAAATAAGTAAGATATGGCCTTTACCTTCAGGGAACACATAGGCTCCTTTACAGTGATAAACATGCATGGAAATATGTCATTACATTAGCAAGGAGATCAACAATAGGCATATGGTTAAGAATCAAGCCAACCTGGGTTTGAATTCCAGCTCAGCTATTCTTAGCTATCTGACCTTGGGCAAGTGGGAGGGGCAATATAGGCATAGGGGATTAAGAAGTACAAACTATTATGTATAAAATAAGACACAGGGCTATATTGTACAATGTAGAGAATGTAGCCAAAACTTTATAATAAACCATAAGTGGAGTAAAACCTTTTAAAATTGTCAATCACTATATTGTACACCTGTAACATAATACTGTGCATCAACTATGTCAATAAAAACATGAAAAAAATTAAACAGATAATTTATCATTAGAAACAATGAAGGCCAGAAAACAGTGGGATGGTATATTCAAAGTGCTGAATGAAATGACCACCATCCAAGAATTCCATACCCAG
Source organism: Antilocapra americana (assembly GCA_007570785.1). Taxonomy (NCBI): domain Eukaryota; kingdom Metazoa; phylum Chordata; class Mammalia; order Artiodactyla; family Antilocapridae; genus Antilocapra; species Antilocapra americana. The sequence continues at coordinate 43,938 of ML661798.1, read as the reverse complement.
GAACCTTATCCTTCAATAGACAATAATTCGAATCCATATAAAGAAATAAAAAGAACTGGTAAAGTTTTCCAAATCAAGAATTATAAAAAATAGTCAAACTGTATTTTTTATTTTAACCATTTTTCTCCTATTTGATTTAAAGGACCACATAAAGCAGTAAATACAAGTTTATATTGATACACACACACACACACACACACACACACACACACACACACACATATATATATAGTATTTCTTTATGATTAGGAAAAGAGGCATCAAAATCCAGGCATTCAAAAGAGGCTGTCTTAAAATAATTGTGCACTCAGGCTTGATGGAAAAGTACCAGAACTACTAACTGACTGTCTTAGCCAAGAGAGGAGTACTTTAGGGCTTGTGGGAATGATAAACTGGCCACTGAATACAGATGTTGGAGCCCTTTGGGTCAGGAAATGCTACAAAAACTTGGAGATTGTTGAGCAAACATACACTCCAGATCCATATTTTTCTGATCAAGTTTGGCTTCTGGTAATAACACCAAACAAATCTGTGTTCTGGCTTGCTGTGCAGTAAAACATGAAGGGAATCTCACAAGAATAACTGGGATTCATATGGAATAAATGCTCAAAGAAATCTTGAATTTGGCACTCTGTTGCTGAGTCTATATATCAGATTCCATTCTCTTGCCCAAGCGCTTACTGTCTGGAAAGGTTAATGGCTCTTCCCAAACAATTTCAGCAATGGTTGGATTTTTTTCCCCATCTCTAATTAAAAAAACATATACAGTTCAGTCGCTCAGTCATGTCCAACTCTTTGCAACCCCGTGGACTGCAGAACACCTGGCTTCTCTGTTCATAACCAACTTCCGGAGCTAGCTCAAACTACTTCCATCAAGTCGGTGATGCCATCCAACCATCTCATCCTCTGTCGTCCTCTTCTCCTCCTTCCTTCAATCTTTCCCAGCATCAAGGTCTTTTCCAGTGAGTCAGTTCTTCGCATCAGGTAGCCAAAGTATTGGAGTTTCAGCTTCAGCATCAGTCCTTCCAATGAATATTCAGGACTGATTTCCTTTAGGATTGACTGGTTTGATCTCCTTGCAGTCCAAGGGACTCTCAAGAGTCTTCTCCAAAAGCATCAATTCTTTGGGGCTCAGCTTTCTTTATAGTCCAAATCTCACATCTATACATGACTACTAGAAAAACAATAGCTTTGGCTAGATGGACCTTTGTAAGCAAATAATGTCTCTGCTTTTCAATATGCTGTCTAGGTTAGTCATAGCTTTTCTTCCAAGGAGCAAGCATCTTTTAATTTCATGGCTGCAGTCACCATCTGCAGTGATTTTGGAGCCCAAAAAAATAAAGTGTCTCACAGTTTCTATCATTTCCCCATCTATTTGCCCCAAAGTGATGGGACCAGATGCAGTGATCTTTTTTTTTTTGAATGTTTTTTGAGTTTAAGCCAGCTTTTTCACTCTCCTCTGTCACTTTCATCAAGAGACTCTTTGGTTCTTCTTCACTTTCTGCCATAAGGGTGGTGTCATATGCATATCTGAGGTTATCGATATTTCTCCCAGCAATCTTGATTCTGGCTTGTGCTTCATCCAGTCTGACATTTCTCATGGTGTACTCTGCATATAAGTTTAATAAGCAAGGTGACAATACACAGCCTTGATGTACTCCTTTCCCAATTTGGAATCAGTCTGTTGTCCTATGTCCAGTTCTAACTGCTGCTTCATGACCTGCATACAGATTTCTCAGGAGGCAGGTAAGGTGGTCTGGAACTCCCATCTCTTTAATAATTCTCCACAGTTTTTTGTGATCTACACAGTCAAAGGCTTTTGTGTAATCAATAAAGCAGAAGTAGTTTTTTTTTCTGGTATTCTCTTGTTTTTTCAATGATCCAATGGATGTTGGCAATTTTATCTCTGGTTTCTCTGTTTTTTCTAAACCCAGCTTGAACATCTGGAAGTTTGCAGTTCACGTACTGTTGAAGCCTGGCTTCGAGAATTTTGAGCATTACTTTGCTAGTGTGTGAGATGAGTGCAATTGTGCGGTGGTATGAGCATTCTTTGGCATTGCCCTTCTTTGGGACTGGAATAAAGACTGACCTTTTCCAGCCATGGCTGAGTTTTCCAAATTTGCTGGCATACTGAGTGCAGCACTTTAACAGCATCATCTTTAAGGATTTGAAATAACTCAACTGGAATTCCATCACCTCCACTAGCTTTGTTCATAGTGATGCTTCCTAAGGCCCACTTGACTTGGCATTTCAGGATGTCTGGCTCTGGGTGAGTGATCACATCATCTGAGTAATCATACTTTGAGTGAGTCATCACATCCAAGATGGATGGATCATGGTGGAGAGTCTGACAACATGTGTTCCACTGGAGAAGGGAATGGCAAACCATTTCAGTATTCTTGCCGCGAGAACTCTATGAACAGCATGAAAATGAAAAAACAAACAAACAAAAAAACTATATATATATATATCTTATATATTATATGTAGCTTATATATATATATATGTTACCCTAAACCATATGATTATTCATATATATATATTACATATTTATTATATATATATGTGTGTGTGTGTGTGTGTGTGTGTGTGTGTGTGTGTTACCCTAAATCATATAATTATTTTTAAGGAGAAAAATAATGGTGGTGTTTTCTCTCCAGAAAGAAATAATCAAACAATAATGGCTTAGGATATATTTTTTATGAAATAAACAGTGGCAAGCTAGTTTATTTAAAGAGGGTTTTCAAGAGCAGAAGAATGAAAACAAATGGAGTTAGAAGTGAAGTAAATGTTCTAGAATCTTAGCTCCCTTTTGTAGCTTTAAGGGTTGGGCAATCAACAGCTGGATTTTCAAAAATCACAGACCCATAGGACTCAGAGCTGAAAAGAACTGTAGACATCATCTAATCAAATGATTTTCAAAGTTTTATAGCCATATAAATCTTTGTTAACATGAAATATTTTTTGGAACCCCACTATCTAAAAGATATACAAAAAGTGGTGCCTTGATTACAGCAGGGGTAGGAAGCTCAGAGTACTTCTAGCTTCACAGCCTTTCTCCAAATCATAACTCCACAACCTCTGCCATTTGACTCCTGAAAGAACTCTAAAAGGCACAGCTTTTTCATGTCGGGAAACTGGGCCCCACATGGAGGAGGAGCCTCACTCAATATCACTAGGCTTGTCAGCAGCAGAATTGTGACTAAAACCCTGATCTTTAAGCCCAAATTATTTTCTGCTATATCATATTTCTGAGAAGTCTGCAAACTTTTCAGAAAGCAACAATAAACTTATTTTCACATATGTCCAGTTTACTTGAGGGCGAGAGGTTCTTTGTTAGTGCTCTCACGTCTAAATCTTGGGTTTTTCTCTCATTACCTTCCTCATCTTTTAATTGGGTTAACTTGCATGGGTAGACATGCAATTCAAATGCCAGCAATTGAAACAGTTACATGGTTTCAGGGAACTGTACATCTAGTTAAAAAGCTTTTCTGAGAAACACAGGATTTATCATTGTGAAGCAGGCACTTAGTTTGATGATAAAAGGTCTACTAGGATAGTGCCTGGCACTTAGTAGATGTTAAGTAAATGTGAGGGTCGTTTCTCCTCTTCGGTTGACAGATGATACATTGAAAGTCATGTTCGCAACTGCCGGGTTAAGCAAAGCACTTGCAAAGCAATAGGATTCTGATTGTGTAGATGAACACCTTAGCTGGGTTCCTCAAGGACTGGAGAGGTACTGAACATTTTACTTAAAGAAATATAAGCAAAGGTGCTTATATTTTTCTCTTCCCATCTGGCATCTAAGCAGCTATCTCCTCCCGCAAATACTCCGTGATGTGTACTCCAGATCACAAAACAAAAGAGATGAGTTAGTCCTGCTTAAGTGCATCATTGTGTTAATGAAATTAATCAGTCACAATGACAGCCTTAGAGCAGCAGGGAAGCTTACAAAATGGTAGCAGTTAAGAAATTGCTGCTGGAGAGAGAAGCTGAATGCAATCAAGGATGAAATAAAGCAAAACAAGATTGGGTTAAAAACAACTGCTCAGCAATCAACTGTCAATAAGGCCTTGGAATAAAGGGAAAATGGGGACTATTATTTGAAGTCTAATGAAAAAAGCATTTGCAGGGATTATAGACCCTTTCCTGTTTTATTGTTTGTTTTTCACAATAGTTTAAATTTCTGTAAATTTAACAAATAGAAAATGTTCTCATTAATTACAAATATGTGTTCATGTGGCCAGTATGTAGAGAAAAAGGGACTGAAGTGCGGGGCCCTGGGTTCAGCTCTGCCAGCTGTCTTCCATTAAGCAAGTCCCTTCCCTTTTTTGTTTAGGCGTCAGTTTCCCTATCTGTAAAATGACATGGTAGACTGGATACTCTAAGATAGATCTTTCTAGTTCTAACATGTTAAAACCCTGTGTTTTTTTAAAGTTTTATTACAAAGATGAGTTTTAGTGTCTTTGTAAGGTGGGCAACTTGAGTCCTAAGTACTAAGCTCAATTTTCTTGATGATGTTATGCAATACTCATACATTTGAGATAAAAAGATCCTGTGAAGAAAATGGATTAAAGACTATCTAAATGGGTTTGTTTTGAAGACTATTTGCATCTTGTTTTTCATTCATAGACCTAAGCCGCTATCTCTAGGGATAGTTGCTGCTGCTGCTGCTAAGTCGCTTCAGTCGTGTCCGACTCTGTGAGACCCCATAGATGGTAGCCCACCAGGCTCCCCCGTCCCTGGGATTCTCCAGGCAAGAACATTGGAGTGGGTGTTCAGGGAATGCATTCTCCAGTGGATGAAAATGAAAAGTGAAAGTGAAGTCTCTCAGTCGTGTCTAACTCTTAGCGACCCCATGGACTGCAGCCTACCAGGCTCCTCCATCCATGGGATTTTCCAGGCAAGAGTACTGGAGTGGGGTGCCATTGCCTTCTCCTCTCTAGCGATAGTACTTCCAACGTTTTCCAACTCCACAGCAAACAGACTTTACTGGCAGAAATCGTCGTGTGTTGCTTATTGTAAATTTTCTCTCCTGCAATTTCATCCATTTTCTCCTTTCTTTGACTTCAGTCCCTTCCTGCCAAGTACCAACAGAAGTTGGTTTGTTTTTCTTTTTTAAAATGTATTTAGTAGCCTAGGAAGGCACAGGGAAAATATTAGAAACTTAAAACAAAGTTTTGCAACATTAAATAAGTGGTGAAAGTTCATAGCAAGTAATAAACATTTTTCCAAGCCCCATGAAACTGGAAAATCACTGTTTGGTTTCATCCACCACAAATCCAGATGAAGGAATTTGGTTCCTGGAGTAGGAAAGAGGATCAAATTTGTAAGATTCTTATACCCATGGACATGACTAAACAATTCATGTCTCAGATCTGGTCAGGGTTTCTAAAGGCTATTGGCAACCATGGTCCTTACAGTGGATATTTGGAAGACAGGTTTGGAGAAAATTTGATGTGAGAACTCTGGAATAAAATTGCAGTTCTGGAAGCTCAGTGTTGGAAATTGCTCCATCCATTTACCAGAAAATCAAAGAAATGAAATGGTGTCTGCAGGATGCAGTATCATCTAGCTACTTCTAGAAGTGGTCTTGGAAGCTTATATAGCTTTGGAGGCAGAATCAGCATGATTTACTGATCAATGCAGTATCAGGGCTGAGGGGATCCTTTATTGATGGTGAAAACGTCCATCAACAATCGTTTAGTTGTGTCTGACTCTTTGTGACCCCATGGACTATAATCTGCCAGGCTCCTCCATCTGTGGAATTTTTCAGGCCAGAATACTAGAGTGGGTTGCCATTTCCTTCTCCAGGAGATCTTCCCAACCCATGGGTTGAACCCGGGTCTCTTGCATTGCAGGCAGATTATTTACCATCTGATCCACCAGGGAAGTCCTAATCTGTTATGAGATAAGAAATTTGGAGGATGGATCAGGAAATGATGTGATATGATCTAAGGTCTGAGGATGGGAAGGAAAGAGGTCAATAATTAAAACTGAAAACCAAGAATATGGGAAATCAGAAACATTTAAGACAAGAAAAAATAATATGAGAGTCAACAGGAGCAGAGAAAAATGAACAGATCAACTTCTTGTTTAGTCTTGGTCTCAATTTTCTTTTTCATAAAACCTGAAGAGTTCACAGTGTAAATTCTATAAACAATTTAATAATTTCAGGGGTTTTATAAGGGCTTAATCAGATGGAAATTTCTAGAAAATGTTACAGTTCCCCAAACTGAATAAGATAATGCTGACTTAATCCTGTTTTATCAAGGAAGCATTTTGGTAAAACCACCTCAACCTGCTGCTCAGAATCATCTGGTAGTGCCTATTTTCTGTGGTTTAAGGCTAAACTTCTTAGCCTGGCAGAAAGATTGTCACCATTTGCCGGGGTCCAGCCCCAGCGGGTCCAGGGGTCTTGAGGGATGAGTGGTGTCAGTGGAAGAACTGAGCTGAGTCGATGTGTGGTGATGGAGCAGTCTCTCTCATTTATTGTTAGTTTACAGTTTTATAGCCAAAAGACATCCCCATTACATCATTACATCACCTATCATTCTATACAATTTTTTGTTTTCTACCTTCCGTAGCAACCTTATCATTGAGCTCATTCCCCAATCTATCATGAAACATTCCCCTTACAGAAGTCAGATTTCTATGTAATTAGATTTAACAATAGTATGTTTACCATTTGAATGTCTTCAGCATACTTCATTCAATCATGATAAATACATCAATCTAAGTAGAAAGGTTATGTTTCTCTTATCAGGTGCAACTATGTAGAAGCTAGAGGGAAGAGCTTAAGCCTGAAACTGTTTTATTCTAGTAACCTACTCCGGTTCTTACAAGGAAAGAGGAAAGAGGACAAAGAGACAGTTTAGAAAGAGGAAAGAGGACTAAGAGACAGTCTAGCAGCACTGCTTTAGCAATAAAACCCTATTAACCTTATAACTACTATAATGAATTCCTATGTCTACACTATCCTAAAGCAGTCAATGTCTCCAACTATGCTGGCCACAGTTATAAGCATTCCTAAGTCCCATTCCAGCCTGATTTCTTCAAGGAAGGGAGCCTCCTCCATGGAGTGGTCGGGGGAGAGGGAGGTGGAAAGGTGACCCAAGTACAAGCCCTTCTGGTGGTGGTCTTGCCATGACCCCCAGAGAACTCTTGGTAAACTCCCCAGTAAGGAGTAGTAATCTATTTAAATGTCCCTTTTATTCCTCCTTAGCCCCCGGGGGAGGCAATCCACCTTCCCAGATCCTCTGGTCAATAAGGTCTGGAGGAATTCTCTTCAGGACGAATTCTTTCCAACTGGGACTGACCTACTGAGATGAGCTAATGTTCCGAGCATGGACAGAACTCCCAAGAAAAATACCAGGGGGGCCTAGCCCTGGATGCCCCGATAAAGAAAGTCAGCTTTGCAATTTCTTTCTTAGTCTCGTGACCTTGTCATCAGAGCAAGGGGGCATCCTGACGGCTCCCGGCAACCATTAAACCCTAATCTATCTTAGCTCCTCCTGTCAACCCCTTTCTTCAATCTCTCTATTCTAGTCTCATTGAATTTATCATAATTCTCTTTAAAACAATGCCTTTGGTTTAATGACCAAATGCCTTTGCACATATTATTTCCTACCTTTGAAATAGTCTATTTCCTTTGCCGTGTAATAAACTCCTTAATTTCCTTCCAGAGTAAAAAATAGTCACTTTCTCTAGGGAGACCTACCTCACTAACCATTCAAGATTTGGTTGTATGGACTGCAGAATTCCCACTGCCTTTTGCAAATCTTGCCATTAAAGCACTAATCTGCTGCTGCTGCTGCTAAGTCACTTCAGTCGTGTCCGACTCTGTGAGACCCCATAGACGGTAGCCCACCAGGCTCCCCGTCCCTGGGATTCTCCAGGCAAGAACATTGGAGTGGGTTGCCATTTCCTTCTCCAATGCATGAAAGTGAAAAGTGAAAGTGAAGTCGCTCAGTCGTGTCTGACTCTTCGCAACCCCATGGACTGCAGCCCACCAGGCTCCTCCATCCATGGGATTTTCCAGGCAAGAGTACTGGAGTGGGGTGTCATTGCCTTCTCTGAAAGCACTAATCACACAATTGTAATTTGAATATTTTTCGGTCTGTATCAGTTTCTCTTATACTCTGTGGACTCCTCAAGAAACCAAACAACCATCATTATAGCCATGTTACCTAGAAGAAAGCCTAACATTTGAAATTACTTGTTCCATGCCTATCTTCATCTTTTAAACCATAAATTTCATGAGAAGAAAGGTCTTGACCATCTGTTCCTTGTATTCCTAGTGCTCAGCACAGAAATTGAGTTACTGGTCCAACAGTTTCAGAGAGTAGAAGATAATAATTGGGGACACATAATTAATGGTACCTGGCAGCCTATTGGAGGTGAGAAATGAAAAAGGAGAGGTCAAGGCAATGTATGGGCTTTTGGATACACTGTGGTTTCATTCACTGAGATGGTGATCATTAGAAGAAGACAAGATTGAAGGTGAGGGAGAAGATGAAGATTTTGTGTTTTATTCATTTAATACATGTATTGTTTAGTAAGCATCAGATACTGGTTTTTTATTATTATGTTTTTATATAACACAAATCCAATTAACAATGCAATTTAGCCATGAGACACTATTACACACCCATTAGAATAACTAAAACTTAAAAGACTAACAACAACAACAAAAATACTGATGAGAACACAGAACTGATAGGAATATAAAATCGTATTACCCTACTAGAAAAAAAATGTGATAGTTTCTTTTCTTTTTTTTTCCTTTACTTTATTGTGTTGGTTTTGCCATACATTGACATGAATCTGCCATGGGTATACATATTCTCCCCCTCCAGAACCCCCCTCCCTCCTCCCTCCCGATTCCCTCTCCCTGGGTCATCCCAGTGCACCAGCCCCGAGCATCAAGTGCTTTACAAATATTAACTCATTTAATCATCATAGCAGTCCTCTGTGGTAGGTACTTTGGTATAATCTCCCTTATACAGATAAAATTGAAGCATAGATAGATTCAGGAATATTCCCACAGTAATCCATATGTTAAGTGATCTAGAAAAGTTTCATATTCAGTGACTTCATCTCCAGAATCCATGCTTTTATCCACTTTACATGCTACTGAGTTCAGCTTTGAATATAAGTTTTGGACATGTTCAGTTTGGGACACATTGTATCTGAAATGCCCATAAGGAAATCCACTAAGTGTTAGATATTCATATGTTGGTGCTTCCCTGGTAGCTCAGCTGGTAAAGAATCTGCCTGCAATGCAGGAGAGCCCCATTTGATTCCTGGGTTGGGAAGATCTCCTGGAAGACGGCATGGCAACCCACTCCAGTATTCTTGAGCTTTCTTGGTGGCTCAGATGGTAGAGAATCTGCCTGCAGTGTGGGAGACCTGGGTTCAATCCCTGGGTTGGGAAGATCCCCTGGGGGAGAGCATGGCCACCCACTCAAGTATTCTTGCCTGGAAAATCCCCACGGACAGAGGAGCCCGGCAGGCTGCAGTCCATGGGGCCACAGAGTCGGACACAACTGAGCAACTAAGCACAGCACAGCACAGCACATTTATATGTTTAATCATAATGAATCTTGATAAAAGCCTGTGGCTCACCTTCTTTAAAGTAATATTTAAAGAATCAGTATTTAATAGCCAAAATTAATTTATTAACTTTTCTTTAAAGACTTTAGAGGACATCCCTATACACAATCTACAGCAGTCCTTGTTTACATCCTCTTTCTTCTCCAGTCAACTAATCTTAAACCACAAAGTCCCTAAAACTCTAATCTCTTGCAATCCCCAAGGAAGCAATAGCAGGTTTCTTCCACCAGCTTCTTGGATTTCTGTCTTCTTTCTCTTCTCCAACCCTCATAATTGCATTATGTATGTAAGTAGCCTCTCTTCCAGCAAGAAATAGTTGTTTTTTTAGGACACTAAGAAGAGGGGAGACATTGGAAGACAGTAATAAGATTCACTTTGGAGGGATGGTGAATGAGAAGCCTGTAAACACTCCCATGTGAAGTTTCTTTTTTCTGCCACATATGTATCTGGAGCTCGGACAAGAAGACTGCACTATTCATTTTGAACATCGTTTACATATAGCTAAGAACAAAACTGTGTAAATGTGATCATAGAGTTTGTACGTGTAGAAGAAAAATGTGCCAATGATGAATCTCTGACAAACCAGTTAAGTCAGCCAGTAAAGTCTCTGAAAAATAGATAGAAAAGAAGCAATCTGAGAATTTAAACTAGTATAACCAGGAGAGTAGTATTTTGAAAGCAAGGAAGTTTCAAAAAGGAGTAATGCAGTCAATAGCCTAGAACGCTGCAGAGACATCTAGGAAAATAAGGTCTCATGGGTGTCTGCTGAATCTGGCAATACAGAGTGCAGTGCAGACCTTATCTAGAGCATGTTTAGTGAAATGGTGAGCTCCCAAATTGATGAAGAAGAGAGAGAAAGAATATAGACAACTGTATAAATAAATGATCACATGTAAAAGTCTTTCCTATCTCTTCAGAAACTGAAAGATAGGTCTCATTTAATGTATTTCTTAATTTTTATTATTAACCTCTAATGGATCTCTCATAATTCAAAATAAACAACTGAAGCAGTTTCAAATGTGTGTGTATAAAATGTCACTTAAAATAATAGTATCATGAATTTGAAACTACAGAGAAAATTTCATTTTATGAGAAACTATAAATGATACATTTACTGTGATTGAAGACTAATTTCAACTTAAACTTCCTGGCTTTCAAGGAAAAACATTAAACCCAACTGGTTACCCAGCTCTTATTCTCTCTGAGAACACAGCTTCATCACAAAAGAATGTTTGAGGCCATTAAAATCTTGAATGAGTTGTGGAATTAATTTTAAATTTAACTTTGGATTTATTTATATTCCTGTCCCTTTTCCTCTTGTTCTCCATAAAATATTTTTTAGATATAGATAAAATTATTTTTAGAAAGAAATTCTTAGAAAGTGAGTATTTTTTAACCAATGAATTGAGAATATTTTAAAGCATAGTATAAGTTTCCCTTTCCTTTCATTTCTATGCAAACAAAATGACCAGCCCATGTCCAGAATGTTTCTGGACATATTTTTTTCTGATGAAGACCATCAATTAGAGTGAAAATGTTTTCGTTCACCCAGTTACTCAAAGGGAAATATCTTGCTTTTAAACTAGATCATAGTTTAATAGAGACAATGGAAGTTATAAACTATTCCTTGACCACATTTGATTAAAAAATAAATATCACTTAATAAAAAATGAAATAAAAATGATCTATTGGGTTTTCAGTCATGATAAAGTAACTGGTTATGAGATTTATCCTTTTGCCATAAACCTAGAAAGCAGAATATATATATATATATATATATATATATATGAAATAACTGCTTTAGATATTGCACAATAGGCAAATGAGAGCTATAACACCTGAAAGAAAACTCTACAATTGTCCCAGTTTTAGGCAACGGAGCATTTTCAGAAATGTAGCATAGGGAGGAGGCTCCAAAGCAGAAGGTGATCTGCATTCAGTTCAGTTCAGTTGCTCAGTCATGTCCAACTCTTTGCGACCCCATGAACTGAAGCACGCCAGGCCTCCCTGTCCATCACCAACTCCCGGAGTCCACCCACATCCATGTCCATTGAGTAGGTGATGCCATCCAACCATCTCATCCTCTGTCGTCCTCTGTCTGCCCTCAATCTTTCCCAGCATCAGGGTCTTTTCCAATGAGTCAGGTCTTCACATCAGGTGGACAAAGTATTGGAATTTCAGCTTCAACATCAGTCTTTCCAATGAACACTGAGGACTGATTTGCTTTAGGATGGACTGGTTGGATCTCCTTGCAGTCCAAGGGACTCTCAAGGGTCTTCTCCAATACCACAGTTCAAAATGATCAATTCTTTGGTGCTCAGCTTTCATTATAGTCCAACTCCCACATCCATACATGACCACTGAAAAAACCATAGCCTTGACTAGATGGACCTTTGTTGGCAAAGTAATGTCTCTGCTTTTTAATATGCTGTCTAGGTTGGTCATAACTTTCCTTCCAAGGAGTAAGTGTCTTTTAATTTCACGGCTGCAATCACCATCTGCAGTGATTTTGGAGCTCCACAAAATGAAGTCAGCCACTGTTTCCCCATCTATTTGCCATGAAGTGATGGGACCAGATGCCATGATCTTAGTTTTCTGAATGTTGAGGTTTAAGCCAACTTTTTCACTCTCTTCTTTCACTTTCATCAAGAGGCTCTTTAGTTCTTCTTCACTTTCTGCCATGATCTACATTAGGAGTGTATTATTTGTTTCACTCCACCTACTAGGGTCATCACATGTAGAAACACCACCTCTCCTATCAATTTCTGTGTCATTTCCAGTCTTTGGTCTTTGAAACACTTCTTTCAACACGGCAGGGTGTATTTTGCCCTCCTGCCTACATACCAAGACCCACTCCAATTTTCAAGCTTGAACTTAGGCAAGGGTTATATAGGAAATTCTAAACACTTTTATGATTCAATATCAGGACATACAGTTTCTATTTCACACTTGACCTAGTGACCCTATTGACCTCCATTACTTTTTTCTTAGTTGTTCTCTGAGTCATCGTCAAATGCCTAGCACTCTAGGTCCTCTAGGATTCATGACCAGTCTTACTCTTGCAAGCAGTGTTCCCTCCACCCTTCCAGAAACTAGAATCCTACCTGACCTGGAGTACAACTTTATGATATCAGAATTCCTGAGTGATGATTACCTGCATAGACTACTGAATGAGTACCTGCGTGCTAAGTCACTTCAGTCATGTCTGACTCTTTGTGTCTCCATGGACTGCAGCCCACCAGGCTCCTCTGTCTATAGGATTCTCCAGGCAAGAATACTGGAGTGGGTTGCCATTTCCTCCTCCAGGGGATCTTGCCTACCCAGGGATTGAACCCAAGTCTCTGTGTCTCCTATATTGACAGGTGGGTTCTTTACCACTAGAATTACCTGGGAATCCCTTTTTGTAGGCCAAGAGAAGAAAATCTGTCACTGCTTCCACTTTCCCCACTTCTATTTGCCGTGAAGTGATGGGACCAGATGCCATGATCTTAGTGTTTTTCATGTTGAGCTTCAAGCCAGCCTTTCACTCTCCTCTTTAACCCTCATCAAGAGGCTCTTTAGCTGCTCTTCACTTTCTACCATAATGGTGGTGTCATCTGCATATCTGAGGTTGTTGATATTTCTCCCAGATATCTTGGTTCCAGCTTGTGATTCATCCAGCCCAACATTTTGCATGATGTACTCTGCATATAAGTTAAATAAGCAGGGTGACAATATACAGCCTTGATGTACTCGGTTCCCAATTTTGAATCAGTCCATTGTTCCATGTCCGGTTCTAACTGTTGCTCTTGACCTGCATACAGGTTTCTCAGGAGGCAGGTAAGATGGTATGGTATTCCCATCTCTTTAAGAATTTTCCAGTTTGTTGTGATTCACACAGTCAAAGGCTTTAGTGTAGTCAATGAAGCAGAAGTAGATATTTTTCTGAAACTCCCTTGGTTTCTCCATGATCCAACAAATGTTGGCAACTTGATCTCTGGTTCCTCCGCCTTTTCTAAACCCAGCTTGTACATATGTAATTTCTTGGTTCACATACTATTGAAGCCTAGCTTGAAGGATTTTGAGTATAACCTTGCTAGCACATGTAATGAGAACAATTGTGCAGCAGTTTGAACATTCTTTGGCATTGCCTTTCTTTGGGATTGGAATGAAACTGACCTTTTCCAGTCCTGAGGCCACTGATGAGTTTTCCAAATTTGCTGACATATTGAGTGCAGCACTTTAACAGCATTATCTGTTAGGATTTGAAATAGCTCAGCTGGAATTCCATTACCTCCATTAGCTTTGTTCATAGTAATAATGCTTCCTAAAGCCCACTTAACTTCACACTTCAGGATGTCTGGTTCTAGTTGAGTGACCACACCATGGTGGTTATCTGGGCCATTAAGACATTTTTTTGTATAGTTCTCCTGTGTATTCTTGCCACCTCTTCTTAATCTCTTCTG
>ML661798.1:0-29478 GCA_007570785.1 Antilocapra americana | reverse complement strand
AGCATAAACCTGGAAAGAAAATAATTGATAAATAAGAATTCAAGAAAATTAGAAACCTCTGTTCTTCTAAAGTTTTTGCTAAGAAAATGAAAAGTAAGCCTCAGACTGGGAGAAAATATTTTCAACACATAAATCTGAAAAGGAATTTGTGTCCAGTGTATATAAAGAACTGTTATCTCCATAATAATAAAAGAAAGTAAAAATAGGCATTGATTTCTTGAGTACTGAAGTCTTAAACAGGCAGTTAACAAAAAAAGATGTAAGAATGGACTATAAGCATATGAAATGAAGCTTAATGCTAAGTGTTAGTGAAGACGTGGAGGCACTAGAACTTTCAGAAATTTGTGTTGGGAATATAGAAAGATACTGGGTTGACCAAAAATATCATTCAGGTTTTTATATACCATTTAATGGAAAAACCCAAAAGACTTTTTCAGCCAACCCAATACAATCACCTCTGAGTCATGGTGTGACAGATTCTAACAAAGTTAAACATACATTTAACAAGGGACATAGCAATTCCATTCCTGGGTATTTATCCGAGACAGGAAAATATATGTCCATATAAATACATATATTAATGTTAAAAGCAGCTTTATTCAAAATACTTAAAAACTGAAAACAGCACAAATTCCCCATCAACAGATGAATGGATAAACACAATCACATGACTACTACTTAGTAACAAAAATGAGCGAACTATTGATACACACGTCATGAATAAGCCTGAAAAAATTTTCAAGAGTAAAACAGATACAAAACAGTAAATGTGTATGATTCCATTTATACAAAACTGAAGGGAAAATACAATCTATTATTATTTATAGTAGAATAATGGTTGCCTGGGGCCAGAGGTGGAGGTTAGGATGACTGTAGAGAGACACAATGGAAATTTTTAAGATGATGGAAATATTCTCTATTGTGAATGTATGGTGTTTACATGGGTGTATGCACTGATCAAATCTAATCAAAATATATACTTTATTTTTATCAGAATATGATTGCTTTACAATGTTGTGTTAGTTTCTGCTGTACAATATTGTTAACCAGCAATATGTAAAGTATATACTTTAAATGGGGCTTCCCTGATGGCTCAGACGGTAAAGAATCTGCCTGCAATGCAGGAGTTACAGGGTTCAATATCTGGATAGGGAAGATACCCTGGAGCAAGAAATGGCAACCCACTCCAGTATTCTTGCCTAGAGAATCCTATGGACAGAGGAGCCTGGTGGGCTTCAGTCCATGGAGTTGCAAAGAATCGAACACAACTGAGTGATTAACACACACATACACACACACACACACACACACACACACACACACCCTCAGTGTCACACAGCCAGTAAGTGGAAAGGCTGCAATTCCAGCCTGAGCTGTTCTGGTTCCACAGTTGGAGCATTTTTTAAAATGGTAACAAACTTTTTACCTTATAGAGGTTTTTTTTTTATTAGTTTTGCCATACAATGACATGTTATCACCATGGGTTTACATATGCTCCCCCTCCAGAACCCCCCTCCCTCCTCCCTCCCTCCTCCCTCCCCCCGGGAAATCTCAATGCACCAGCCCCAAGCATCAATCCTGGGCTGGCGATTGATTACACATATGATAATTAACATGTTTCAATGCCATTCTCCCTTATCATCCCACTCTTGCCCTCATCCACAGAGTCCACGAGTCTTTTCTATACATCTGCGTTCCTTTTGCTGATGTATAGCATGCTGGGTTCTCGTTACCATCTTTCTAAACTCCATATATATGCATTAGTATACTGTATTGTTGTTTTTCCTTCTGGCTTACTTCACTCTGGATAATGGGCTCCAGTTCTGTCCACCTGAGTAGAACTGATTCAAATGAATTTTTTAATGCTGAGTAATATTCCATTGTGTATATGTACCACAGCTTTCTTATCCATTTGTCAGTTGATGGGCATCTAGGATGCTTCCATGTCCTGGCTATTGTAAACAATGCAGCGATGAACATTGGGGTACACGTGGCTCTTATAGAGTTTTTAAATTGAGTATACTTCACATACCATAAACTTATTATTTAAAGTATACGATTCAATAGTTTTATATATCCACAGTTTGTTATCTAATTACAGAATATATTTGTCACCCCCGAAAGAAACATCAAATACTTCATCATTTCCCATCCCTCTCTCCCTCTGGGTCCTAGCCACCATGAATGTATTTTCTATCTTTATGAATTTGCCTATTTGAAGGTGTAATATAAGTGGAACCATACACTACATGGGTTTCTTCTGTCTGGCTTCTTTCACTTAACATAATGTTTTCAAGGTTCATCCACATCGTAGCATGTATCAATTTTCTCTTTATGACTGAATAATCATCCTTTCAACAGACACATCACATTTTGTTTAACCATTTTTCAGTTGGTGAAGATTTTGGTATTCTTCCCTAGCTTCTGGCTATTACAAGTGAGGCCTGCTCATGTGAAAAATCATGTGTCAATACATGCAGATGATCAATACACAGCCCAAGGCTGAAATAATGGTTAGAACTACTTCTTGTTAGAAAAAGATCAAGCGATGGCTTGGAGTTTTTGGTGACAGAGTAAAGAAGCTTTTTTGAGTATGAAGAAATGAATCATTAGGCAAAAGACTTGGAAGAACAAGTTTTGTGTGGCCAGGTCAGTGCAAAGGTAGTTTGGGGAAATTTTTGGAATAGCTCTCAGGGACATGGCTTTCTCCAATTTCAGATTGCTCTTAAGAAAAGAATTCATACTTTAAACAAGTAGCAAAAAACTACCTAGGACCCAGAGTTCAAGGACCTTGCTTCCTCAAGAACAAAAGGATCAGAAAATAATTGGTAGGACAAGATGACTCAGTAGCTGCTGCTGCTGCTGCTGCTCAGTCACTTCAGTCATGTCCGACTCTGTGTGACCCCATAGACCGCAGCCCAGCAGGCTCCCCCATCCCTGGTGTTCTCCAGGCAAGAACACTGGAGTGGGTGGCCATTTCCTTCTCCAATGCGTGAAAGTGAAGTCTCTAAGTTGTGTCCGACTCTTTGCGACCCCATGGACTTCAGCCTACCAGGCTCCTCCATCCATGGGATTTCCCAGGCAAGAGTACTGAAGTGGGTTGCCATTTCCTCCTCCCGGGGATCTTTCTGACCCAGGGATAGAACCCACGTCTGTAGAGTCTCCTGCATTGGGAGGTGGATTCTTTATCACTACACCACCACTGGGAAGCATCATTAGTTTGCCTAATAATATCTTAAAGGTCCTAGTGTATATATATATATATATATATGTGAGAGCTCCTCTAGGAAACCTTGGAAAGCAGTTTCTGTTTCTAATATGATCATAGGCTTTCAGGAGCCCATCACAGGGCTGGCACAGGACAGGTTCTTATTAATATTGGTTGGACTGAGGCAGTTTGCCTTTTTAAAAAATTCTTTTTATTGAAGTGAGATTCACATAACAAAGTTAACGATGACTCTGTGACTTTGTTATACGAACCTTACTTCTTCAATAAAAAGAACTGAACTAAGTGGCATTTGGTACCTTCACAGTATTGTGCAACCCATCATCATTATCTAGTTTGAAAGCATTTTTGTCACCCCAAAAGGAACCCCCACACCCATTAGACAGTTATCCCCCATTTCCCTCTCCCTGACCCCCTGACAATCACTATTCTGCTATGTCTATAGATTTACCTATTCTAAATAGTTCATATAAATTGAATCACCTAGTATGCAACCTTTTATGTCTGTTTTTTCCACTTAGCATAATGTTTTTGAGGTTTATCCATGTCACAACAGGTTGTGTTAGTGAGGGTTCTCCAGATAAACAGAACCAATAGGAAGTAGATATCTCTATCTCCTATTTATGTATCTACCATTTATATACATATAGAGAGAAATTATGAGGAATTGGCTCAAGCAATCTTAGAAGCTGAGAAGTCTCATGATCATCCATATGTAAGTTGGAGACCCAGGAAAGCTGGTAGTGCAATCAGTTGAAGTCCAAAAACCTGAGAACCAAGAGAGTGTGGTGTAAGGTGTTGTCTGAGTCCAAGGGCAGGAGAAGACTGATTCTGGAGTTTAGTTAAGCTGAGGAGAGCAAATTCTCCCTTCCTCCACCTTTTTTGGTTCTGTTCAGGCAACTCAGATGCTAATCTCATTTGGAAACACCCTCATAGACATATCCAGAAATAATGTTTACCATGACCCAGTCAAGTGGATACACAAAACTAACCATCATTAATATACCTAAACTTCAGTCCTTTCTGTGGCTGAATAACATTTCATTACACGGAAATATCACATTTTCTTTATTCGTTCATCTAGTGATGGACACTGTATGATGGAACCCAGTAGGTCTGACTCCAGCACATTCCTTTGCATTAGTGCTCTTTTCTAGTATTTTTTAAATGTGTTCCATAGGATTATCTATGAAGGCGTTGGACTAGGGGGATTGTAGACAGAGCCAAATGGATGTAGCCCAGGCCTCACTTCAGTTTTAACTGGAGTAGCTCTGATGTGTCTATTTTATATAATGCAGTTACACTTAAGATTTCTATTTTTAAAAAAAGAAAATACATAGGATTTTAGAAAACACTCTTCCTTGGTTATTTACACATGGTCTAGAGACCTCCTTCCCTATTCTTTTGTTTGGCTGATCCCTTCTTAAGGTCGCAGTAGGATCATTACTTCCTCATAGATACCATGATTACCCTTTATCCTGTTCTGTGCTCTTGGTGATTACGCACTTATTTTTCATGATCACTCAGTGAATAGCTGCCTGCCCTATGAGATTGCAAGTTCCCAGAGTACAACAATCATGACTGTGTGGTTTATGATCCTGGCCCCAGCACATAGTACACTTCCTGGCATGTAGTAAATGCCTAATATCTGCTTATGGAGTGCTTGAATGACTGTCACATGAGATAAACAACCACGTGGCTAGGAGACAGTGGAATTGATTTGTGTTTTAGCAAATCCTTGCCTCCTTATCCCAAAAGGAGGGTTGAAGATGGGGCAATCAGGTCTTGCTTGAAATATAGATATTGTGAAGCAGGCAAGACTTCCAGCTGTCTCAGAGATTATATAAAGGAATCAAGCTCTCCATCAGTCCACATTTAAAGGTCCATTCTGTGACCCAGGACTACATCATCAGTACCCCTTGTGGTACCAGTAACACTCAGAGTGAAGAGGAAAAGTTAAAATTGTACATAACCTCCTGCTCCTTCTGCCTCTGTAACTCAGCTTGCTCCCTGCAAAGTCTGGATCACATAGGTCTCAGAAAGTGGGGACTCACAATGCTAGGAACTGGAGCTTATCTCACTCACCTTTGTCCTGCTCTTTGCAATTGCTCAGCCCCTGCAAACCCACAAACCCACATAATCATGCCTGTCCGGTGTATAAAAACTCTGTAACCCCTTTGTTCAGGGCTCAGAGCTTGGAGTGTTAACTCCTCTGGGCCTATTGGCATAATAAACTTGAGTTCTCCAACTCTCCAAGTGTGGTGTTGGTTTCTCGAGTACTGGTTTCTGCAACAAGAATGCTTTCTTTGTCCTGAGATCCAGTTAAGGTCCAACAGTTTGAATAAAAGCTGGCTTCAACTACAGGGGCAGTTAGTCAGAGGGCAGGCCCGTCCAGGGCCAGGCCACAACACTGGCTATGTGGAATCCTCTGGGCAAGTTATTGTCTTCAAAGAGTCTTAGGCTTCAGCTACTTCAGGGGCACAGGTATGTACCAGCAAAGGCACTACCATACTGGCTTGCACCTTGAGGGTGAGCATCACTCAAATGGAGCTCAGGAAGTTTGATACCAGTAACCTGAGCAAAATACTCCAGAGCCTAGCAGTCTTGGGATAGTCCAAAACCATGCATCAGGCAAGGCCAGCTGTGTGTGTTGCTTTCTGCCAGCATCTCCTAGGAGGCTATCCCTGGAAGAAGCAAAAAGAGCAGAGGACTGTTGCAAGGGCTGGTGATCATGGGTATGGTTGTGATGAGGTCTCATTAGAAGGGTCCCTTCTGAAGACTCTGCTTCATCTTGCTCATCTCATCCATGACTGAAGGATGGATGAGACAAGAAGCATGTCACTTGGTCCCAACTCAGCTTGGAACTTTGAGAAATCAGAGGGACTGCCAAGAAAATGACAAAAAGCTTCCCATTCTTTTCTTCCTTTTCTGACTCACGGAAATTCCTAAGAGGAGCTGGCAGGAAGGAATGAAGGGGAAACACGATGCTGGCAGAGAGCAGAGATGTGGAGTCAGACAGGCCTAGATTGCATTTCCAAATCTGTAATTGATAAGGAAACACAGGACAAGTCAACTCCTCCTTTATGAGTTTTAAATTTCTCACCCACAACATGAATATGACTCTATCTTTCAGCAATGCTGTGGTCACTGAACAAAAAAGTAATATGCCTAGCAAGGTGTCTGGTATATATAAAGTAGTCAACAAATGTTAGAGTTTCTATGCTGTCCCATAGGCCCAGCTTGTGAGGCAAGAAAAGTTTTTAGCAAAGATGAAGGCAGCATCTGTGTCGCCTTCCCCCAAAAGTAGTTGTTCAAAAAAATAATGCAGCTACACCATGAGTTCCTTTTACAACTTCTCTGCATTTCTTCTCTACTCTCTTACCAGTTCTCACTTTCTCAGCCCTCTTTCAAGCAAGTCTGGCCTTTCTATCACTTCCTTATACAGGTCTTCGAAAGAGTGAAATTTTTAAAGAAAAACATTAGGATAAATTAGGAGTTTGGGTTTAACATACACACACTACTATATATAAAATAGATAACAAACAAGGTTCTACTGTATAGTACAGGGGACTCTACTCAATATTCTGTAATAACCTAGTGAGAAAATAATGTATGTGTATAAATGAATCACTTTGCTATACACCTGAAACTAACACATCATTGTAAATCACCTATGTATATGTGCTTGCTCAGTTGCTAAGTCTTGCCCAACTCTTTGCAATACCATGGACTATAGCCTGCCAGGCTCCTCTGTCCATGGGATTCTCCAGGCAAGAATATTGGAGTGGGTTTTCATGCCCTTCTCCAGGGGATCTTCCTGATCCAGGGATAGAACCCATATCACCTGCATCTCCTGCATTGCAGGCAGACCCACTGAGCCACCTGGGAAGCCTGCATATCAACAATACTCCAATATAAAATAAAAATTAAATTAAAAAAAGAAAGATGCACAAAATCTGCAAGAAAAATTAGAATCTTCTATTAAAGAAAAATATCATCAGCTAATCATCTATAAAATAAAATAAAGTGTATGTCAAATTAACATATTCAAACAGATGAAATGATATTAAAGGAAATCATGTCATTGCATATCAATCTTCTTTGAAATAATGGATTTAAAAAAGTAATAAATGTTCAACAGCAGACAGCTAGATAGGATCTTAATCTCATAACTGGTGAAAATGTGAAATAACACAATAATTCTGAAAAACAACATGGACATTTATAATAAAACTGACAATTACAAACTATTTTCTTCTCATATGTGAATCTTGTGGGAATTATACTCTAAGAAAGTAAGCCAAAATAATTTAAAAAACTAATATGAAGTATTTAATTTGTTGTAAAGTTTCAGTAAAAGCACATATGATTTAATAAACTATATTTTAATAACTATAAAATATACTACAATTGGCAATAATACTTATGAAAAATGTGTTAAGATATGGAATTTTAGATTTAACATTATAAAAAATAAAAGCTGGAGGGGGATTGTGGGAAAAAAATCCAATATCCATAAAGATGAAATAAAAGTAAGTTTTCATTACTTCCTAATACAAATAGAGTCAGAAAAGTAGTAGAAAGAGCAATAAAATCACCAGAATCATAATAAAGCCAACATAGTTAAAAGGAACCTTACAGACTTTTGAAGTTTAATAGTACCACTGATTAGAATTGTTTAAGCAATTGAATAGAATGTGTGTATTACTTTTTCTAAATTTTCTAATAAAAACTAATTTATAAAACAAACAAAAACATTGACAGGGACTAACATTCCCTCAAGTCCAGTTTCACTTGCTTCCACTTTAACACCTCTGGTAGTTCACTGCCCACTGAAGCAGCCCCTCCCATTTTGGAGTAGCTTCAGCTTTATCTTTTCTAAAGAAGGAACCCGGATATTAGCAGATGTGATCCAGCTGCTAAGAATCTTTTCGAAGCCTCAGTTGGGCACACTTGAGCTGATAAAAGAACTGAATATTTGAAGTGGCACAGTGAGGGAAAAATTCAGAAAATCTGTTGAACAGGGAATTGGAGGAGCCATGAAAAAGTGACAAAGGAGGGAACAACCTCAGAACAAAACAAGTTTCAATGACTGAGGACAACAGGCTGGGTCTCTGGTGGCTGTGGCTAAAAAAGGAAAATGGGAAAGGAAGAGAAGGGTGTGTACACACAAGCATGTACACTGTTATCCAAAAAGAGAGTTGGAAAAAAGGCACTAGACGATGCCCTCAGAGTCTAACTTCTGGACTGCCCCTTTAGAGCCTGTAGCACTCCTGGCAGGCCTATCTATCAGTTTACCAATGCTGGTCATACCCAAAAGCTTTGCCTTCTTACCCCAAGATCCATTTGATTTCTGCCCTGCTCCATGGCATGACCATGCCCTGAAACACACCAAGATGATATGTGCTGGAAGGGGTAGCTCAACTATCTCTATACTTGGAGAGTAAAGACTTCATATGACCTAGTCAGGTTTTGAGGCTTTAGCTATATCTCAGACACATCTGTCTGAAGGGAAAGCTGTCCAGAGTGATGGAGCTGAGGACAGAAACTATTAAATTTGGTGCTTCCATTATTGCCACTCTCTTCTCTCCTTCCAGCCGTTATCTCTAGGACCACAAGTACTACTACCCAAGAGAGAAGGGCTCCATCTTTCTTTGGTGGTTAGTACTAGTACTGGAGTTTGATCTCCCACACATTATTCAGATATGTCAAAACTGTCCCCAAAGAGGTGTTTGTTGGAGCAGCCTCAACTTTTTTCTGGAAACAGTGAGTGCATAAACACTTTATATGAACCACATGTGCTTCGAAAGTGCTTATGACAGCATTCTCCAGTTTAAAAAAAATCAATAAACTTGCATTAAATATTGATGTCAAACGGTTTCCTGATACTCTGAGTGTAAACAAGTTTTTGAAGATCATGCATTACCACTGATTGTTGCTTCAAGTCAAGATAATGAAATACTACAGATACTCTCGTCTAAACAAAGGAGTACAGTGTAGGTGTTTGGATGTTTTGTGTACTTGCCTAGGATGAGTGCTTCACCAAAATGGACATAGTTTTCTCAAAAGCAATTAATGGTTGGCTGTGGGATTGCTTTTGCGAGTTCAGATCTTAAATGAACTACAGCGAGCCTACATTCCCAGTTACAGCTTTTTGTCACAAATTCTGAACTGTTGAGATTAATTTTTTAAAGTGCTGATAAAAACACTGACTGGACTGTCACTTTAAGATAACAAACAGTTTTTACTCTTTTAGGGTTATTATTCTAGTAAAAATCGCTTAACTCTAAGCATCACCTATAATTCTCCTTTATGACTAGATATTAGCTTTTTAAAAGCATTAGTGTATCAAGTATAAGCACATTAGTCCCACCCAGCTCTGTTTTTACTAGCTGTATAGTATTAATACCAAAGACTTCCCTGGTGGCTCAGTAGTAAAGAACCCGCTTGCCAGTGCAGGAGATGTGGGTTCAATTCCTGGATCAGGAAGATCTCCTGGAGAAGGAAATGGCAATCCACTCCAGCATTCCTGCTTGGAAAATCCCATGGACAGAGGAGCCTGGTGGCTACTATCCAAGGGGTTGAAGAGTCAGATACAACTTAGCCACTAAACCATAACACAATACTAAGAGAGTCATTCTACCTCTCAGTGTGAGCCTCAGTTTTGCCCTATTAGAGTAGGGAAAACACCACCTATGCTTTAGAATTATCAAGAAGAGTAAAGGGGATATAATTTGCAAAGCATCTATTAATAGAATATAGCACTTGGCTCATAGTAGTGCTCAATAATACTAGTTGTTTTCATTTTTATGCAGTTTACAAGTGTAGGCTTTATTAAGCAAGTCAGGTCACAATGCAATATGGCCATTACCTTTAAGCACTGATGAAAACTGAAACAGCTCATTGTGGTTTCTACATATTTTGCTTTCTTCTTCTAAGGGATCTATTTTTAGTTGAATAATATCCACAGGGATCCAGAAATTCCTTTGATTAGGGTTGTTTGTTTTCTACTAAGCTATATTTGATGTAGTTTATTTTTGGAACTTAAACCTAAACATCATGATGTGTAATTCTATTTTGTTTTGTTTTAACTTTCAAGACAAGGGAATAAGGTGCTTGCTTGTATTTTGTAGGGGTTTAACTTTAAAATGTTCCTGAGAAGTGCTACGAGCATTTTTTTGATAAATGTAGAGCCTGGTATTTAAGTCATACAGTGAAATGAGAGAAAGCATTGTTCATGGAAATTTGCCATGACATTAGATACAAGGGAAAGACTTGATGAGTTCAAGATAGCCAGCACATGTTCTATGGGTTCACTCTAACCTCTACTTCATACTCATAGACAAGAAGGAGAGCAATACAAGGAAGGGGGTGATAGGAGTGGGACTTAGACCACAAAGTAATAAAAGAGAGAAAACTGAGCTTCTGCAACCAGCCAGGGAGAGGAAATTCAGTGACAGAGAAGACGGTGACATGCCCTTCAGTAGGAGCTGGCATCCTAGAAAGGAGGGAGACAGACAGAGTATGTAATGGTGAAGATATTTCAGTCCTAAAATTCCACTAGATGGAAGTATAATTAACACAAGTTGGAGGTTGGGGAGCTAGGAGGAAGTAGTGAATATCAGTTAGCCAAGGTCCCGGTTTTCATACATGTGCTATGAATGCATGAGTCAAAGAGAACCAAGGACAGGAAGTCAGAAGCCCTGATTCCTACTCTCAGTCCTGCTACTCACTAGCTGTAGGACACTGGACAAATCCATTGTCTTCTGTTGCCCTATCTGTAAATTGAGACTTTGAATAAGATCATCTATAGAGGGCCTTCCAAGTTTATCACCATTCTGTGTTTTTTCAATCCCAGAAGATAAAAACACAGAGATATGAAAACAGACTTTTTGTGGTTATTTGTTTCTACCCCCTCCTCTCTGAGTAAAGATCAGATTTTTTCTATGTTAAGAACCTTGGGCAAAAACTGCTTATGTAGAATTCAGCAAACAAATAAATTTAAATACGTCCCAACACCCCTTTGATTTCTGCATAAACTGTGACTTCAGTGCACCATCAGAGGCTTGAATAGCTTGGATTTCTTAGGCCTCGCCAAATCAAGCTTAAGTGCTTGAGCTTGGAAATGTTTTTGAAGACATCCCTGGACAAAGAATCCGGGCTCAGCCATGATTGTGTAAGCAAGGAGGTGCTGGAGCCTCTCCCACTGATTTCAGCACTTCTCTGAAGAGTTGGGCAAATGTTCAAGTGTGAAAGTTCCCATCGAATCCTGATCTTTTTAGCGGAGTTGTGTTTTCAAAGCAAGCTCAAGACCACAGGGGTTGCTGGGCTGAGTGTGAACGATTAAATTCCAAGTAAACAGTCTCATCCCCAAGCCTTCATTTCTCTTTCTTCCTCTGGGTTTTGATATCCATTTGGGAACTGCTTTTTCATTTGGTCTGGGGGACCCCCTTCTGAGCCAGAACCCTTTGTTTTAGTCAGAGTGTGTTCCGGGGATATGAAAGCATGCATTAATTTTGCTGTTAGTCATTGCCAAGGTGTTGTTTGAAGTTGCTAACTTTCCCTTCAGTGGGTATGCTAAATGCAAACAGAAAGAAAAAGGCCATCATTCCCTCCTAATTCTCCAACTAGGCTGAGCGAAAGCTACACACTTCCTTTGGGAGTGACAGAAGGTAACAAGAGGCAGCTGGGGCAGCAGCTGCCGCTGCGCCAATGTAATGACACTCTTGTCCAGCCTTGGGCCTTGTTGTCCGGTTCACACCCTACAGTCAGAATTCTGAAGTTCTATCTTACCCAGAGAGACCATGCATCCTGGATTTTCCAGGAGAATTCCCTTTGTGAGTGGTCTGTCCCATTCGTATACTTGTGTCTTAATTTCGGATTTGAAAGAGTGGTTTCTGTATCCATTCCATCAGTGGCAGGACTAAAGTTCTCAACGAGTACATTGTTTTAATTTGGGATAAGTCTAAATAATTGGGTCATGAATAATTAAATTTTTTCTTCCTTCTGTGGTGCATGTATGCATGCTAAGTTGCTTTAGTCATGTCTGACTCTTTGCAACACTATAGGCTATAGTCCGCCAGACTCCTCTGTCCATGGGATTCTCCAGGCAAGGATACTTGGGTTGCCATGCCCTCCTCCAGGGGATCTTCCTGGCCCAGGGATCGAACCTTCATCTCTTACATTGCCTGCACTTCACAGGTGGGTTCTTTACAACTAGTGCCACCTGGGAAGCCCCCCTTCTGTGGTACACATTTGCAAACTTGGGAGGTAAGTGGAGAGTTAGTAGAAGTTTATATCTATTGTAAAATGCCCTTCCTAGGGCAGTCAAGTGAGAATGGGTAAGATCTCCAGACTGTGTTCATGCAGTGCTGTCCATTGGCATTGAAGTTTTGAGACATAGAACTTCAGAGCTACAAGGAACCTCAAGGATCATCTTACTTTCACCTTCTACAGATAACATCACTGAGGCCCAAAGGGAGAAGTAATTTGTTCAAGGTCAAATATCAAGTCAGTGGTTGAGGTGGAATTCACATGAGCACTTTCTATTAGAACCGGCCAGTAGTTTTCAAACAAAATAGACAAGGTCCAAGAGATGAAGCAAGTGTAGGGATATGAACTAAGAAAGGGCTTGAGACTTAGAAACCATCAAAGGCAAAAAGGCTGTCCTTCCTTAGTGGACTATTCCCATCAGGAGCAGCTAAAGAGAGCTGAGTATGGAGCTACGTGCCCAGAAGAGATGAGACGGATTCAGTGCTATGGACAGCACCCTCATACTGTTCAGGGAAATTGATGAGGAGCCTGGGAAAGTGATTTGTTTTTCTAGACACTAACAATGCAAAAGGAAATGGCTCTGCCTCAGTGAAACCATGGAAGACATAAGCTGTGATGGCAAGAAAGCTTAGGGAGACCCTACAAATGAGATGACAAGAGGGGTCAACTGACCCAAATAGGTACCAGGGATGGCTTGGAGGAGCATAAGTAACATTTGAGACTGAGTCACTAACATGGAACTATTCTGTATAGAATATAGTCACTTAGATTGCACCAATAGGATATTCACTCTTCAGGTAGCAGCTCCTGAGCCTGTTCACCACTTTATAAGAGGAGACTATGTAGTATAGTGGGAAATAATGGAAAGTGTGATGTTGGAAAGGTTTGAATCTGTATCCTGGCCTTACCTCTTGTGTGATACTGGACAAGTTGCTGACCTTCTCTAAGCCTAATTTTCTTCATCTTTAAAATGCAAGGAACTTCAAAAGATTTTTGACAAGTTTCCAATAAAATAAGCCTTGGGAGAGTGCTTTGAATGTAGCATGTACTCATACATGCTAGCTGTTATTAATAAGGATCAGCTGAGAGTGAAAAGGGGCTTCCCAGGTGGCACTAGTGGTAAAGAACCCATTCCCAATGCAGGAGATGTAAGAGAAACAGGTTCAGTTCCTGTACCAGGAAGATTCCCTGGAGGAGGGCATGGCAACCCACTCCAGTATTCTTGCCTGGAGAATTTCATGGACAGAGGAACCTGGCAGGCTCCATAGGGTCACAAAGAGTTGGACATGACTGAAGCAACTTGGTACGCATGCATGAGAGTGAAAGGGTCCACAGAATTCAGGCACAAAGTGGCTTGGCTCACTAATGTATCCACTTTTCTTTCATGAAAGTATGAGAGCACTTTCTCTCTCTGACCTACACTCTACTGATCTATAAAATGAATACAACAATAGCAATAACAATGCCTTAGTGTTGGTATCAGAGTCACACAGGTGTGGGTGCAGTGTCTGATTCATCAGGGTAGTAGTCATTATTAAACTGGGCTCAGAGTTTCCATAGATGAAAGAAAAAGGAAGAGCCAAATACAAGGACCCTAATCTTTTTTACCTTTTCCTCAAATGGTGGCAGTGTAGAGATGCTAATACAACTGCAGAAACATGGCAGAGACTGTCCTCAACAGGAATCTCTAAGATAATTACAAATGCCCCTATTTCTCTTTGGTTTGTTTAGAGTTGACCAGCATTCCCAGAATTTCAGGCTCCTCTTGTACACCTCTCAAGGCTTCTCACACCAAAATCACACCTAAGGTGACTACAACAACACTTACCCTGTGGTTCCATCAATCATGTTTGATGGTAGTTTCATGAATCATCTCCAGAGGCCTTGCATTAGAGAGACCACTTCCACCTCTAGTACTTGTGTTTAGAGTCCATAAACATCAATAGAGCCCTTACTATATGTAAGACTTTATACCTGACTCAGAGAAGATACTCAAATATTCATTGATGGATTGATTAATTGATAACGGTGATTACCAGAGTTAATACAACATTCTCTACCTTCAAGGTACTGACATCTAGTGGGAAAGATTGATTCATACAAAGCTAGTTTGCAGTTAATCTCTGATAAAGGTGATATAAAAAGTATAAAAAGTGCAACTGGGACTAATTTCAACTGGAGGAAACTGAGAAAGCTCTTAAGAGAAGGAAACATTTGATATAGACCTTGAGGCTAACTGAGATTTTGACAGCCAAGGGAAAGGATATTTCAGTCATAGAGAAGAACAACTACAAGAAAGGAAGAAAGCGAGGGTTTCTTATTGGTAAATGATAAATAGTGGAGTGTGTGTGTGTGTTCTCACACACATGTGTGTGCCTGTGTGCTGGGGTCAGATCATGGAGAACCATGATGGCCATGCAAATAATTTTGATCTTCACTTCTGTGATAGGGATCTGAGGAAGATTTTGAGAACGGGAATGATGGGATTAACTAAATATTTTGAATTTTATTATGAGATAATGACACTTCAAAATTACTCAGACATGTTTTCTACCATCACTAAAACTGCTAGGGTCAGGAAAAAAATTGGAAAGCTACTGGAGTTGGTTCACATGAATAATCAACTGACAAAAACAACTTTGAAGAGAAAGTTAATTGACAACTTCTGGGAGCTGGACTCCCAGTCTGATGACCAACATCTACCCTGGTGACATCAACATTATCCTTTTTTTTTAATGTGACACCAGCTGTCAACAACAGGATCAATATTTGCTGCACCACAGGTTATTGCTGGCAGGTGTCCACCAAACATTGACATTGACATTCAGCTTTATTTGAACTAAGTTTGACAGAAGTGATTGCTCTTTAGGGTCCATTAGAGGGAATGCATCACAGATAAAGATGATAACACTGGTATGAGTTTCACAAAACAAAATTTCTGCCAGGTGTTATTCATTTCAACATTTAAAAAGGGTTCTGGGATCAAGTAAGTATGGGAAATTTACAGTCAAGAAAAAGTTTAACTATTTTCCTTGCTATAGAAACTCTTAGAACCTTCCCTATGTTCGTATGTATTGTGACTCTTCAAGAAGAATCAAGAATACACAGCATTTTCCACACTTATTTGATCTCAGAACTCTTTGTTTTTGGATCAGCACATGGGACAACAGTTCTTTGGAATTCATGCTGGGTAATGCTGTTGCAGAGAACTGGATTAGATTCAAAACAGCATTTGGGGTTTAGGTCTTACATATCACTGATGAGGGTGTTTGCTATAGATTGTGTCTCCCCACAATTCATATGTAGAAACCTATAAACCTAATCCCCATGTGAGGGTATTTCGAGGTAGGCTATTGAGAGATGACTGGATCATGAGGGTGGAGCCCTATGAATGGGATTAGTGCCCTTATAAAAGCTACCATGGAGAGCTCCCTTAGCCTTTTGGCTGTGTGAGGACACAGAGGTAACAGCCATATGTGAACCAGGAAGTGGGCTCTCACCAGAATTAGCTAGTGCTTTGAGCTTGGACTTCCCAGTCTCCAGAACTATGAGAAAAACGTGTTTACTGTTTATAAATTACTCAATCTTTATTTTTCTGTTATAGCAGCCTGAATGGACTGAGACAATATTCTTATGTAGAGCAATTTCTATCCAGCTGCTCTCTGCTTCCTAGCATCAATTAGAACAACTCTTTTATACTAATTTCAGTGTATAAATTTAGAAGACTGACTTCATCCTTGATTTTTTCCAGGCAAAAAATGCATTGTCTAACATTCTCTTTCCAGTCCTCTTATTTGATCTATTGCAACAATCTCTAACTTACCTTATGCCTATGTTGTCTCCTCTTTCCAAATTGTCCTTAAGTATCATCCATTCCTAAAACATCAATCTGATTGTGTTGTTACTCTGCTCAGAGTTACAATGACTTCTTCATACTTACTTTAAAAAGTAGCTGTCTATGGCATTCAAAGCCCATCCAACTCAGGCTTCAATCTATCTTAGCAACTTTCTTTTGAGTTCCTCTGTCTCTCTCAACCTAAATTATTGCCATGTTGCAATCAAACTAGTCCACTTGCTGTTTTCTCCTAATCTCCACCTTTTAAAACTTGTTACCTCCATCATTCTACAAAATCTGTTCTTTTTCAAGGAAAACCCAGTTCAAATACTTCTTCCTCAATTAAACTTTCCCCTGATTATATGCAAAGAAAGGGATTACTCTGCCATTTGATCTGAAGCACACTGAGTTCATAATAAAGCACTGATCCTGGTACATTCTACTGTTATTTGTATATGAGTTCAGATCCTTGTCTTGCTACTTTCTAGCTATATGAGAATGGGTAAGTTACTTTATCTTTTGAAAAATGGGACAACCTAGTTTCTACCAATAGGATTGTTGTGAAGATCACTTGGACTAATATATGTAAAGCAGCGGGCTAACTTAATCAATGCCTATTTCTCATGTTGTATCATAATCTTATATTGTAGGCTTCTTGCAGAAAGTAACCGACCCTGATTCTCCTATGCACCCTAGGCACCTAGCTCAATGTCTGGCCCTGACAAGCACTTATGTTTCTGAGTGAATTTACGAGATTGGCTGTGTTCTCTCTTACCACCCTGCCATATTGTAAAGCCAGGGTGAAGCTACCCTACCAGGCTGAGCACACAGTTCTCTTACCTATGGCTCATCATTGCCCTTTAGTTTCAAGCATGACTGCTTGGAAGTTGGAGGATAAAGTCAGTTCTAATTTTAAAAATAACGTGGAAAAAACAACTCATTAAGACACAAGTCAAGTTCCACTATACTACAATGTGTCAATCCTGAGTCATATCAAAATTAATCAAAATGTCTTATTTTATATTCAGCTATCTACATAATTTCCCTTTATTATCATAGTTTTATTTTCAAAGAGCAGATGTTATTCTCTTTGATAAATTGATAGAGACTGCCATCTATTCACTATTCGGTAGAAATGCCTCACATGTGGCAGTCTTCCTGTACTCACTAAAATCTAGCAAGTTCCTTCTGAGAAATTGTCCTTCACTTCAATGGATCCATTCCTTTCTTCATTTGTTCATTTATTCATCCATGTAATGTGTGTAGTGAGCAACTCCCCTATAGCAAGCACTGTGCTAATGTAATAATGCAGAGATGAATTATGACCTGATTTTTGAGTGGCTCATATTCTAATGGACAGACAGATATGTACATAAAGATGGATAAAAGGATGTCCTATGTATGGTGACAACTATTCATACAGGGAAGAGGAAAACAAAAGAGACAATCCTTTTTAGAGCAAATGGCTCTGAAGGTGAGTTTTCAAAGCTGAGTCAAAGTTCACAGACAGACTGTCTGGGGAGCAGCAGCAGAGTGAGCAGAGTAGGGAGGTATCAAGCACCCAGGTGGGATCTGGGAACAGTAACTATCAAGGTACTTGTAGGGAAAGTGTGTGTTACAGGGAGCTGGAGAGGTAAGCAAGAGGACCTCATCCTGAAGGTCCTTGTGTGCCATACTAAACACCTTGAATTTTAAAACAAGAAAAATACTGATACATCAATAATAATGTAAAACACTTAAATGATTCTTAATATGTACCTGACCCTGTTCTAAGTGTTTTGTACACAGTAAACTCAAAATAACCCTATAAGTAATATTTTCATCCTAATTTTGCCAATGAGGAAACTGAGACACAGAGGTTAAATAACTTGTGCAAGTTGACCAAGGTTTTAAGTAGCACAGCTGCAATTTAAACTCAGGCAACCTGATTCCAAGATTAATATTCTCAACCATTATGCTCCTAATACGTTCCAGGCATTGAGGAGACAAAATCAAAGAAGATGGGATATTTGAGCTCAAGGATCACAAAGTCTAGGGGCAAACTGACTCAGAAACATGTTCCTATAGGACAAGGTGATTTCAAAGCCCCGTCCCTTGCTTTCAGCTTTCTCCCACTTTAAGCCAGTCCCTTTCCAGTGCTGTCAAAGCTTACTTTGTGGACAACTCTTCTGCAGTCTCCTCTCCTGTTTATGGTCTGGTGTCTGTCACTTTGAACAGAAGAATTTGCCTCTACCCTCCAGTGTGCCTGGCTCACAGATCCTCATTACATATGCTTTGACAATGGGGGCTATACCACTAGCTCTTCCTGTTCCAGACCCAAACCAGTCCCCTGACCCAGAACCACTAGTTTGGCTAACTAGCCTCACTTGCTATGAGAAAGAGCTTTGGAAAATTTCTGTGAACAACTAATTCCACAGAACTCTCGTTACCATAGCAACAAAAATAAGCTGACAGCTGCCTTCTAATCCCTGAGCCTGGTGAAAACAATAAAAAATGGAAGTGATTGAGAAAACACAGACCTCTAGAGCAGGTGCCGAAATTCTCTCATCAGTTGGTTGAGAAGGGTAAAGCTGTTCACCCTGAGCTGTTGAGGGCTGATGTAGCCTCAGTTCTGTCCTGCTTTCCTACAGAAAGAAAAATAGAGGCAATATATTAATAGTTAAACTGCCTCTATAGATCCCTGGGTTGGGAAGAGCCCCTGGAGAAAGGAAAGGCTACACACTCCAGTATTCTGACCTGGAGAATTCCATGGACTGTATAGTCCATGGGGTCACAAAGAGTCGAATGGTATTGTGCCCACTAAGAAGATTAGAGTATAAAGCTCCAGAAAGTTTAATAAATTTGACAAAATCATATGACTAGGAAGTGGTAGAGTTGAGATTAAGGACAATTTTTTTCTCGTTAAATTTTTTTTTTAAATGTGGAAACAGTGACAGACTTTCTTTTCTTGGGCTCCAAAATCACTGCAGATGGTGACTTCAGCCATAAAATTAAAAGAAACTTACTCCTTGGAAGAAAAGCTATGACCAACCTAGATAGAACATTAAAAAGCAGAGACATTACTTTGCTAACAAAAGTCTGTCTAGTTAAAGCTATGGTTTTTCCAGTGCTCATGTATGGATGTGAGAGTTGGTCTATAAAGAAAGCTAAGCGCCGAAGAATTGACGCTTTTGAACTGTAGTGTTGGAGAAGAGTCTTGAGCGTCCCTTGAATTGCAAGGAGATCAAACCAGTCCATCCTAAAGGAAATCAGCCCTGAATATTCATTGGAAGGACTGATGCTGAAGCTGAAGTTCCAATACTTTGGCCACCTGATGCAAAGAACTGACTCATTGGAAAAGACCTTGATGCTAGGAAAGATTGAAGGAAGGAGGAGAAGAGGACAACAGAGGATGAGATGGTTGGATTTGCCCGGAGCCATCAGGATGCCCCCTCACTCGGATGACAAAGTCAGGAGACTGAGAAGGAAACTGCAAAGTGGATTTTCCTTCGGGGCATCCCAAGGCAAGGCCCCTCCTGGTATTTTTCTTGGAAAGTTCTGTTTAATGCTCTGAACATTAGCTCATCTCAGTAGGTCAGTCCCAGTTAGAAAAAATTCATCCTGAGATAATTCCCTCAGGGCATCCTGGAAGGCTGATTCCCTTTCCCAGGGACAAAGGAAATGCATACATTCTCAAAGTAAAGTAAACATTTACAGCCTTCTTCCCTCTCAGATATGGAAAGTGAGTTTTTACAACCCCCCCTCTTTGAGATAGATTCTAGCCCTATGTTTCCTGGATAAGTTGCAAGATTTTTATCTTTGCTGAAAAGGTTATCTTGTAAGACAGTGTATATATGCTCACATTATGCTGAATAAAAAGTATGCTAGAGACATTCAAATGGTAAACATACTATTGTTAAGTCTAATTATGCAGAAATCCGACCTTTTGCAAGGAAAATAAGCTTAACATTAAAGTTGGTGGTGGTAGGCAGAAAACAAAAGATTGCATAAAATAGTTGTGATGTAATGGGGATGTTTTTTGGCTATAAAACTGTATGTAAGCTAACAAAAATAAAGTGAGAGACTTCTCCATCTCCTTTTGGAGAGACTTCTCCATCACCTCACAAAACTAACAGCAATAAAGAGAGACTGCTTCATCACCACACACCGACTCAGCTCAGTTCTTCCGCCGACGCCACTCATCCCTCAAGACTCCCGGACCCCGCCGGGGCTGGACCCCAGCAATGGTTGGATGCATCACCGACTCAAAGGACGTGAGTTTGAGTAAACCCCAGGAGTTGGTGATGGACAGGGAGGCCTGGCATGCAGCAGTCCATGGGGTAGCAAAGAGTCGGACATGACCGAGCGACTGAACTGACTGTTTTAAGCAGCATCACTTGTTTATGGACACCTAGGAAACGTGATTTGGTGGTGGTGGAATGGGAAAGGAAGAAATTTACACTGTACTTAACAGATTTTTTTTAAAAAATTGTTAATAATAATAACAATAGCTAATAATTGCTCGCTATGTGCCAAGCACAGTGTTAAGCACTTAATATGTATTATTATTTTTATTTAACCCTCACAAAAATTCTACCAGGTAGTTATTTTGATTATCCTCATTTGACAGATGAAGAAACTGAGGATCAAAGAGGTTGGGTAATACACCCAAGATAACACAGCTAATAAATGGCGAGTAGAGACTTAAATCCAAATCTTTCTGACTTCAAATCCCATGCTCTTAACATCTCCTATTTATTTATTAATAACAAGTTTAAAATTCCTGCTGGTCAACTTGGGAGTTGTTTGATGACACTGACTAGGAAAACATAACTGACCGAGTCAGCTGATGGCTCTGCCTATGAGAAAGGAAGTTTCCATCCTTTGCTACATGCCTGACATGTGTGACACCATGTAGAACAGATAACCTGGGGCATATAGTCCCAGTACAGCTGATTCTAGGAAATGCCACAGCCATCCAGCATCAGAGAACCAGGGTACTTCTTCAGTCCTTCATCCAGGCTGCATCTACTTCCCAAACTTTCCAATGCTTCTATTGGCTGCCAATTACACTGAGAATGGCTGGATCTATCCTGGATTCTGGGGGTTGACCAACTTGGTAGCTCATGTCAGCTCTCATCCGTGGGTGGGGTGATGTCTGTGTTTGGGGCAGGAAGAAGCTGCCAGTCACAAGCCACCCTTGTATAGCTCAGCTTGAGGGATTGCTCTGAGTGAACAGTGCCACCGTTCACATTCCTATCATCCTTGACCTTATGACTAGAAACTCACAATGTTTCACTTCACTGTTTATGTAGGTAGCAAGGGGGCAGTTGGCACTTAGTATCCACATCACACTCTTATGATTGGAGAATCTCTCACCATTAGCCTTGGTTAGAGGCAGGGCTCCAGATCCCATTAAGTAGTGGACTCTAACTTTTTTGGCACCAGGGATCGGTTTTGTGGAAGACAATTTTTTCCACCACCCAGGGATGGTTTGGGGGGTGATTCAAGCATGTTACATTTATTGTGCATTTATTTTTATTATTATTACATCAGTTCCACCTCTGAGCATCAGGCATTCGATCCTGGAGGTTGGGGACCCCTGGAATAAAGGAAACTGAAAACGAAAGATAATCGCTCATTCTGCCCTTGGGACCAAGTCATAGCTATACAATCTGTACTAGACCAATCAAGTATTTTCAGTCTCTCAAGCAAATGGCACAAAGAAACAGGCATTTTGGAAACTACCCAATGGTGGGAGCAGTAGCAAGAACATCAGCAATGAGAGCATCTCTCTAACCAGCTGGTACCTGGAATGTGACCTTAGAAGGTTGTGCTAGATGAACACTTGCGACTGAGCAGCCCTGTCAGTCATAAGTCATCCCCGAAGAGTTCAGCTTGAGGAATCAATCCGTCAAGTGACTGCAGCCAGCCAATACCTACTACCCACATTCCTGTCATCCTCTGTCTTATCTAAATGGAAACCTATGATGCACAACTCTGTCATGTACTGGGCAGCAGAGGAAGTGTAGACTGTTCAGCATCTATACTCCACTCATATGTTAGCTGGGACTCTGACCACTGAGCTCCACTCGGGTCTTCTCTCACCCTGGTTTGCCAGTATTGACATTGACTCCCAACATCTTTCCCATAATTTTTTTCTTTCTTAACCCCACCAGAGACAGATTCTGTTGTTTGCAATCAAGAATCCTGACCTGAAAACTTACTTTTGCATCTGATGATGCCTGTATGACTCTCTCTTCCCAACTCCCTGACATTCTTGGAGCCTTGAACAAATACTCTGAAACCCAAATGATTTTGAACTAAGAAAGAGGGACTTTTCCCCCACACTAGAACTGCAGCTGACTTGGTGCTTAGGGGCACATCCACTTTCTATTCAGTCTCTTTTTCCTGCCTCCTCCCTTCCCACGTTGCTCACTATTGCCCCTGTCTGAGCCACCAGGGAAGCCCCGCCAACCCACAATCAAACCTTCAGCTTTGATTTCCCTTCCCTCCTGGAACCTTCTGACTAAGCATAGGCTGGGTAAGGTGGCCCTCTCCCTCCCTCAGGGCCTTCACCTTGCTTGTATTAGCACCTGATCACACTGATGTAATTGTATGCCTAGATTACTGAATTGACTTACATATGAGATAGGTTGCTCCTTAAGGGTAGAATCATGTATTTCATCCTCATGTTCTCAGAACCCAGGGTGCTACCAGATATAGAGTAGATGTCTGCAAAATAAATGACAAAGGAATGAATACAGTGTCACACACATACCCCAAAATAAAATCACTGTCAAGAGTCAGAGGGCCAGATCTTCTGGGATAATCATGAAGAAACATTCATCAGATCCTCAGCTTCCCAGATATGTTAAGCAGAACAGGGAGCTCTAGGGAACTGTTGCAGCCTTCACATCATGATCTTTAGGGTTGTATTAGTTTCCTATTGCTACTATAACAGATTACCACAAAGTTAGTGTCTTTAAGCAACAAATTTATTATCTGACGATAGTGGAAGTCAAAATTCCAAAATGGGTCTCACTGGGTGAAAATCAAGGTGTCTTTAGGGTTATGCTGCTTTTGGAAACTCTAGGGGAGAACCTGTTTCTTTGCCTTTCCAGCTTCCAGAGGCTGCTCACATTTTTTGGTTCATGGACTTCTTCCTCCATCTTTACATTCAGCAACATTGCATTTTCTGTGTTTCTAGTTTATTCCTTCAATTGTGTAGTATTTCTCTGCCTTTTCATTATTTGTTTTAAATTATTGTGTTGGAGTTCTCCTTTTCCCAGGCTTCAAGGAAAGTTGAATTCTTTCCTTGAAGAAGGTTAAATTCTTTCTTTCTTTTGGTTTCTGTCCTCTTAAAGTTGGTCCAGCGGTTTGTGTAAGCTTCCTATAGGGTGAGATTTGTGCTGAGTTTTCGTTTGTTTTTTTGTTTTTCCTCTGATGGTCAAGGCTGAGTGAGGTGGTAATCCTGTCTGCTGATGATTTGGTTTGTATTTTTGTTCTGTTTGTTGTTTAGATGAGGCGTCCTGCACAGGGTGCTCCTGGTGGTTGGGTGATGCCAGGTCTTGTATTCAAGTGGTTTCCTTTGTGTGAATTCTCACTATTTGATGCACCCTAGGGTTAGTTCTCTGGTAGTCTAGGGTCTTGGAGTCAGTGCTCCCACTCCAAAGGCTCAGGGCTTGATCTCTTTTCTGTTTTCCAGTCTGTCTTGGACTCAGCCAGTGAGATATGGAAGATTCCCAATGAACAAATTAAAGACAAACACTTTCTCCTCAGGGTCATGGGCCTCTGTCATCTATCCCTGTAAGTTGCTTGGGTTATCTGGTTTTCTTTAATTAACAGTCATCTTTTGATGTTCTGATTACCTGCCCTTTGTTGCGAAACTTCTATATAATCCAGCTCCTCCTTTGCCTCCTTGGAGCAGTTCTCTCAGGGTCACTTGAGATGCTGCCTCCCGGGCTTGAAGTCTAGATCTCTGGCTCATTACAAAAGATTAAACTCAGAAATAGCCACATGGGAGAGGTGCAGAGAGCAAGATCTGAGAGGAGAGGGCTCTTTCCAGGCTGCCATTCTCCCCAAATCTCCACATGGTTACCAACCCAGAAATCAACATTGATTGAGAGATAGAGTTTTCAAATCTATCTCTCACTCAGACTTTCCTGCTTTCCAGTTACAAGGATTCTTATGGTTAGATTGGGCTGACACAGATAATCCAGGATAATCTCTCCATTCCAAGATCTTTAACTTGGTCTCACCTGCAAAATGCCTTTTGCCACATAAAAGTAATATACTCATAAAAGCTATAGATTAGAACATGGACATTTTGGGGAGATCATTATACTACCATCTAATCCTTTCCCTATCACAACCACCTAGAAGAACTTCAGTGTTCATAATGCTGGATCTCTGGAAGCACCTAGAAGCACCTGGAAGCACCTCTGACAATAAATGAAAGCATATTTTCATGAAGTGTCAAAGTTGATCAGAATATTTCATGATGCATGTGGCATAGCTAATGTTTTTCCCTCAGTTTTATTGACATAATTGACAAATAAAATTTGACATATTTACAGTAAAAATGTGAAAATTACATATATAAGTGATTAGCACAGCAGGTTGTTAATACATCCATCATCTCACAGTTACCTTTTCTGTGGTCAGAATGCTTAACATCTACTCTCTTAGCTAATTTCAACTATACAATACAATATTATTAATGATAGTCAGCATGATGTATTTTATATTCTCAGAACTTATTCATCTTAGTATTGGAAATTCATATGCTTTGACCAATATCTCCCCATTTTCCCCACCTCCCAACCCCTGGTAACCACATTGACCTTTTTATTCTCTGTTTCTATGAGTTTGGATTTTTCTTTTTTCATTCTACATATAAATAGGATCATAAAGTATTTGTCATTATGTGTCTGGTTTATTTCACTTAGTATAATGCCTACCAGGTCCATCCATATTGTTACCAAGATAACCTTCCTTTTTATGGCTGAATAATATTCCGTTGTATATATACCACATTTTGTGTATCCATTTGTCCATTGATAGTCACTTAGGTTCCTTCAATGTCTCAGCTATTGTGAATAACGCTGCAATGAACATGGGAGTGCAAACGTCCATTAAAGTTACCCATTTTGCTTCCTTAGGTTATATACCCAGAAGCGGTATTGCTGGATCATATGGTAATTCTATTTTTAATGCTGGGGGAAAACAATATATACATTATGGGAATCCCAGAAGGAGAAGTGAGAGAAAAATGAGCCAAAAGCTTTTCAAAATGAATAATGGCTGAAAACTTTCCAGATCTGGGGAGCAATGTGGACATCCAGTCATAAGAAGCTCTTAAAGATTCAACCCAGTGTGGTTTTCAATGAGGCACATTATAATAAAACTTAAAAATCAAAGAAAAAAAGAATTTTGAGAGTAGCAAAATAAAAGAAATTTCTCACATACATGAAAACTTTCATAAGGCTATTATCAAATATCTCAGCAGAAATCTTGAGATCCTATATTCAGAATTTGGTCTCTCTCTCTCTCTCTTTTACTGCATCTCTTTACTCTGTTTCCTTCTGAGTACTCTTTACAAGCTTTTGTCCTGTGTCAGGGAAAATGGCTGCCTTTACATCTGCCCACCTTAGCAACTATGGAGACAAAGTTAGCCTCCCTTGTTGGGGAGGTGGAAGGGGGGAGTTGGTGGCAGGAGCAGAGCATTCATTACTTCTACATTTTAATCAAACTCTCCAGGTGGTTCTGACACATGCTAAAGTTTGAGAATAACTGCCCCAGGAGATCCAATATACATTTGCCTTCGCTATCATTAAAGTACTTCTGTAAGAGTTGGAATTGCAAGTAAGGATTAAGGACAAGATGGGATTTCAAAAATAAAGACACTTTTGATTTTCAATGATATTCTAATAGTGAAAATCAGAAGTTTCAACAATTTTAGAAACTATTTTTAATATTGTTACCTGAGTTCAACATGGAGTAAGTGTTTCTTCATTAAACAAATACAGAACCGAGCTTTTCCCTCCAAAACTTTATTTTCTTGCCTATTACAAAATCTGGATATTACCTGGAAATGTCATTTTGATAACATATATGCCAGTCTTTAGAGAAAGTCTTTTCTGCCTGAATTTCAATACCACAAGTTTCCTTTGTAATCACATGTTATTCTTTTATTCACCCACTAGTGGACACTGTTGAGCTTCCGAACTTAACAGCTATTTCTGGTGGGATGGTGAAGAGGCAAAAGAGGAGACATGAATGGGGAAATAAAATCTGAATAAATACAACAAAAGTCTTTCTAAAATCTTGTTTATTTTCCATGTAACAGGCTAATAAATATTATGTCAATCATATTTAGAATAACAAACAATGTCAGAAACAGCTAAACATATATTGCTCACAGAGAATATTTTTACATCAGGGAATCATTGTTTGATGGCTAACGATATAACTAAACTACAAAACAGTGTGCTATTCCTCAGGGAAATCATATGCCTCCTTTTAATGAAAATTATTTTCCATTTTCCTAGTTTCCATTTCTTTCAAACACTTTTCTTTAATTTGAGAATGTTGTCAAAATTTTCATCAAGATTCAAACCAAATACTGAAAAAGTAGAAGATAACAAGTTATCATTAAAAGGTAGGTTTGTGGTCAGAAGTTTGGGGCAAAAGACAATGAATGAATTTTAAGTAAATTATATAATTTATTTTATTCTAATAAATGGAATTCTGAGCTCATCATCTAGATTATAAGAACTTCTGTAAAGAGACTCTAAGGTCATTTAATTCTCTGAGCTATTGTGATGCTGTGCAAACAATTACTTTATAACATTGGCGGCATCATTTTTAAATAGGAGGATTATAAGCTCTGGAATGATCTAAGAATGAACACCATTCCTGCTGCTTGCTAGCTGTCTGACTTTGGGCAAGTTACTAGGCTTCTATGATCCTCTATTTTTTCATCTATAAAAGTGGGAGTAAATAATATATCCCTAGCAGGTTTATTGTGAGAATTAGTGAAATAATGTGCAAATGGTAAATAACAGAGTCAATATTAATTCCCATATCCTTTTATTCAAGACCATGTTTTAATGACCATATTAAAATGCCTTCGTCTCCAATGTTATGAATTAAAACAATGATATTAGAAAGTGAGATTGTACAAAAGACATGTTAAGTGAATTTATTTTTCATATTTACTAGCAAGTTGATGTTTACCAAGTTCAGTTCAGTCGCTCAGTCATGTCCGACTCTGCGACCCCATGGACTGCAGCTGTGCCTCCCTGTCCATCACCAACTCCTGGAGTTTACTCAAACTCGTATCCATTGAGTTGGTGATGCCATCCAACCATCTCATCCTCTGTCATTCCCTTCTTCTCCTGCCTCCAATCTTTCCCAGCATCAGGATCTTTTACAATGAGTCAGTTCTTCACATCAAGTGGCCAAAGTATTGGGGTTTCATTTTCAGCATCAGTCCTTCCAATGAATATTCAGGGCTGATTTCCTTTAGGATGGACTGGTTGGATCTCCTTGCAGTCCAAGGGACTCTCAAGAGTCTTCTCCAGCACCACAGTCCAAAAGCATCAATTCTTTGGCACTCAGCCTTCTTTTTTTCCCCTTTTATTGTTTTTGCCATACAATGCCATGATATCACCATGGGTTTACATATGCTCAGCCTTCTTTTATAGTCCAACTTGCACATCCGTACATGACTACTGGAAAAACCATAGCTTTGACTAGACGGACCTTTGTTGGCAAAGCAATGTCTCTGCTTTTTAATATGCTGTCTAGGTTGGTCATAACTTTCCTTCCAAGGAGTAAGGGTCTTTTAATTTCATGGCTGCAATCACCATCTGCAGTGATTTTGGAGCTCCCCAGTCTTTTGTTCCATTTCCAGTTTTAACTGTTGTTTCTTGACCTGCATACAGATTTCTTAGGAGGCAGGTCAGGGGTGTGATATTCCCATCTCTTTAGAATTTTCCAGTTTGTTGTGATCCACACAGTCAAAGTCTTTGGCATAGTCAATTAAGCAAAAATTGGTGTTTTTCTGGAACTCTCTTGCTTTTACGATGATTCAACAGATGCTGGCAATTTTATCTCTGGTTCCTCTGCCTTTTCTAAAACCAGCTTGAACATCTGGAAGCTCACAGTTCACGTATTGCTGAAGCCTGGCTTGGAAAATGTTGAGCATTACTTTACTAGTGTGTGAGATGAGTGCAACTGTGCAGTAGTTTGAACATTCTTTGGCATTGTCTTTCTTTGTGATTGGAATGAAAACTGACCTTTTCCAGTCCTGTGGCCACTGCTGAGTTTTCCAAATTTGCTGGCATATTGATCTTTACCAAAGAGACCCCAAATTTTCACTGTACTAAAGACCCACACCCACAAAATAAGATCCAATAAATTTAGAAAGATGGAAATCATATAAAATATCTTTTCTGACCACATGGAATAAAGATAGAAGTCAATAACCAGGAAAACTGTGAGGTTCACGACCACATATAATAAAGCTAGAAATCAATAACAAGGAAAACTAGAAGATTCACAAATATGGGGAAATGAAATACCATATTCTTTACCAAGAGATCAAAAGAGAAATCCCTGGAGGAATTAGAAAATATTTAGAAGTGTGTGAAAACAGAAAACAATAAACACATAAGTGTATGTGATACATTGAAATCAAAATTCAGAGGGAAATTTTCAGATGTAAATGCATACATTAAAAAGAAGAAATATCAAATCAATAACCTAACTTTGCACCTTAAGCAATGAGAAAAAGAAGAGCAAGGTGCACTGAAAGCTACCAGAAGGAAAGAAGCAATAGATGACAGTTGGATAGATGAAACAGAGAATAGAAAAACAACAGAGATAAACAACAAAATGAAAGTTGTTTTTTTGAAAAGATCAATACAGTGAACAAAGTTTTAGTTAGAATGACTAAAAAAGAGAGATAAGATAAAAATATTAATAACTAAACTCAGAAGTGGAAGTAGGGACCTCATTACAGACCTTACAGATACAGATTATAAGAGAATACTCTGATCAATTACAGACCCACAAATCAGATAACCTAGATGACATGAGCAAATACTGAGTATGGAACTGGAATATGAAACTAAATCTGCTTGATTCTCTACCTCTG
>ML661796.1:1617926-1635217 GCA_007570785.1 Antilocapra americana | reverse complement strand
CACAGCTAGTCCCTCCAATCAGAAAGCTTCCATAAGTCTCTCATTGTCACCCAACAGAAGGCAGACAGAAGAAGCAAGACCTATAATCTCATAGCCTCCAGAAGGAAAACCACAATCCCAGAAAGCTAACCAAATGATCACAATGAAACTATAAGCCAGGCTGTGCTGGGCCACCCAAGACAGACAGGTCATGGTGGAGAGTTCTGACAAAATGTGGTCCACTGGAGAAGGGAATGGCAGACCACTTCAGTATTCCTGCCTTGAATGCTGAACAGAATGAAACAGTATGAAAAGGGGGAAGGAACAATGGTCAATTATAAACATTTGAGAATGCAAGCAATCGAGGATTCTGCTTCTTGCCTCAGGATGAAGGAACGGCACACAAAGAACAAGAATTTCCTCTTCATATTTCTCATTCAAAGCTCTAATAGCAGAGCATACTGCAGCCATTGCTCAAAGAATCTTCCTTTCCCTGAGGATAAACTGAGCTGAATTTCAGCCAGCCAGGTAGGTGTGGTGGTGAAGGAAATGTGCCCTTCCTCATAGATTGGCCATTTACATCTGTAATAACTGCTCCACAGTCATTTGCCTCTGAAACAATTTGACTGAGTGCAAGCGTCAACAAAGCTAGGGAACTCAACCTAGTTGAAACTTATATTACAAAGCACCAAAACATTTTATTTCAACTAAAAGTATCTCCTCCTGATTTACACTGTTATCAT
Source organism: Antilocapra americana (assembly GCA_007570785.1). NCBI lineage: Eukaryota > Metazoa > Chordata > Mammalia > Artiodactyla > Antilocapridae > Antilocapra > Antilocapra americana. Next base: position 1,634,495 of record ML661796.1, on the reverse strand, counting down.
CTATAGCAAGCATTATCTTGAATGAGTACAGTTATTACAGGCACCTAGGACAGCTCTTAGTTATAAAGACATTAAAAAATTATCATTTAAAGATTAGTGCTAAATGCAAAAACTTCTAGTATCCCCTAATATTAGAAGTATCTAGAAAGTTCTTAATTCCATTGTTTGAAAAAATTTAACTGTTGGATTCCCTCAAGTTGACTCATGGAACCTTAGCTTAAGTAAATTTTTAAGAAGACTTTATTTTTGTTGAGTAGTATTTGGTTCATGGGTAGTAAAATTGAGAGGAAAGCACTTCTCCTATACCCCTTGAGTTCACACATGCATAGTCTCTCCCACTTTCAATAATACTCACCAGAGTGGTGCTTGTTAAAGTTGATAGACCTATATTAATAAATTATATTCAGGAAAAGTTGACACTACATTATGGTTCATTCTTGGAGCTGTACAGTCTATAAAAGTAGAGTGAAGTCGCTCAGTAGTGTCTGACTCTTTGCAACCCCACGGACTGTAGCTTACCAGGCTCCTCCATCCACGGGATTTTCCAGGCAAGAGTACTGGAGTGGGTTGCCATTTCCTTCTCCAAAGGATCTTCCTGACCCAGGGATCGAACCCAGGTCTCCCACATTGTAGGCAGACGCTTTACCATCTGAGTCACCAGGGAAGTCCTGTACAGTCTATAGATTTGGACAAATGTATAATGACATGTGGGGCTTCCCTTGTGGTGCAGACAGTAAAGAACCTGCCTACCAATATAGGAGACACAAGAGATGTGGGTTGAATCCCTGGGTTGAGAAGATCCCCTGGAGAAGGGGATGGCTATGACTCCAGTATTCCTGCCTGGAGAATGCCACCGACAGAAGAGCCTGGTGAACTACACTCCATGGAGTCAAAAAGAGGTAAGCATGACTGAACAACATTCACTTGCTCACTTTCATAATGACATGTATCCAAATATGGTATCACACAGAGTATTTCCTCTGCTAGAAGAAAATGCAGAGGAACCAAACATCAAATTGCCAACATCCATTGCATTATCAAAAAAGCAAGAGAAATCTGGATCTCTTTACTGACTACACCAAAGCCTTTGACTGTGTGGATCACAACAAACTGTGGGAAATTCTTCAAGAGATGGGAATACCAGACCACCTGACCTGCTTCCTGAAAATTTTGTATGCAGGTCAAGAAACAACAGTTAGAACTGGACATTGAACAGCAGACTGGTTTCAAATAGGAAAAGGAGTACGTCCAGGCTATATATTGTCACCCTGCTTATTTAACTTATATTCAGAGTATATCATGAGAAATGCTGCACTGGATGAAGCACAAGTTGGAATCAAGATCGCCGGGAAAAATAGCAATAACGTCAGATGTGCAGATGACACCATCCTGATGGAAGAAAGCAAAGAAGAACTAAACAGCCTCCTGATGAAAGTGAAAGAGGAGAGTGAAAAAGATGGCTTAAAGCTCAACATTCACAAAACAAAGATCATGGAATCTGGTCCCACAACTTTATGGCAAATAGATGGGGAAACAATGGAAACAGTGACAGAGTGTATCTTTTTTAAAAATTTTAATTGGAGGCTAATTACTTCACAATATTGTGGTGGTTTTTGCCATACATTCACATTAACCAGCCATGGGTGTACATGTGTTTCCCATCCTGACCTTCCCTCCCATCTCCCTCCCCATTCCATTCCTCAGGGTCATCACAGTGCACCAGCCTGAAGCACCCTGTCTCATGTATCGAACCTAGACAGGAGATCTATTTCACATATGATACTATAAATGTTTCAATGCTATTCTCTCAAATCATCACATCCTCGCCTTCTCCCACAGAGTCCAAAAGTCTCTTCTATATATCTATGTCTCTTTTGATGTCTCATATAAGGGTCATTGTTACTATCTTTCTAAATTCCATATATATGCATTAATATACTGTATTGGTATTTTTCTTTCTGGCTTACTTTGCTCTGTATAATAGGCTTCAGTTTCATTCACCTCATTAGAACTGATTCAAATGCATTCCTTTTAACAGCTGAGTAATATTCCATTGTGTATATGTACCACTGCTTTCTTATCCATTATTCTGCTGATGGACATCTAGGTTGCTTCCATGTCCCTGCTATTGGAAACAGTGCTGCAATGAACGTTGGGATACACATGTCTCTTTCAGTTCTGGTTTCCTCAGTGTATATGACCAGTAGTTGGATTGCTGGGTCATATGGCAGTTCTATTTCCAGTTTTTTAAGGAATCACCACACTGTTCTCCATAGTGGCTGTACTAGTTTGCATTCCTACCAACAGTATAAGAGGGTTCCCTTTTCTCCACACCCTCTCCAGCATTTATTGTTGTGGACTTTTAGATAGCAGCCATTCTAACTGGCATGAGATGGTACTTCATTGTGGTTTTGATTTGCATTTCTCTGATAATGAGTGAGGTTGAGTATCTTTTCATGTGTTTATTAGCCATTTGTATGTCTTCTTTGGAGAAATGTCTGTTTGGTTCCCTGGCCCAGTTTTTTGATTGGGCTGCTTATTTTCTGTAATTGAGCTGAAGGAGTTGTTTGTATATTTTTGAGATTAATTCTTTGTCAATTGCTTAATTTGCTATTATTTTCTCCCATTCTGAGGGCTGTCTTTTCACCTTGCTTATAGTTTTCTTCGTTGTGCAAAAGATTTTAGGTTTCAGTTCATTTCAGTCACTCAGTCGTGGCTGACTCTTTGTGATCTGATGAATCACAGCACGCCAGGCCACCCTGTCCATCATCAACTCCTGGAGTCCACTCAAACCCATGTCCACTGAGTTGGTGATGTCATCCAACCATCTCATCCTCTGTCACCCTCTTCTCCTCCTGCCCTCAATCTTTCCCAGCAGCAAGGTCTTTCCCAATGAGTCAGCTCTTCACATCTAGTGGCCAAAGTATTGCAGTATCAGCTTCAACATCAGTGCTTCCAATGAACAACCAGGACTGATCTCCTTTAGGATGGACTGGTTGGATTTCCTTGCAGTCCAAGGGACTCGCAAGGGTCTTCTCCAACACCACAGTTCAAAATCATCAATTCTTTGGCGCTCAGCTTTCTTTATAGTCCAACTCTCACATCCATACATGACACTGGAAAAACCACAGCTTTGACTAGACAGACCTTTGTTGACAAAGTAATGTCTCTGCTTTTTAATATGCTGTCTAGGTTGGTCACAATTTTCCTTCCAAGGAGTAAGCATCTTTTAATTTCATGGCTGCAATTATTATCTGCAGTGATTTTGGAGCCCCCCAAAATAAAGTCAGACACTGTTTCCTTTGTTTCTCCATCTATTTGCCATGAAGTGATGGGACCAGATGCCATGATCTTAGTTTCCTGAATGTTGAGCTTTAAGGAAACTTTTTCACTCTCCTCTTTCACTTTCATCAAAATTAAACTTTTAAGTTTAATTGGGTCCAATTGGTTTATTTTTGCTTTTATTTCCATTACTCTGGGAGGTGGATCATAGAGGATCCTACTATAGTTTATGTCAGAGAGTGTTTGGGCTATGTTTTCCTCTAGGAGTTTTATAGTATCTGGTCTTACATTTAGATCTGTAGTCCATTTTGAGTTTATTTTTGTGTGTAGTGTTAGAAAGTATTCTAGTTTCATTCTTTTACAAGTAGTTGACCAGTTTTCCCAGCTCCACATGTTAAAGAGATTGTTTTTTCTCCATTGTATATTCTTGCCTCTTTTGTCAAAGATAACGTGTCCATAGGTGAATGGGTTTATCTCTAGGCTTTCTATTTTGTTCCATTGATCTATGTTTCTGTCTTTGTGCCAGTACCATACTGTCTTGATGACTGTAGCTTTGCAGTATAGCCAAAAGTCAGGCAGGTTGATTCCTCCAGTTCCATTCTTCTTTCTCAAGATTGCTTTGGCTATTTCAAGTTTTGTTTTTTTATTTCCATACAAATTGTGAAGTTATTTGTTCTAGTTCTCTGAAAAACACAGTTGGTAGCTTGATAGGGATTGCATTGAATCCATATATTGTTTTGGGTACTATACTTATTTTCACTATATTGATTCTTCCGATCCATGAACACAGTATATTTATCCATCTATTTGTGTCCTCTTTGATTTCTTTCATCAATGTTTTATAGTTTTCTATATATAGGTCTTTTGTTTCTTTAGGTAGACGTAGTCCTAAGTATTTTATTATTTTTGTAGCAGTGGTGAATGGAATTGTTTCCTTAATTTCTCTTTCTGTTTTCTCATTGTTAGTGCATAGGAATGTAAGGGATTTCTGTGTGTTAATTTTGTATCCTGCAAATTTACTATATTCACTGATTAGCTCCAGTAATTTTCTGGTGGAGTCTTTAGGGTTTTCTATGTAGAGGACCATGTCATCTGCAAACAGTAAGAGTTTTACTTCTTCTTTTCCAATCTAGATTCCTTTTATTTCTTTTTCTTCTCTGATTGCTGTGGCCAAAACTTCCAAAACCATGTTGAATAGTAGTGGTGGCATTTTCTTGGCATTTTCTTTCACAAGCTACAAATTTTCAATTTTAATAAAGTCCAGCTTATCAATAATTTCTTTCATGGATGATGACTTGGGGGTTGTATCTAACAAGTCATCACCACACACAAGGTCATCTAGGTATTCTATATTATCATCTAGGAGTTTTATAATTTTGTGTTTTGCATTTAGGTCTGTGATCCTGAGATCTTAAGTTTTGAGATTATTATGAAAATTGTAAGGTCTGTGTCTAAATCTGCTGTTCATATGTCGATTTCCAACTGTTCAGCACTATTTATTGGAAAGCTTACATTTGCTTCATTGTCTTGCCTTCATTCCTTTGTCAAAGATCAGTTGACTGTATTTAGGTGGCTCTATTTCTGTGTTCTTTATTCTGTTACATTGATCTGTCTGTTATTTCACCAATATCACACTGTCTTGACTGCTATGGCTTTATTGTATGTCTTGAATTCTTGTAATGTCAATCATTTGACTTATTCTTCTCATTGTTCTTCAACAAATTATTGACATTTTTTCTTCTCCTTCCATATTGAGTTGACTATCCTGGGTCTTTTGCCTTTCCATACAAATTTTAGAATCAGCTTGCCAATAGCCATTAAATAACTTGCTGGTATTTTGTTTGAGATTGCATTGAATCTATAGGTCAAGTTGGGAAGAACTGACATGACAATTTTGAGTCTTTCTGTCCATGAACATGGAATATCTCTTCGTTTATTTAGTTCTTTGATTTCTTCATCAGAGTTTTGTAGTATTGCCTATATAGATCATATATATATATATATATATATATGTATATATATATATACACATATACACACACATACATGTGTATATATATATATGGATAGAGTTATACCTAAGTATTGCACTACTTGGGGTGCTAATATAAATGTTATTTTTTTATTTCAAATTCCACTTGTTCATTGCTGACATATAGGAAAATGATAAATTTTTATATGTCAACCTTGCATCCTGAAGCCTTGCTATAATCAATTATTAGTTTCAGGAGTATTTTGTTGATTCTTTCAGATTTTCTACATATCATGTCATCTGTGAACAAAGACAGTTTTACTTCCTCCTTCTCAAGCTATACACTTTTTGTTTCCTTTTCTTGCCTTGTTGCACTAGTTAAGACTTCCACTATCATGCTGAAAAAGACTGGTGAAAGGAGATATCCTTTCCTTATACCTGATCTTAGTGGGAAAGCACTTCTGTAGATTTTAATACTGAACAGCTAGCTCTCAAGAATTAAACTAGATAGCCATTGATTGGACTCTATGTTTTGGAGGTTAGTTGAGTGAATCCTTACAGTATGTTTTCAGTGGACTTTGGAGAACAGCATGAAATGTCAATGCTGAATAAGGGAAATAAATGACAGTATAATTGGTTTATTTAATAAAATATTCTGAAATTTATAAAGCAATAACTAGCATGCATCTGTCATCTGGTATTTGAGGCATGTTAATTAAGGTGGGTTATTAGCAAAATAAGTAATTACCTTAAACCATATTAGCAGGTCACCAACTTTGTTTATTGTTTTAGTCACTAAGTCAAGTCCAACTCTTTTGCAAACTCATGGACTGTAACTTGCCAGTCTCCTCTGTCCATGGGATTTCCCAAGCAAGAATACAGTAGAGGGTTGCCATTTCCTTCTCCAGGAGATCTTCCTGACTGAGATAGAATCTGCATCTCCTGCATTGGCAGGTGAATTCTTTACCACTGATCCACCAGGGAAGCATCGTGTCACCAACTAGAGATATTAATAATACTGCACTATATTTGCATCTTCCTTTTATTCTAACTAAGTGTACTTCTAGAGAGTCCTCCCAATTCTTCCCTATGTTGGGCAACTTACAGTTTATAATTAATCATATTCTTCCTCACAGCATTCTTATATTAACTTGATTTTGATAGAGAGGAGTGCAGATTTGAAAAACAATTAGGCAACTTCCTCTACCCATTGTTCCATGTAACATACAGTCACTATACATCTATTGTGTACCAGCCCAGATTAGCTATAACTGTGATGATTGCTATGATAGTGCTTTACACAAGACAATCATTTAGCACCAAATGTTTTCTTCCACTTTGGCTTATCTGTGCAGCACATGACCAAACACAAGAAACAGTTTAAGCCAAATTTGGAATATCCTGATGAAAAGATCTTAATTAGGACATCTTTAGATAGAATTTAATGAGCAATGTGGAGAAGATATATTATAGTCAGGTGAATGTGGAGAAATCAGCTGAAAGAAAAGAAGGTGAGGAATCAACACTGAGTCTTTCTTTCAATAAATTTACTCATTTCAACTTTTCACACATATTCTATAGGACTGCTTTTAGATTAATAATCTCTCCAGCTTTTCTACTTACATGTTTTATATGAAGACCAATGTGGTGAATGTTGGCGTGTGTCTAATAAAGTCCCCATTAATGCAAAATATATGGCAGAAGAATTATTTTCTGGCTTTTGTACATCATAACTGTTCACAAAGCCCAGGCTCATACTAGCCCTTTAAACAATGGCCCTGTCTTGTTTCCAGTTATTCAAGGTGTGATTCAGAGTGATAGTTTCATCAGCCATTCCTCAGCAGGTATTCATGTGGTTTGGATTTGAGGAGCACGCAGATTGCCCGTTACTGTCCCTGCTGAACATCAAACATCAGCCTCTTTCTGACAGACCATTTTTCTAATTGGTCAAGGTCACCTTGGAATTTACTCTTGACTTGCAAGGAATTTTCAGCTTTTATTTCCCCTATCCTCAAACCTCATTTCCCTATGGGAAATAAAAGATAAAACATGCTACACTTGTGGTATCTTCTGCAAATGTAGTAGGAATTTTCTTATTTTTCTCATTCCAGACTTTGCAGGAAAAAATTAAAAGCTCTGGGAAAAATCTACATGGTCTCTGGAATATGTTGTCCAAGGTTCCTCCCAAAGCATCATTTAGAAGGCTTGAAATAAGACTCATATAATAGTACAACCCAGGTTTGATATCCCTAACTCATTAACAGAAATGCCTTGCAGATCCACAAAGCTTTAGTGAAGCCCAGATGTCTCCTTCACTGATCTCTCTTTTCTTTGTTCAAGACGTGCAAGTCTGTCACAGAAGGAAATCAAACTGTTTTAACATGAGTTGCTCATCATAAAGACAGTGCCTTGAAATACTTTGTTAGCAAATGGTTTGCCTTATTTTTTCTATCATCTTCAAATGCATTACAGAGAAAACAGCTCAGCATAAGGAATAATTTTCTCAGTGTCAGAGCTATCCAGATATGGAGTAGGTGCCTTGAGGAGATGGTAAAGATGCCATCACTGGAAGTATTCAACAGAACTATAAGAGGATAATACTGACTTGGTTTGGACTTTGGACTGGGTGACTTTCAGGTTTACTCTCAATGCTAAGTTGCTGCAATTCTTCAATTATTTATTTTCCAGTAATATATTTTTCTTAAGTTTTAATAACCATTTTTAATTGAAGTATAGCTAATTTACAATGTTAGTTTCAGGTATACATCAAAGTGATTCAGTATTATATATATATATATATACTGTTTCAGATTCTTTTCCATTATAGGTTATTATAAGATATTGAATATAATTTCCTGTGCTATACAGTAGGTCCTTGTTCATTTTACATAGATTAGTGTATATATGGGATTCCCAGGAGGCACTAGTGGTAAAGGACCCACCTGCCAATGGAAGAGACATAGAGACAGGGGTTAGATCCCTGGGTCAGGAAGATCCCCAGAGGAGAGCATGGCAAACAACTCCAGTATTCTTGCCTGAAGAATCCCCATAGACAGAAGAACCAGATGGACTACAGTCCATATGGTCTGAAAGAGTCAACACAATTGAAATGACGTAGTACACACACATTTGCAGTATGTATATGTTAATCGCAAATTCCAAATTTGTCTCTTCCCCCTCCCCAGCCACTATTCCCTTTGGTAACTATAAGTTTGTTTTCTATGTCTGTGAGTTTATTTCTGTTTCATAAATGAGTTTATTTGTATCATGTTTTTTGGATTTCACATATAAATGACATCATCCAATATTTGTCTTTGTCAGACTTCAGTTCAGTTCAGTTGCTCAGTCATGTCTGACACTTTGTGACTTCATGGACTGCAGCACGCCAGGCTTCCCTGTCCATCACCAACACCCAGAGCTTGCTCAAACTCATGTTCATTGAGTTGGTGATGCCATCCAACCATCTCTTCCTCTGTCATCTCCTTCTCTTCCTGCCTTCAATCTTTCCCAGCATCAGGGTCTCTTCAAATGAGTCATTTCTTTGCATCAGGTGGCCAAAGATTGGAGCTTCAGCATCAGTCCTTCCAGTGAATATTCAGGACTGATTTCCTTTAGGATGGACTGGTTGGATCTCCTTGCAGTCCAAGGGACTCCCAAGAGTGTTCTCCAACACCACAGTTCAAAAGCATCAATCAGACTTACTTCACTTAATATGATATTCCATCCATGTTGCTGCAAATGGCATAATTTATTCTTTTTATGGCAGAGTAATATTCCATTGTCTATATATACCACATCTTCTTTACCCATTCATCTGTTGATGGACATTTGGGTTACTTCCATGTCTTGGCTAATGTAAATAAAGCTACCATGAACATTGGGGTGTAAGTATCTTTTTGAGTTTAGACCTTTCTCTGGATCGGGCTTCCCTTGTGGCTCAGCTAGTAAAGAATCCACCTGCAATGCAGGAGACCTGGGTTTGAATCCTAGGTAGGGAAGATCTTCTAGAGAAGGAAAAGACTACCCACTCTAGTATTCTGGCCTGGAGAATTCTATGGATTGTATAGTCCATGGGGTTGCAAGGAGTTGGATATGACTGAGTGACTTTCACTCACTAATATCCATATAGATCATAACAGAGTAATGAGTAGAGTTTCCTGTGCTATACAGCAGGTTCTTATTAGTTATCTATTTTATATATAGTAGTAAGTACATGTCAATCTCAATCTCCTAATTTATTCCTCTCCCCTTCTCCCTTGGTAATCATAAGTTTGTTTTCTGCATTTGTGTATTGTAGTTTTGATTTGCATTTGTCTAATATTTAGTGATCAAGTCAAGTTAGCATGCGTGTGAGCATGCTAAGTCAATTCAGCCATGTCCAACTCTTTGTGACCCTATGGACAGTATTGCCACCAGGATCTTCTGTTCATGGGATCTTCCAGGCAAAAATACTGGAGTGGACTGCCATTTCCTTCTCGTAGGATTGAACCCACATCTGCAGATATCTCCTGCATTGGCAGGCTGGTTCCTTACAATAGCATCACATGAGAAACCCGGTGGTTTAATGATGTTGAACCTATTTTCATGTGCATGTAGGCCATCTTCTTTGGAGAAACTTCTAATTAGGTCTTCTGCCCAGCTTATGATGGGGTTGTTTGGGTTTTTTATATTAAACTGTAAGAGCTAATTCTTTGTCAGTAACATCATTTGCACATTTTTCCCCAGTCTGTCAGTTCTTTTCAATTTGTTGATGGTTTCCTTTGCTGTCCAAAATTTTTTAAATTTAATAAGGTTAGTTCCCATTTGTTTATTTTTGCTTTTATTTCCACTACTCTAAAAAATGGATCCAAAAAACAATTGCTACTATTTATGTCAAATGCCTATGTTTTCCTCTAGGAATTTTCCCAAACTCATTCTATGAAGTCACCATCTCCCTGATGCCAAAATCAGACAAAGATATCATACACAAAAAATTACACCCCAATATTCTGGATGAACACAAATGTAAAAATCCTCAACACAATCCTGGCAAACTGACTCCATCAATATTTTTAAAGGATCACACAGCATGAGCAGATGGAATTTATTCCAGGGATGCAAGAATTCTTCCATGTCTGCAAATCAATCAATGTGATACTCCACAATAACAAACTGAAGACTAAAAACCATATGATCATTTTAATAGACACAGAAAAAACTTTTGATAAAATTCAACATCCACTTACAATAAAAACTCTTCAGAAAGTGAGCATAGAAGGAAACATACCTCAATATAATAAAAGGCCATATATGACAAGCCCAGAGATAATGTCATACTTAATGGTATAAAGTGAAAGTCTCTCAGTTGTGTCCTACTGTTTGCAACCAGACCAGAATTCTCCAGACCAGAATACTGGAGTGGGTTGCCTTTCCCTTCTCCAGGGGATCTTCCCAACCCAGGGATCAAACCCAGGTCTCCCACATTGCAGGAGGATTCTTTACCAGGTGAGCCATAAGGGAAGCCCAAGAATACTGGAGTGGGTAGCCTATCTCTCCTCCAGCAGATCTTCCCAACAGTAATTGAACCAGGGTCTCCTGCATTGCAGGTGGATTCTTTACCAACTGAGCTAAGAGGGAAGCCCCAATGGTGCAAAGCTGAAAGAATTTCCTCTAAGATTAGGAAAAGTGTCCCACTCTCACCATTTTTATTCAACATAGTTTTGAAAGTCTTAAGTAAGTGAAAGTGAGTCACAAGGGAAGCCCTTGAAAGTCCAAGCTACAGAAATTAGAGAAGAAATCAAAGGAATAGAAACTGGAAAAAAACAAACAAACAAGTAAAGCTTTCACTGTTTGCAGATGAAATGATGCTATACTTAGAAAATCCTAAGGACATCACTAGAAAGCTGCTTAAGCTCATCAATGAATTTGATAAAGTTTTTGGATATATACAGAAATCTGTTGCATTTCTATATATTAACAATGAAAGTTCAAAAAGAGAAATATAGGAAACAATTCAATTTACTATCAAATCAAAAGGAATAAAACACCTAGGAATTAGCCTACCTAAGGAGGCAAGAGTGAATATTGACATTTTAGAAATCAGTGAACTAAAATAGACTGGAATGGGTGAATTTAACTCAGATGACCATTATATCTACTACTGCAGGCAAAAATCCCTTAGAAGAAATGGAGTAGCCATCATAGTCAACAAAAGAATCCAAAATGCAATACTTGGATGCAATCTCAAAAATGACAGAATGATCTCTGTTTCCAAGGCAAACCATTCAATATCACAGTAATCCAAGTCTATGCCCCAACAGGTAATGCTGAAGAAGCTGAAGTTGAATGGTTCTATGAAGACCTACAAGATCTTCTAGAACTAACACCCAAAAAAGATGTCCACTTCATTATAGGGTACTAGAATGCAAAAGTAGGAAGTCAAGAGACACATGGAGTAATAGGCAAATTTGGCCTTGGAGTATAAAACGAAGCAGGTCAAAAGCTAAGCGAGTTTTGCCAAGACAACGAACTGGTCATAGCAAGCACCCTCTTCCAACAACACAAGAAAAGACTCTACACATGGACATCACCAGATAGTCAATACTAAAATCAGATTGATTATATTCTTTGCAGCCAAAGATGGAGAAGCTCTATACAGTCAGCAAAAACAAGACCAGGAGCTGAATATGGCTCAGATCATGAATTCTTTATTGCCAAATTCAGACTTAAATTGAAGAAAGTAGAGGAAACCATTAAGCCATTCAGGATTGACTTAAATCAAATCCCTTATGATTATACAGTAGAAGTGACAAATAGATTCATGGGATTAGATCTGATAGAGTGCCTGAAGAACTATAGATGGAGATGCATAACATTGTACAGGACGCAGTGATCAAGAACATCCCCAAGAAAAAGAAATGCAAAATCATTGTCTGATGAGGCCTTACAAAGAGCTGAGAAAAGAAGAGAAGTTAAAGGCAAAAGAGAAAAGGAAAGATATACCCATTTGAATGCAGAGTTCCAAAGAATAGTAAGGAGAGACAAGAAAGCCTTCATCAGTGATTAATAGAAAAAAAGAGAGGAAAACAATAGAATAGGAAAGCGTAAAGATCTCTTCAAGAAAATTAGAGATACCAAGGGAACATTTCATGAAAAGATGAGCACAATAAGGAACAGAAATGGTATCGACTTTACAGAAGCAGAAGATATTAAGAAGAAGTGGCAAGAATACACAGAAGAACTATACAAAAAAGATATTCATGACCCAGATAACCACAGTGGTATGATCACTCACCTAGATCCAGACATCTTGGAATGCAAAGTCAAGTGGGCCTTAGGAAGCATCACTATGAACTAAATTATTGCAGGTGATGAAATTCCAGTTGAGCTATTTCAAATCCTAAAAGATGATGATGTGAAAGTGCTGCACTCAATATGCCAGAAAATCTGGAAAACTCAGCAGTGGTTACAGGACTGGAAAAGGTCAGTTTTCATTTCAATCCCAAAGAAAGGCAATGCCAAAGAATGTTCAAAACACCGCACAGTTGCACTCATCTCATACACTAGCAAAGTAATGCTCAAAATTCTCCAAGCCAGACTTCAACAGTACATGAACCCTGAGCTTTCATATATCCAAGCTGGATTTAGAAAAGGCAGAAGAACCAGAGATCAAATTACCAACATCTGTTGGATCACCGAAAATTCAAGAGAGTTCCAAGAAAACATCTACTTTTACTTTATTGACTACACCAAAGCCTTTGACTGTGTGGATCACAATAAACTGTGGAAAATTTTTCAAGAGATGGGAATGCCAGACCACCTTACCTGTCTCCTGAGAAATCTGTGTGCAGGTCACAAAGCAGCAGTTAGAACTGGACATGGAACAATAGACTGGTTCCAAATCAGGAAAGGAGTACGTCTAGGCTGTATACTGTCACCCTGCTTATTTAACTTATATGCAGAGTACATCATGTGAAATGCTGTGCTGGATGAAGCACTGGCTAGAATCTAGATTGCCAGAAGAAATATCAAAAACCTCAGATATGCAGATAAAACCACCCTTATGGCAGATAGCAAAGAAGAACTAAAGAGCCTCTTGGTGGAAGTGAAAGAGCAGAGTGAAAGATTTGGCTTAAAACTCAACATTCACAAAACTAAGATCATGGCATCTGGTCTCACCACTTCATGTCAAATAGATGGAGAAATCATGGAAACAGTGACAAAGTTTATTTTGGGGGGCTCCAAAATCACTGCAGATGGTGACTGCAGCCATGAAATTAATAGACGTTTGTTCCTTAGAATAAAAGCTATGACCAACCTAGGCAGCACATTAAAAAGCAGAGACATTCCAACAAAGGTTCATCTAGTCAAAGCTATGGTTTTTCCGGAAGTCATGGATGGATGAGAGAGTTGGACTATAAAGAAAGCTGAGCGCCAAAGAAGTGATGCTTTTGAACTGTGGTGTTGGAGAAGACTCTTGAGAGTCTTCTGGACTGCAATGAGATCCAAACAGTCCATTCTAAAAGAGATCAGTCCTGAATATTCATTGGAAGGGCTGACGCTGAAGCTGAAACTCCAATACTTTGGTCACCTGATCCAAAGAACAAGCAATTGAAAAGACGTTGATGCTGGGAATGTTTGAATGTGGGAGAAGAAAGGGATGATAGAGGATGAGATGGTTGGATGGCATCACTGACGCAGTGGACGTGAGTCTGAGTAGGCTCCAGGACTTGGTGATGGACAGGGAAGCCTGGCATGCTGCAGTCCATAGGGTCACAAAGAGTTGGACATGACTGAGTGACTGAACTGAAGGAGGCAAAAGACCTTTATTCCAAGAACTATAAAACACTGATTGATACAACTGAATACAACACAAACAGATGAAAAGATGTATCATGATTTTGAATTGGAAGAATCCATATTCTTAAAATAACCATACTACTCAGTGCAATCTACAGATTCAATGCAATCCCTAACAAATTACTAAGGCATTTTCCACAGAACTAGAACAAAAAAAAATAAATTTATGTGTAAACACAAAAGCCTGGAAATTGCCAAGGCAATATTGAGAAAGAAGAACAAAGCTGGAGGAATCAGGTACTGAGACTTTAGACTTACAACAAAGCTACAGTAATCAAACTGTATGGGACTGACATAAAAGCAGACATATAGATTAATGAAACAGGATAGAAAGCCCAGTAATAAAACCACACACTTATGACAAAGAAACAAGTATATACAATGGAAAAAAGACAATCTTTTCAGAAAGTGATGCTGAGTAAACTGGACAGCTACACATAAAAAATGAAATTAAAACTCTCTAATCAGTTCAGTTCAGTCACTCAGCCATGTCTGACTCTTTGTGATACCATGACCTGCAGCACACCAGGCCTCCCTGTCCATCACCAACTCCTGGAGTCTACGCAAACCCACATCCATTGAGTCAGTTTTGCAATCCAACCATCTCATCCTCTGTTGTCCCCTTCTCCTCCTGCCCTCAATCTTTCCCAGCATCAGGGTCTTTTCAAATGAGTCAGCTCTTCACATCAGGTGGCCAAAGGTTTGCAGTTTCAGCTTCAACATCAGTCCTTCCAATGAACACTCAGGACTGATCTCATTTAGGATGGACTGGTTGGATCTCCATGCAGTCCAAGGGACTCTCAAGAGTTTTATCCAACACCACAGTTTAGAAGCATAAATTCTTTGACACTCAGCTTTCTTTATAGACAAAAATCTCACATCCATACACACCATATACAAAAATAAACTCAAAATGGGTTCAAAACCTAAATGAGATCGCTTTTTCAGTTGTTTCTTTTCAAAGACATTCTCAGACTTCTACAAAACAGTGACAAATTTTCCTCTTTTTCTACTACATGTTGCACCACAATAAGTATACTATATGATTGAAAATGAGCAGTGGTTACTGACTAAAATTTTGAACATTCGTTAATATCTTTAGCTTGGTACTTGGGTGGACTTCCCTGATGGCTTAGACAGTTAAGCGTCTGCCTACAATGTGGGAGACCTGGCTTTGATCCCTGGTTCAGGAAGATCTTCTGGAGAAGGAAATGGCAACCCATTCCAGTACTCTTGCCTGGAAAATCCCATGGATGGAGGAGCCTGGTAGGCTACAGTTGATAGGGTCACAAAGAGTTGGACACAACTGAGCGACTACTGGAGTGGGTTGCCATTTCCTTCTCCAGGGGATCTTCCTGACCCAGGGATCCAACCTGGGTCTCCTGCATTGTAGGCAGATGCTTTACTATCTAAGCCACCAAGGAAATCCCATACT
This sequence comes from Antilocapra americana, assembly GCA_007570785.1. Taxonomy (NCBI): domain Eukaryota; kingdom Metazoa; phylum Chordata; class Mammalia; order Artiodactyla; family Antilocapridae; genus Antilocapra; species Antilocapra americana. The sequence continues at coordinate 1,618,968 of ML661796.1, read as the reverse complement.
AGATAGACAAAAGGAAGCAATTGTTTTCTTTCCTTTATCTAATCCTTCCATACTGGATAAATTAAAGTGGGCATTGACTTATAAATGCAGAGTTCTAGGTGCTCATAAATGTTGTATAAAGACCAGTGAAATTTCTGTTTCCATATAATTCATTCTTTGAAGGGTATAGGACATTCGTTTACTCAAAGCCCTTTCCAGCACTGAGAAATAGCCACCCACAAGTCTAACAAAACACAAGCCAACTTTTAATTTAATTTAATTTTTTTGAATTATAGTTAATTTGCAATGTTGTGTTAATTTCTGCAGTATAGCAAAGTGATTCAGTCATACATATACATGTATTCTTTTTGATATTATTTTCCTATATGGTTTATCACAAGATATTAAATATAGGATACTAAAACCTAAATAGTAGGATCTTGTTGTTTATCTAGTCTATGTATAGTAGTTTGGGCTTCCAACAGGGTGCTAGTGGTAAAGATCCTGCCCACCAACACACAAGACTTAAGAGACATGGGTTCGATCCCTGGGTCAAGAAGATCCCCTCGAGAAGGAAATAGCAACTGACTCCAGTATTCTTGCCTGGAGAATCCCATGGACAGAAGAGTTTGGAGAGCTATAGTCCATAGGGTCACAAAGAGCTGGACACAATTGATGTGACTTCACACACACACACACACACATATAATAGTTTGCATTTGCTAACCCCAAACCTCCAATCCATCCCTCCCCCCCACCTCCCCATTGGTAAGCACAAATCTGTTTTTTTATGTCTGTGAGTCTGTTTCATAGATAAGTTCATTTGTGTCATATTTTAGATTCTACATATAAGTGATATTACATGGTATTTGTCTTCTCTGACTCACTTCACTTAGTATGATAATTTCTAGGTCCATTCATGTTGCTGCAAATGGCATTTATTTCATTCTTGTTTATGGCTGAGTAATATTCCACTGTATATACCACATTTTTTTTTATCACTATTTATTTTTTTAAATTGTTTTTGCCATACATTGTCATGATATCACCATGGGTTTACATA
>ML661796.1:1595263-1617826 GCA_007570785.1 Antilocapra americana | reverse complement strand
CATATCATCCCACCCTTACCCTCATCCACAAAGTCCACAAGTCTATTCTATACATCTGCGTTCCTTTTGTTGTCTCCCATGTTGGGTTCTCATTACTGTCTTTCTAAATTCCATATATATGTGTTAATATACTGTATTGTTGTTTTTGCTTCTGGCTTACTTCACTCTGGATAATGGGCTCCAGTTTCGTCCATCTGAGTAGAATTGCTTCAAATGAATTTTTTTTTAATGCTGAGTAATATTCCATTGTGTACATGTACCACAGCTCTCCTATCCACTCGTCAGTTGATGGGCATCTAGGTTGCTTCCATGTCCTGGCCACTGTAAACAATGCAGCAATGAACATTGGGGTACACGTGGCTCTTTCAATTCTGGTTTCCTCGGTGTATATGCCCAGCAGTGGGATTGCTGGGTCATATGGCAGGTCTATTTGCAGCTTTTTAAGGAACCTCCACACTGTTTTCCACAGTGGCTGTACCAGTTTGCATTCCCACCAACAGTGTAAGAGGGTTCCCTTTTCTCCACATCCTCTCCAGCATCCATTGCTTGTAGACTTTTGGATGGCAGCCACTCCGACTGGTGTAAAGTGGTACCTCATTGTAGTTTCGATTTGCATTTCTCTGATAATGAGTGACGTTGAGCATCTTTTCATGTGTTTGTTAGCCATTTTTATATCTTCTTTGGAGAAATGTCTGTTAAGTTCTTTGGCCCACTTTTTAATTGGGTTGTTTATTTTTCTAGAATGGAGCTGCAGGAGTTGTTTGTATATTTTTGAGATTAATTGTTTGTCTGTTGTTTCATTGGCTATTATTTTCTCCCATTCTGAAGGCTGTCTTTTCACCTTGCTTATAGTTTCCTTTGTTGTGCAAAAGCTTTTAATTTTAATTAGGTCCCATTTGTTTATTCGTGTTTTTATTTCCAATATTCTGGGAGGTGGGTCATAGAGGATCCCGCTTTGGGTTATGGCAGAGAGTGTTTTGCCTATGTTATCCTCTAGGAGTTTTATAGTTTCTGGTCTTATGCTTAGATCTTTGATCCATTTTGAGTTTATCTTTGTGTATGGTGTTAGAAAGTGATCTAGTTTCATTCTTTTACAAGTGGCTGTCCAGTTTTCCCAGCACCACTTGTTAAAGAGGTTGTCTTTTCTCCATTGTATATTCTTGCCTCCTTTGTCAAAGATAAGGTGTCCATAGATGCGTGGATTTATCTCTGGGCTTTCTATTCTGTTCCATTGATCTATGTTTCTGTCTTTGTGCCAGTACCATACTGTCTTAATGACTGTGGATTTGTAGTATAGCCTAAAGTCAGGTAGGTTGATTCCGCCAGTTCCATTCTTCTTTCTCAAGATTGCTTTGGCTATACGAGGTTTTTTGTATTTCCATACAAATTGAGAAATTATTTGTTCTAATTCTTTGAAGAAGACCTCTGGTAGCTTGATAGGAATTGCATTGAATCTATAGATTGCTTTAGGTAGTATACTCATTTTCACTATATTGATTCTTCCAATCCATGAGCACGGTACATTTCTCCATCTGTTTGTGTCCTCCTTGATTTCTTTCATCAGTGTTCTATAGTTTTCTATATACAAGTCTTTTGATTCTTTAGGTAGAAATACTCCTAAGTATTTTATTCTTTTTGTTTCGATGGTGAATGGGATTGTTTCCTTAATTTCTCTTTCTGATTTCTCACTGTTAGTGTATAGGAATGCCAGGGATTTCTGTGTGTTGATTTTGTATCCTGAAACTTTGCTATATTCACTGATTAGCTCTAGTAATTTTCTCGTAGAGTCTTTAGGGTTTTCAATATAGAGGATCATGTCATCTGCAAACAGAGAGAGTTTTACTTCTTCTTTTCCAATCTGGATTCCTTTGATTTCTTTATCTGCTCTGATTGCTGTGGCCAAGACTTCCAATACTATGTTGAAAAGTAGTGGTGAGAGTGGGCACCCTTGTCTTGTTCCTGATTTCAGGGGTAATGCTTCCAGCTTTTCACCATTGAGGATAATGTTTGCTGTGGGTTTGTCATATATAGCTTTTATTATGTTGAGGTATGTTATGACCATATCAACAGAAAATCAAACAATGAAGCCATTTTAAAGTGAAGTCAAACAGGAATACATACACACACATGTGCAAAGAAGGAAGAAATGAAAGAGGAAAGCAAGGAATGAATATTTAATAAATTTAAAATAAACTTTGTGGCTTATTCTGAGTTGTCTGAACAATAAACTATCTGTGACTCCGTGTTTCTTCTCCTTCTCTGAGCCAGACTGGTTTCATCCAAATTCAGTGCTTAATGAGGAAAAGAAACAGTATCACCCCAAGAAACCCAAGTTGTTTAAAGTCTGGAGAGCTGGAGTTCCCAAGTAGCTCCTATATAAAGCTGGCACCTGAAACCAGACTGTCTTGTGCCTAGGGGGTTGTTTGTAATCCATTTGACAAGGTCACATTATCACCTGTGCCTCGATGAAGGGATAGCAACTTCACTCATGCTGTGTCCAACAGGATCAGACCCTGACCTATGTTTTTGTGTGATAATGGAATAATGGAGGGCTTGTAATTTATCATGTCTTGTTGATTCAGTTCTTGCAATTTTTTCTTCTCCCTAATAATTCCTTAACTCTTGCTGTTTGGTGTTGTAGAATATGTCCTGAGCTCTCTTCAGTGACAGGTGGGAACTACAAGTGGATCAAACATGTTCTTCTCTGTATTACCTTCACCTACTACCAAAAGACCTCTTGTTCTTCCCTTCGGGTAAGTTTGTGCACGCAGTGGCCTATATCTTCCCTTCCTCTTTTCTCTTCATTATTACTGCAAGAAACATATACGCCTTACCCTAAACAAGCTCTCACAAAGGTCAGCAATGACCGAAGGATATTTTAGTTCTGTTACCAAACAAATCCCAGGTCTTAGGAGCCAGAGAATCCTGGTGGTATTAGTCTTGGAAGAGTTTATGGCCAATGTTGTATGAATGACTATGGAACAGATTACCATAAATAGTTTTGTAACTCATGAAATACAATTTAACTAATGCAGTAACCATTTTCACATTAAATGATCAAAACCCTCTGTCTACATTGTGTATTATCTGTGGGTAACATAATTGGGTATTTCCAAAAATGCTAGGCCGGGTTGTGTCCTGCTTTATATATAAATTTCATCCTTCCCAATTTCCAACACAATTTCTGGCTCACTGTACAATAATTAAAATTCCACAGCCAAGAGGCACATGACAAAATGCTCAGTATCACTAACTATCAGAGAAACGCAAATCAAAACTAGGATGAGGTATCACTTCACACCAGTCAGAGTGGCCATCATCAAAAAGTCTACACATAATAAATGCTGTAGACGGTGTGGAGAAAAGGCAACTTCGCTGTACTGCTAGTGGGAATGCAAACTGGTAGAGCCACCGTGGAGAACAGTATGGAGATTCCTGAAAAACTAGGAATGAAACTACCAATTGGCCCAACAGTCCCACTACTGGGCATATATTTGTAGAAGAATCTAATTCAGAAAGATACATGTACCCCTATGTTTACAGCAGCTATTTACAGTAGCCAAGACATGGAAGGAACATAAATGTCCAATGGCATAGAGGAATGGATAAAGAAGATGTGTTACATGTACACAATGGAATATTACCCAGCCTTAAAATGAATGAAATAATGCCATTTGCAGCAACATCAGTGTACCTAGAGATTATGATATCCAGTAAGACAAAGACAAATATCATGTGATATCACTTATATGTGGAATCTAAAAAAATGACACAAATAAACTTATTTACAAATCATGAATAGACTCACAGACCTAGAAAACAAATGTATGGTTAACAAAGGGACTAGAAGAGAGGGGGAGAGAGAGAAATTAGGAGTTTGGGAATAACATATACACACTACTATATATAAAATAGGTGAATAATAAGGACCTATAGTATACCACAGGAAACTCAATATCTTATGATAACCTATGATGGAGAAAATCTGAAATATATATACATATGTATGTGTGTGTATATATATATAACTGAGTCACTTTGCTGTACACTTGAAACTAGCACATTGTTCATTAGCCATACTTCAATATAAAAAAAAACAATTAAAAATCCAGCTTAGTGATCCAGATTGTATGAAACCTCCTAACTTCAGATTTGCTGTAGTAATACATGATCAGGGAAAGTGACATGTGATTTACTGTAATAAAATTTGTTATGTGCATCTTCATTCCCGATGAGATACCAAAAGACACATTTCAGTGACTGAAGAAGCTATGCCATCACACCATTTATTTTTCCCAAGTATGTGAAGTGACTGTTTTACAAACATATTTTACTGTGTAAGCAACGAAGCTTGTTCATGTATACCACTTTTTTTTAATCCATTTATCCATTGATGGACATTAAGGTTGTTTCCATGTCTTGACTATAGTGAATAATGCTGATATAAACATAGGAGTTCATGTATCTTTTTGAGTTATAGTTTTGTTCAGATATATGTCCATGAGTGGGATTGCTAGATCATATGGTAATTCTATTTTTGGTTTTTTTGAGGATCATGCATACTGTTCTCCATAGTGTTTGCACCAATTCCATTCCCAATAATAGTGTAGGAAGGTTCTCTTTTCTCCACATCCTCTCCAGTATTTGTTATCTGCAGATTTCTGATGATTGTCATTGTGACATTTGTGAAGTGATATCTCACTGTAGTTTTTATTTGCATTTCCTTGATGACTGGTGATTTTGAACATATTTTCATGTGTTTTTTGGTCATCTGTAAGTATTCTTTGGATAAATATCTATTTAGGTCAGCTAGGCAAATAACCAGCAGCATCTCTGACCAACCTAAATATGGGGTACACTTCCAGGTCCCAGGCTAATTTCAGCTTTCCACCATCTCCACTCTTTCTAATAAAGAGCATTAGATATAAGCAAGATGGGGGTTCAAATCCTGGTTTTGGCGTTTACTGGATCTGAGTCTGTTTTCTTATCTTTGAAATGAGGATAATGACAAGATTGGCCTCATAGTATTACTGTATGGATTAAGTAAGCTGGTAAGATAAAGTATTCAAAGAAGTACTGGCACATGGCATGTACCCAGTAAGTGGTAATGTTTAATGACTGCCTTTATGTAACACTGATAAGAGTGGTAAATTGTTTGGGATGTAATCATTGGTCTGCTACTTTCTGGTTGTGATGGGTAATTTGCTTAAACTCTGTGAGACTCAGTTTCCTCACTTTAAAAATAAGTTTTATAATGGTGATTATATAGGTGAAAAAAGAAAGACATAGGTGAATTGACCAATATAATATCTGGTACCATATAAATGGCATTTTTCTTAATTTTAATTTTTTATCTCCCTTTACCTCAAGATGGCAATTACATTTGGCCATCTACACTCACACCTCTCACTATCAATTCAGTAAAATGGATACATATTTCTGGGACATTTGCAGGATTGGTGTGGAACAATTTGGGGAGTATCTTAGACCAGTGGATAGATTTTCGAATTCCACCATAGAGAAGCAATGGTGCATAGTGCTAAAAGCATAACTCAGGGACTAAATGGCCTGGATTTTTATCCCAGCTTCATCACTGCATTACCACAAACAAGTTATTTCTTCTGTAACTTGGTTCTTTCAATTGTAAAATGGTGATTACAAAATATATACAAGGGTCATAAGAGATCACTGTTAACAATTATATGCCAACAAATTGAATAATCTAGAAAAAATGGATAAATTCCTAAGAACATGTAACTTGCCAAGACCGAATCAAGAAAGAACAGAAATATGAATAGATCAATAATAATAGGGAGATTGAATCAGGATTCAAAGTCTTCTGAACAAAGAAAATCCCAGCACCAGATGGTTTCACTGGTAAATTCTACCAGACATTTAAATAAGAATGAATGCCAATCCTTCTCAACCTCTTCCTGAAAATTAAAGAGGAGGGAATATCTCAAACTCAGTTTACAAGGCCAGTTTTACCCTGATATTAAAACCAAATAAGGGTTCTGGAAGGGGAACACATGTATACCCATGGCGGATTCATGTCAATGTATGGCAAAATCAACACAATAATGTAAAGAATAAATAAATAAATAAATAAAAATTTTAATTTAACACCTTTAAAAAGAAAACAAATAAGGACAATACAAGAAAACTAGACTAATAACCCTGATGAATACAGATGCAAAAATTCTCAACAAAATATTACCAAGTCAAATTGAACACACACATTGAAAGAATCATGCATATGATCAATTGGAATTTATCTTTGGGGTGCAAGTATGGCTCAATATATGCAAATAAATATGCTAAACCACATTAATAGAATAAAAGATAAAAATCACATGATCATCTTAATAGATGCAGAAAAAGCATTTCACAAAATACAACATCCTTTCATGATAAAAACTCTCAATAAATTCAGTATAGAAGGAATATACCTTAACAAAATAAAGGCCATATATGACAGGCCCACTGCTAACATCATATTCAATGGTGAAAGGTTGAAAGCTTTTCCTTCAACAGTATCCATTTTTACCTCTCTATTCAACAATAGTACTAAAAGTCCTAGCTAACGTAGTCAAATAAGGGAAAGAAAGGGCATCCAAATTGGAAAGGAAGAAGTAAAATTTCTTTCAGTCATATGTAGATTTGACATTCTATAGAGAAAAATTTAAAGACTCAATAAAAAAAACTGTTAGAACTGGTCAATGAATTCAGTAAAGTTAAAGGATATAAAAAAGTCAACATACAAAAATCAGTTGCACTTGTATACACTAGCAGTGAAATAACTAAAAGTGAAATAAAGATAATAATTCCATTTACAATAGCAACAAAATCAACAAAATTGTTAAGAATAAATTTAACCAAGGTGATGAAAGATCTGTACACTGAAAACTGTAAGATTCTGATGAAAGAAATAAAAGACACAAACAAGAGATATGCTCATGAATTGGAAGAATGAATATTGTTAGAATGTCCATACTACTGAAAGCTACCTATAGATTGAAGGCAATCACTATAAAAATTCCAATGACATTTTTCACAAAAATAGAAAAAAGAAATCCTAAAATTTGTATGGAACTGTAAGACTCTGAATAGCTAAAGCAATCCTGGGAATGCAGAAAAAAGCACCACACTTCCTGATTTCAAATAATACTACAAAAGCTATGGTAATCAAAACAGTATTGTACTGGCATAAAAAAGGACATATGGGACAATGAAACAGAATCAAGAAATAATCCCTATATCTACAGCCAACTAATATTTGACAAGAAATCCAAGAATACTTGGTGGGGAAATGATAGTGTTTTCAATAAATAGTGCTGGTGCTCAGGGCTGGTGCACTGGGATGACCCAGAGGGATGGAATTGGGAGGGAGGTGGGAGCGGGGTTCTGGAAGGGGAACACATGTATACCCATGGCAGATTCATGTTAATGTATGGCAAAACCAACATGATAATGTAAAGGGAAAAAATAAATTAAAAAACATAAAATATATAAAAATAGTGCTGAGAAAAGTGAATGACCACATGCAGAAAAATGAAATTTGACTCCTATTTTATACTACTTATGAACATTAATTTGAATTACAGATTTAAAGGTAAGACCTGTAAGACTCCTAGAATAAAATATAGGTGAAAAGCTCTTTGACATAGGTCTTGACAGTGATTTTTTTGGATATGAAACATAAAGAGCAAAGGTGAAATGTGATGACATTAAAGCAAAAGAAACAATCAGCAAGATGAAAAGGCAACTTACAGAATGGGAGAAAATATTTGTACATTATATATCAGATAAAGAGTTAATGTCTGAACTATATAAAGAACTTGTGCAACTCAATAAAACAACAAAATCTGATTTTTAAAATGAGACATTTTCCCAAAGACATAAAAAGTCCAATAGATAGATGAAAAGGTGCTCAATACCACTAATCATCAGGGAAATGCAAATCAAAAATATGATGAGCTATTACCTAACATCTGTTAGAATGACTGTCATCAAAAAGACAAGAGAGAACAATTATTTGGGAGGATATAGAGAAAAGGGAAACCTTGTGCACCATTGATGAGAATCTAAATTGGTACTATGGAAAACAGTGTGAAGGTTTGTCAAAAAATTTAAAATAGAACTACCAATATGATCCAGCAATCCCACTTCTGGTATACAGTCAAAGGAAATAAAAACAGGATATCAAAGAGATATATGCACCTGTCTACTTATTAAAGTAGTATTCTCAATAGTAAAGGTATGGAAACAACCTAAGTGTCCATCAATAAATGAAGGGAAAAAGAAGATATGATGTACATAGAATAGTATTCAGCCATGAGAAGAAATGAAATTCTGCCATTTGCAGTAACGGTTCTCGGGGACATCATGCTAAGTGAAATCAGTCAGACAAAAAAATAAAAATACTGTATGATATCACTTATATGTAGAATTTAAAAGAGCCAAACTCATAGAAACATACTAGAATGGTAGGTATCTGGGCTAAGGTTTGGGGGATATGGGGAGAGGTTCATCAGAGGGTACAAACTTCCAATTATAAGATGAATAAGTTCTGAAAATTGAATGCATAGCATTGTAATTAAAGATAACAATACTGTACTATATACTGAGTACTTGATAGTTGCTAAGAAAATAGATCTTAATTGCTCTCACCACAAAAAAAGAAATGGTAATTATATGATGTGATGGAGGTGTTAGCTAATGCTATGGTAGTAATCATATTGCAATACATAAATGTATCAAATCAGCAAGTTGTATACCTTAAAGTTACACAGTGTTATAAGTCAATTATATCTTAACAAAGCTGGAAAAAATAAAGGGAAGAAATGGCAAAACAAACCCTACATCATAGAATTGTTATAAGGTAAGTCTTAAATGAATTAATACATGTGAAATGCTTAGTACAACACTTGCAACACAATAAGTGTTGGTTATTTTTGCTACTTTAGAATAAGCTATGACGCTGATGATCATAGAATAAAAGCATCATTGTGATTGGCCAGTTCACTGAGCAAAAGCCTGTGTAAACCTGTGTTTGCTTCATACTTATCTCCAATCCAAAGGTATTCTGTGCCTAAAGCCATCATGAATTTGGTCCTGTAGAACTGAAAGGGAGGACAGAAGTAAGATAAAATACTACTGTGAAAAGAGATTGGAGTTTTTGCCAAAAGATCCAAATTTGAGGCCTGGTCTGTGGCCTATAGTTGTGCAGTCTTGTGAAACTCAGTTACCTTCATTGTCTTAATTTATCGAACAAACAAAAATGGGCACTAAAAATCCTATGTTATAAGCTTTTTGTGAAGACCATAATAGAAATTGAAGAAAAGTGCTTGGCAAATTATTAAGTACTATGCAAATAAAATGTCCCTTTCTCATCACAGTTGTTCCTATTGTAGTTGCTATTTTACAAATATGCATGTCCTCATTCTGCTCAATTGTAAAATGGGCTTTTGCCTTGGGGCTTTGTAGGACCATCTGCTTAGATCTGGAAGGTGGGGGATCTGGACCTGGGGTGGTCAGAACTGATTCAAGCGCCAAGGCCCCTGATTGAACTTGGTGCCAGTGTCCTCACAATTGCACTCGCACTTAAACTTGGGTGGTTGTGAATATAGGTAGGGTCACTAATCAACCAGGTGGCTACCCGCTGCCTGGAACGTGGGCAATTAAATACAAGGGCCATTTTCATCCAGAGGGTTTGCTATTTCATAGCCAATTACCCGGGCAGCTTCACCCCACTTTGAACTTTGTGGGAAGTAAGGGCAGCACATGCATCTGCAGCCTCAATAGCTTCCCTGTAGCTCCTGCCATCAACCCTATTCATCTCTTTCTAAAGGAGCGTCAGCATCCACCTGCCTTTCAGTATTTAACTCCTTCATTTAGAAAGAAGCAGCAGGAAATTTGAACCAAGAGCTATTTTTATCTTTATAATGGTAAAAGCAATTTTAACACTATATCCACGTCGTAATCTGCATTTCTACAATCTGCTATATTTTAAAATATCAAAATCATGCATTCTCAGACATTCATGGGGCTCCCTAATGCAATTTTTTCCTAATTAGAATGGTGCTCAGTTAAGAGGAAGACATTTAATGTTCTTAAGTCCCTGGAGCAAATGGAAATCTGACTGAAGACCAGTTGTACTCAGCTTTACCAAAGAAAATGCAGCTTTATGGTGTGAGCTTATTTGAAAAGAGACTTTATTATTAAAATGCACCAATTAGGCCTATAGCATTAGAGGAGTCCTGAGGTGGAGGCTTATGTACGTATATGCTCATGCAAAGGCACATGGGACACACACAGAGACACACACACGTGAGACTGTCAGCTAATGGTCCATCTCTCTGTCCCCAGCCTACCTCCTAAAGGGCTGATCCTTCAAGGGAGAAGAGGGAGGGTTGTGGAGTAAGTGTGCAAATGACACGTGTTCTCCATTCCTGTTGGTGGAATTGGAACTCTCTGATAACTCCTATGGGCTTCCGTTGTGGCTTAGATGGTAAAGAATCTGCCTCTAATGCGAGAGACCCAGGTTCGATCCGTGGATCAGGAAGATCCCCTGGAGAAGGGCATGGCAACCAACTCTAGCATTCCTGCCTGGAGAATCCCATGGACAGAGGAGGCTGGCAGGCTACAGTCCATGGGATTGCAAAGAGTTGGACATGACTGAGCAACTAACACATAACACACTCCTGCACTTACGTCACTCCTCAGTTCCTTCCCATATACTTTCTAATACACGGAATCCTTCCCTTATACTTATCTCTCTATGTTCCCATCACTATTCTTAGAGTAGCCTTCCCAGGCCCTCTGCAGACTAGAAATAGTTTTCAAAAGAAGCAAGCCAACTTGAAAGATAAAATAACAGCCCCCCTGCCTTCAAAGCTTAGTTCCAGGCACCTCTTCCTTGACACCTCTCCCGCCTACTCCTTGTAGCACTGATGATCCATATAAGAACTTTTATAACTTTATTTTGTATGTAAGCTGCCAGAGGATCTTATTAAAATGCAGGCTCTGATTCAGTAATACTGGACCAAGATTTTTGTATTTCTGTTGGGTTCCCAATTGGTGAAAAGGCTGCTGATTCAGAGACCATATTTTTAAGAGTACAAGTCCGTACCATACAGTTTAATAATCCTAATCTCTTTGACCTCTCCATATAGGTTATCAAGTTTCTGAGGGTGGGAATTCTATATCTCTCATATACATTCTTACAATGATGAGTTCATAATTAAGGTCACTTAGATGCTTCTGGGTAAACTGATTAATTGCTACAACAAGGGCTTCAAAGTCAGATAACATGGGTTGAAATCCTAGTGCTACATTTACTATCTTTCTTCCTCTCCATTGAAGACAGAGTCAGATCCTACACCCACAGACCTATCAATATGGGCAGTTATGAATTTTGTTCAAAATCTAGACTGGCAGAAAATTATAGGGATTTCTACTGTCACCAAATGTTCTTCTATGATTTTTTGGCTCTGAAAGTGAAAACAATAAATAAAAAGGAAATGTGTTTTCCGAGCTCTATGGTATTTATAACATTTTAAATTCCAAATCAGAGGTAAATCACTGACTAGTGATTTTAAGGGTCTAAGAAAGTGTTACAACTGTACAAATACAGAATGTTGTTTTCATTTCAACATAAAAGTACAGCTAATAAGAAAACTACAAAATTTTTAGCATATAGATAAAGATAATCTTGGAGCACACTCTCAAATGAGCTGCTTTTGAGCTGAGTTTTCTTAAAAGAGTAGTGAGCATAGTAACATTATTTAAATTCAACTTGAATCACTGGCAATTGCTTTAGAATTTTGAGAAGGATGATTCTGGTTAAAGTGCTGGTCAGGTCTCATCACAAGTCTCAGGAACCTATTCAGCTCCTTTTTGTGATGTCAGCATTTGGTTGTATTGAAAAGAACACTAAAACAGTGGATGGTAGACTTGTGTGGTAATAATTTTGACCTAAAATCTGAGCTGCTATGGTTGAAATTTCATGAAAATATAGAGTCTTCATGTATCTATAAATCAAAACAATATATCATTTCTCTGACATTTGTCTTTCAGATAATATTTTACAAGGTAATGTGATGTTAAAAAGAACAACTTGTGCCTGACTTTGAAGATATATTTGTGTGTCTTTTTAGGCAATGAAACTTTAGTCTAACCCACCATCCTTTAGAAAGAATGAATCCATCCTCCCATGTTTACAGCCCTTCAAAGCATGTCAGACTGGTGCTTTAGCCCATTTTCCCTACACTATGGTTTAGTTCAGATTCCCTGGGGAATAAACTCTGAGACTAGAATTTGCATGCAGAAGACTTATTGGAGGTATGTTCTAAGGAGCGATACCTGTAAGGGAGGGAGAGAAATAAGATTGGGCAGAAGAAGAAGTATGATGCATTTGTAACAGGGGTCTCACAAAATGGATGAACCAATGCATTGCATGAAGTCCTATTCAGTGGGGGATCTCCCCTCACTATTCTTTCAGGGCCACCTGTGGGAAGCTGTAGCGTAGCAACAATCCATTTTCAGCTTGTATCTACATACTGAGACAAATCAATATGAGCCTCCCCACTTCCACTTCATTAACTTGTCAGAAGGAACTCCCCCTACCCCGTGTTGTGGCCATAGGTGTAAGCTGAAAGGCAACAGAGCAACAGAGGCATGTAACATGCAGGTTGGGCCATGAGCTCACAGTGTATTTGGCCCCGTTCATGACCAATCCAGGATATACTGTGTCCAGAGTAAGATGGATTGCTATTGGACCTCCCCAACCTTATGACTTGCTGGGTTTGACAGAATCCACATTATGAGAGGCTGTTCTGTCTGGTTGGTCATTTTAATATTTCATGACCAGATACTTTTTCTCTATTAGTATCAAGTAGAATATAAAAGGTCATTTTTCAAATAATGTGTAATTCTCCACTGAAAGTGGCATCACTTTCTTAATGCAACTTGTCATAAACCCTACACTGTATCTTTGTACTAGATATCTCTAGTACCATTGGGCCTATAGAGTTGTGGGGTAAATTGGTCAGAATTGTATTCCCAAGAGTAGAATATGCTGCTACGTGCAACACCAAGAATGCCTAATGAATTCTTTGCTTCTTTCTTTGTGGTAAGGGAGGAAAGATGCAACAATTTGTTCTTTACTTTGAAGGCAATGTCTCTGCATGGCCTAGGCCAATGAACTCCTGAAAACTTTACTGATATAGTAGGCCTGTGAACCTTCATAGTGTTTGCCTTCCACACCTAGAGTACAAGAGTTCTACCAAGACATCCAATGTCCTTCCCACTTCTTACCCTTCTTTTCTGTTCTAATGTCAGTGATAGATTGGACCAATGTGATATTCTGCAGGGCACAAATGGTCCTTGTTTCTTCATGGTATATAGTAACAGAGGATAGCAGGGTTAACATAGCCCCGAGAAAGTCTGCAAATTTGTACTATTGTCTGTCCTACATGAATGTGAATGGCTTTTGATCCTCCTTCCTGATAGGAATGAAGACAATGCTTTGCCATCAGAATGGCCACATACCATGTACCTAAAACTATGTTAATATGCTCTAGTAAAGTTTTCTAGACCAGCAGTTGTAACCCACTGTCATCCTTCAGTGCTTGATTTTGTAGGGGGCCAGACTGCCAAATTAATGAGGCTATGATGAGGATTACTATCCATGCATCTTTTAGGTTTTTAAGGTGGCACTAATCTCTGTCATTCTGCCAGGATACAATTTTATTTTTGACTTACCGTACTGACTGAGGATAAGGGGAGGAGTAGAGTGATTAGAGATTAGTGCTTGGAACTTTCACTATGATACCTTTTACACCAAGGCCAAGGACACAGTATTGGAGCTCTTCCAAGTATATACCAAGTATGTCCTTTCTAATTATATATTTGTGGACTGGGGGAATGACCAACACGTCAATCCATGGATAGAGTGGACCTACTGTGTGCTAAATCTGGCCTAGCACTGCATTTAATACCTGGCTCACACTCTAACAGAGGAGTCATGATGACACTTCTAGATTCAAATATCAATTTCAACTGATCATAACAATCTCAAAATACCTGGACAGTCCCTTTTCCCAAGTGCATAGTTACTTGAGTAGATCGTCTTAAGTCTTATGGGGGAAGGACTAGAGGAAATATTACAGGATTTTCTGCTTGCCTTGGTGCTGGATAGGAGAACAGGCTCAAGGGTGGAAACTGGGTAAAGGATGATGATGTTTTTATTGAGGAAGCTGCCCTTTATGAACATGCACTTTTGAATTTTTGATGGGGGTTGTAAAATTGAGAAAAAATCTATTGGATTCCAATCTATCCTGTTCTTCAGAACATCATGTTCTATTAACCATCACCTTAGTTCTCTGCAGGTCAGGACCCCCTGGCTGCCACTCTGACCTTGCTGTTCATTGCAATAATTGCATTTACTTGGCTCCTGATAGTAAATCACTGACATCTGGCCTCTATTATTTCCAGATCCCATCATCACCTTTGCTATCAAGTAGCTCAGTTTTATTACACATTTCCTACTGTCAGTCCTGGTCTGCATAGGACACCCAGTAAGCTTCTCAATAACAGTGCCCCTCTTACCAGCCCATTCCTTATTGCTTTGGCAAATGGACTGCCCTCTGTCTTCCTGTAGAAAATATTTGGTGAGTTTTCTGGTTTTGCAGTATATTCCCTTTCCCGGACATGACCAGTTCTGGAGACTTCTGATTCCTTTCTCTACCATCTTCCACACAATTTCTGACAATTTTATTTCATTCTGTGTGGATGATCACTTTTACTTTTACCAAGCTTCTAGGAGTCATCCAAGCAGTATGTTAGCACTATCTATCTTCTACAGGCATAGAGAGTTTGGGGAATCTTGGAAGGCAAAAATTTAGGGTGCATTGGTCCAGGTGCCCTTATTCCATGCCTCAGAGCCTCACTTCTTTCCATCAGTGTCCTGGCTGTGGCATAGCTGATATGCTAGGGTTGAGAATTCAACCTTATCTGGAGATCTGAGATCCTTATAATTAAGTCCTGGGCTTGATCCTCAACTTTTTCTGCCTTCTGGCTATAAGAGATGATGCTGCCAAGGATATCTGGTCTTCACAGTCCGCCTTAAAGCAGCTCCTAGGCCTCATTAGCTCTTCATTGACTTTGTCAAAGGAGTCAGTAACATCTAAAAAAAGCCTTCCCATTCCCTACTCTTTATAATTAATACTTCACTCAAGCACTCAAATGCAGAAGATACTGCTCTTGCCAATGCGTGCACTTCCTCTGGTATTGCATCCCAGTTCACCGCTGATAAAAGTCTAAATAATTGCACAGCTTTGAAATGCCAAAAGCTGTTAGTATTCCATCTACCAACAGTGAAATGGTTCTCATTCTATGCTGGCTGGTAGGTAATCCATTTCCAAAATCTGAAATTTTAGAGTTTTCTTCCTAGAACCCAAAGTTAAGTCAAGTTCCTTGGGAAATATACTCTGAGATAGATATCTGTGTAGAGGAATTTTAAGGGAAAGTTCTCTCAGAAATAACACCTCTAGGAGAATTAGCGAAGCAGGATTGGACACAGGAAGGATTTAAAGTACCATACAATCCTTCAGCCAGTCCTTCAGGGGGTTATAACATTGGAATAGCCCTTCAAAAGTTGTCCTGAATTGAGGCAAGAGGACTAGTCCCTGTAGTCCTACATTGACCAGTTCACTATATATGGGTCCTCTCCAGCAGAGAGGCATGATGTACTGCTGGATAAGGTAGTTCCCTTCAGATGAGGACAGATCCTGGAGAGGGACTCAGATATAAGTCATTAGCAGCCAACAGTCCTAGAAGTCTAGGGGATGATGCCTCAGTACCAAAATGGGGAATCTGGGTGGCACATCACAGCATCCATTACAAGCCCCCTATCTTGGGTGGATGGCATCACCAACTCAATGGACATGAGCTTGAGCAAACTCTGGGAGTTGGTGATGGACAGGGAGGCCTGGCATGCTGTAGTGCATGGGGTTGCAAAGAGTCAGACATGACTGAGTGACTGAACTAAACTCCTTGGGTAATGGTAGTGGTGACAAGGAATTATGACAGAGTAGTAGTAAATATGGTACTTAGTCTCACAGCACATGATTGCACACTCTCTTCATGCTACCAATGTTCCTCTTTACAACTTGGCAGATGAGGTATGAAAGAGGGTATTGGGGGAGTCCCCCTAGGAAACTTCTCACTCGTTAGGGAGCATTTCAGTCATGGTGGGTAGAATACTCAAAGGTTTTGGCATGCCATAGCAGTAAAGTTCTTAAGACTCATCAGTGGTGAGCTCTGACTGTAGTTTTCCTCTGGCCATTCCTGGCACACTTCACTAATACAGAATTAAACTCTCACCTTCAAATAAAAATGTGTCCATATGCATTATTCATATCATTGATTAATTTAATTTCCTTTTTTCATCAATTCTATATGTGATAGTACCTCCTACAAAGCATTTATTAGTTCATTCAAAAATACTGATGGCATAGCTACATGTACTGTTCTAGAGGATAGAAATACGGTAATTAACAAGGTAGATAGTCCTTGTTTTCATGGAAAGCAAATTCAAGAAGAAGGGTTGGGAAGACAATAAATAAGGAGAAAATAAGCAAGAAAATTTTAAATACTTAAAAGTGATGCAATGACAATAAAACAGTAACACATAAAGAAGTTGCTTCCTTTTAATATGTGTAGAGTGGAGAAAAGTTAATGTAGATAGGGCATTCAAAGCAGATTTTTCTGAGGACATGATTCTTGAGGTAAGACCCATAAGATGAGAAGGAACTAGTCATGTGAACATTTAGGCAGAAGTTCATTTGAGCTGACAGCAGAGTGAAGTGAGGAAACAAGCCATAAGAAAATATGTGGACAGTTGGTTTCAGACAGACAGAATAACCAATACAAAGGCCCCAAGTAAGGAATGCTAGCAAAGTAATGCTCAAAATTCTCCAAGACAGGCTTCAACAGTACGTGAACTGTGAACTTCCAGATGTTCAAGCTGGGTTTAGAAAAGGCAGAGAAACCAGAGATCAAATTGCCAACATCCACTGGATCATCGACAAAGCAAGAGAGTTCCAGAAAAACATCTACTTCTGCTCTATTGACTATGTGAAAGCCTTTGACTACATGGATCACAACAAACTGTGGAAAATTCTTAAAGAGATGGGAATACCAGATCACCTGACCTGCCTCCTGAGAAATCTGTATGCAGATCAAGAAGCAAGAGTTAGAACTGGACATGGAACAACAGACTGGTTCCAAATCAAGAAAGGAGTATGTCAAGGCTGTGTATTGTCACCCTGCTTATTTAACTTATATGCAGGGTACATCATGAGAAATGCTGGACTGGATGAAGCACAAGCTAGAATCAAGACTGCAGGGAGAAATATCAGTAACCTCAGATATGCAGATACTGCTGCTGCTAAATCACTTCAGTTGTGTCTAACTCTGTGACCCTATAGACAGCAGCCCACCAGGCTCCCCCATCCCTGGGATTCTCCAGGCAAGAATAATAGAGTGGGTTTCCATTTCCTTCTCCAATGATATGCAGATGACACCACCCTTATGCCAGAAAGTGAAGAAGAACTAAAGAGCCTCTTGATGAAAGTGAAAGAGGAGAGTGAAAAAGTTGGCTTAAAACTCAACATTCAGAAACCTAAGATCATGGCATCTGGTCCAATCACTTCATGGCAAATAGATGGGGAAACAGTGGAAACAGTGGCAGACTTTATCTTTTTTGGGCTCCAAAATCACTGCAGATGGTGACTGCAGCCATGAAATTAAAAGACACTTGCTCCTTGGAAGAAAAGTTATAACCAACCTAGACAGCATATTAAAAATAAAGACATTACTTTGCCAAAAAGGCCCATCTAGTCAAAGCCATGGTTTTTCCAGTAGTCACGTATGGATGTGAGAGTTGGACTATAACAG
Organism: Antilocapra americana; assembly: GCA_007570785.1. NCBI lineage: Eukaryota > Metazoa > Chordata > Mammalia > Artiodactyla > Antilocapridae > Antilocapra > Antilocapra americana. Next base: position 1,599,865 of record ML661796.1, on the reverse strand, counting down.
AAAAGCTGAGTGCTGAAGAATTGATGCTTTTGAACTGTGGTGTTGGAGAAAACTCTTGAGAGTCCCTTTGACTGCAAGGAGATCCAACCAGTCCATCCTAAAGGAAATCAGTCCTGAATATACATTGGAAGGACTGATGCTGAAGCTGAAATTCCAACTTTTTGAACACCTAATGGGAAGAACTGACTCACTGGAACTGACTCCCATGATGCTGGGAAAGATTGTAGGCAGGAGGAGAAGGGGATGACAGAGGATGAGATGGCTGGATGGCATCACTGACTCAATGGACATGAATCTGAGTAAACTCTGGGAGTTTCTGATGGACAGGAAGGCCTGGCGTGCTGCAGTCCATGTGGTCGCAAAGAGTGAGACATGACTGAGCGACTGAACTGAACTGAAGGAACAAGCTTTGCATGTTTGAGGAGCAAAAAGAAGACCGATAGAAGATACCACATGCTGCAACTAAGACCCAGCACAGCCAAATAAACAAAACTGCTTTTAGTTGAAAATAACAAAAGAAGACCACTGTGGCTGGAGCTTAGTCAATACAGGGAAAATCATAGAACTTGGGATTGAAGACTAGGCATTGGGCAGATTACATATAGCCCTGGAGGTCACAGTAAATAATTTACTCCATATCTAAGGATAGTGGGAAGACAATAGCAAATTCTCAGCAGTGGAGTAACATAATCCATCTCATGTATTAAAAGAATTTCTCTGGCATCTGTATATAGTGTTATACAGGGTTAAGAATAGAAACAGGAAGTCCAGGTATAAAATTATTGCAGTAATTCAGGAGACAGATAATGGTAGCTTGGACCATGCTGGTAGCTGTGGAGATGGTGAGAAGCAGTCAGACTCTGGATATATTTCAAAAGCAAAGCCAAAAGGAATTATTGAAAGATTAGATGTAGGCTATGAGAGAAAGATAGGATTTTTATGAACAACACTATATAACTAGGGTCAAAGTATCAAGTGACTGGGACAATAAGTGGGTTGGAGGAAGAGACCAGTGAGGGCCAAATCAGGAAAGGTTTGGTACTAAAAGGGAAATGGGTGCGTAGCTGGGTGCATGTGAGTGTGTGAAAGAGAGAAAGACAGTGAGGGAAAGTTACATGCCTCAAAATAGCCTGGAGTTAAAACTCCCCTCCAGGTCCTCCCCACCATCCTATGCAAAACAAAGAACTCTCACCCGACAGGAAAAAAAAATGGACATTAAGGTTGATTATGCCCAGCTCCCAGCCAGTCCAGCTTCTGGCCAATCTCCAGAATTCCTTGCCCCAGCCATTTAAGAGATAACTACTCCGAACAGCCTTGGAGAAGAACAGGACCCCTTAAGACAGTAGCTTTCCACATATATGCCTTTATATACTTACTCTTTTCTTGGGTTAGGGCAGCAGCTCACTAATCTGACTGCTGCCCCTTCTCGCCTCATTAAAGATGATCTCTTCCTGTAAAGTGCCAGTCTCCTTCTTTTTCTGAACCTTGCCTTCTCTAATTCCCTTACCCTAAAGACAGGGAGAATGTGTGTATTGAATGAGAGACTACAGGGATAAGAAAATATAGGGAATAATTTCTCTTTTCAAGATGATCTTTTTTCCTTTCTTTTTTTTTCAAGATGACCTTATTGACAATTTACTTCTTAGGATTGGCCAAAATCAATATTTTCTGTTTTTATTGACTAAGTTGAGGATGTCTTTGCTTTGTCAAGCTATGCCTGGAGTTGATACTCCAACACAAACTAAGCCACACATATTTGGTGGCTTCCAAAGTTAACAAAGACTGCTATGGTGTCTCAAGCTGTGTTTAAGGGTGAGACGGGTGGCTGGGAGATCTGTATGTACTGTGCAGATGTAAGAGAAGAGTAAGAACAAACCAGTCACAGAGATGGCTAGAAAGCCTGCCCATCAGACATCCTTTTGCACTTCACAGGCAGGACGATATTCAGCAAGTAAAGCTGACCCACAGGGGCTGGGCTGCAGCACAATTGATTCCCTTTGTGGAACTAACCACAGAGAAATCCTTCATGTGTGTTCCCAGACTCAGTGGCAGTTTCAAGTTAATGTGAAGTGCTGACACATAGCACAGAAGTGTTAATGTTGGAACATTTTCGAATTTCAAAGCATCACCTGATGGGAGAGAGTGTAGGAAGCAAGCACTAACCATCCTGCCTGAGAAAACAGAGTTTAAAGAAGGGAAGGAGGTTTTCACAAAGTGAAAAGAGAGTTGCACAGTTTTTTTTTTTTTAAATCACACTTTCCTCTTTAATGTCTCTATATTCCAGGAACTGATCTCTCTTGTTCATCATCAGCAGTGTGATGACCACATAGTAGATGCTCAAGAAACATTGTGGAGACGTGAATGAACAACTGAACCTAAATCAACCTCAGTGTCCCCCTCAACTTAGTCATATTGTCAACATTTGTTGTCAGCAAATAAACAACTCAAGTTCCGATTTCTCTCTTGTATTTGGTCCCCGGGGCACAGACTTTATCTATACAGTGCTACTGAAGCAGTTGGTTTTGTGGAACTGGTCAGTAAATGGAGGGAAAAAACCAGCCAAATAGCTAGCTTAAGTGGTATATTTCTCTACTGAAATGCCTAGACTTTTGTCTGAATTGACAAAATGGACAAATGAAAAAAAAATGCTGGTGTATGATAGATGTAATTACATTCCTGTCCTGAGCTGTGAGCATCAGCATAAATCTGAGAGACTAAACACTGGGGTAAAAGGCTGTGTCTACAACCACTCCTTTTAGTCACCTCAGGTTTGGGGGACAGGGGGAGAACAGCTAGTTCAGTTGTTTGATGTCATGAATTCAAAATATCCAACTGATGGACTCAGGTTTTCACTACATATATAATTAGGGCTCTTGTACATTCAGCATCCTCTCTCCCCATAAGGTATCAGGCTCTTTCATCCTTTCTCAAAAGCCCCTTTCTAAAGACTACAAACATTAGACACCTGAAGTCATTCCTGTTTGGAGATTCTTCCCATCTAACCCTGTCCAACCACTCTCTGCACCTCCCCTTATCTTGGATGCTGTGTGACTACCAAGATTTTCCTTCTAATCAGGACTGAAATCCATGTTCAGTGTTTGAGGAAAACAAACATGGGGCTATTTGCGTTAGCAAGTGATATTTTCCCCAGTCAGTCCCGATATGAAGAACTGACTTTCCCAAGAGCCAACTGCTTAAGCTAGACAATGACAACAAATGAAATAGCGTATCAAAGCACATCAGAGGGGAGGACAAGATGACACCAGTGTCATGAAGGCTGCCTCAACTGGGGGCCAGAGACAAGCCAGAGCCTTGGTATTGCACAAAGCAATAGGTAATAAATACAGAGGAAAAACAGGAGAAGACATACAAAGAGGTCCTGAGATAGTACCTATAGAAAAAGAAATTTAAATTGCACATAGATTCATTATAATCTCTAATCCTTCACTATAGAAAAAGGCTATTTTTTGGCAGCTCTCCTGTTTGGTATGCAATCTTCTGTTACAAACACACAGTTTTAAATACTATTTTAATAAACAAATAAAATGCATAATGATTTCACATCGAATAGAGTATTTCCGTTAGCTAAAAGTATAATAGCTGTGCCCCAGGGTAGCATAACCATAAGTGAACTACTCAGTCTTTCCGAATGAGTGAAAAAAAAATGGCTCTATACCAATAACTTCCACTTCCTATTATAATACAGTACTGTCCATCACCAGCTGGCTGAAATTATAAAGAGTGAAACATTTAATGAACTTGCTTTCATTAAATGATATATATCATTTAATGCTGAGGGAGAGAAAGCTAAAGCTCACAGTTTGAATGGTCCTAGAACAACCTTAACAACAGCTTGTTAACAATGAAACTGAGGAATATTATACTATTTCAGCAGTTGGGAAGCAATTTATTTTATTTATTCTCACCACTGCACTTTTTGGACCTATAATGTATTCCACCCATCAGAAAGCTTTATCTCAGCTGGAAAACCTGAATTCTTATTTTGGTTTCCAAAATTCCAATTCTTTACTAAATTCTAAGCACCTTTTAAACATTGAAATGCTCATGGTTGATATTTATTCTTATAGGTAAAATACATAGCTACCTTCATATTTTAAAAGAGTATATATTAAAAATTCATACCTTGCCAAGAGTATAATTAAAAATGAGAATTTTTCCCAATTAGGTTGGTTTAAATCTGCAAATCAGGTTTTATGCTGTCACAAAATGTACTTTTGTGCTACACATCCAATGAAAGAATGACACCACTACAAGATACCTGAACAGCTTTCTTTACCACTGGCCATCACTGTGTCAAAATGCTATTGAGGTTCCTGGGAGATATAGTTCTTACTCCTAATTAATTAATAGGGATAAAAATGCTCAAATAAGAATTTATAAGGAGGGTGGCACATTTTGAAATTCTTATAAGTAAAGAATTTGGATTAAAAATAAGGAAGGTCGATGCTCGGGACTGGTGCAGCGAGATTTCCCGGGGCGGAGGGAGGAGGGAGGGGGGTTCCGGAAGGGAAGCATATGTAAACCCATGGTGATATCATGACAATGTATGGCAAAAACAATAAAAAAAAAAAATAAAAATAA
>ML661796.1:1518816-1595163 GCA_007570785.1 Antilocapra americana | reverse complement strand
ATGGTATAACTGTGACAGTACAGGGTGATTCAAAATTAACTGAACACTTTTGCAACTGTTTACTCAGCAACTAGGTGATATATGAAATTGTAGAGTTACCCTTCCAAATGTCTAACCATCGGAGAAACACAAGTTTGGATTACATGTTCACATATAACCTGGTTCCTTAATAATAAATGTTTGGGAGATTTCTATTATTTTTGATTACTCTACAATTTGTTGTAGAATGCTTGCATGAATGTCTTTCAACTAAACACAGGTTGCAAAGTAGCATAAATAATTCTATGTTATCAAAACTGTCCTAAGTTATGTACCAACTTAGATATGTATTATTTTTAATATGTCACTTCCATCCATATTTTTTAAATAAAACTTGATATCACTAAGATCAGCTTCTGTACTACTACAAGAAAGTCAGGAATACATACATGTACTCAAAACTCAAAAGTCCAATTTGATATTTAAAGTCAATAGATGATAGAGAGATAAAATGCACTACTAAGGACTAAGAACTGGACACAAAAAACTAGATTGAACCAAGGTTGTCAAAGTGCCTATGAAAAAGCCTTTGAGTTTATACAAGCTTGCCAAATTGACCATTTTGACTAAATTGACCAGTCAATTTAATGAAGAGCCACTTAACACCCTCCCACCTCAAATTGACCAAAACCACCTGTTCAAGAACTTGAGGACACTCTTATTTTGCTGCTCTTTCCAAACACAGATTCCTTCCCTGCTCTACTCACCTGTCTCCTCCAAGCAGCCCTTTGCTGATTCAATTGTTTTCTCAATTGTGGTTGGAGTTAGGGCATGACTATTTGTTCCCCAGGACACACATTTTCCTGGGATTGAGCGAGTTACAGTAATCAACCGAGCTGATGGCTGCCCTGGGCAGAACCATTTGAAGGCCCCTGAGGAGCAGGTTAAACTCCTGAGTGCTCCAAGAATTCTGCTTCAACGAAATATCCATGAACTGCAGTCTTGGCATTCAGTGCACTCTTTCATAGCCTGTACTGTGCTTCTGAGCTAGTGATCTGAAATGATCATTCAGCTACAGTTTCTCTTGCAGCTAGCCAAAAAACTGAACACATCGGGCCAACTCACAATTCTTCAAGAATCAACCACCCAATGGAGAGACACTATCAGTTTTTTTTTTCAGGCTAAGTGCCTTGGTTTCAAATAGGTGATAAGAAAGGAAATGCAAGTGTGCAATTTTTGAAATATGATAATTTCCATTTTAATCCTTACAATACTTCTCTACAGGAAACAACACATCCATGAATACCCCCAAGAGAACATGCATGTCTAGAAGACTTACTTGCTTTTTTCTCTGGGTGTGAGATACCCATCATCTTCCACAAGATGGCAGGCAGTTTTCATTTTACTGTTGGTGATGAACAGGAAATCACTCTACTCTCAAATGACAGCAACCCCAGGTAGCTAGGGTGACATTTGCTTTACATTATAATACACACTAATTAATCATTAGTGATCCCAGAAGTAAGTCTGCTAAAAAATGTTTTGCTATGGCTTCTCACAGCAGGGGCTTTCAATATTGATACTATTACACGCACATATGTTCAGCCAGTATATGTTATACTCGTTTACATTTTAAGGCTTTATATTTTGAGAGTATTTTAATCAATATTGCCTAGATTAATATTCACCTTTTATTTGTAAGGGGAAATGATGAGGCTCCTAAAGGAAATACACAAAGTTTTGAAAAGGTAAAGGCAACTTTGACAAATTTTTAGTTGGAGGCACCTATGTCTTCTGGCATTGGTTGACATCTTTAACTTTGTCACAGGCCCATCTCAAAATTGCTGGGGCAAAACTTCTGTAAAGAACTTGGCTGGTACTATCATTGTACACTTGTGTCCAATGGTCTCAAGATGGATCACCTCATGCAGGAATTAATCTAGCCCATTAACTATCCAAAAATGCTCACATTGCCTTTCAACATGGATTCCATTCCATAGCAAGTAGCTTTATTATAAATAACTCCACCAGACCTCAGGCACAATACCAGTTTCAGTGCTAAAGTTTTTAGCAAGGTTCACCAACTCCCTGAGCAGCCAAGCCAGCTCACTTTTCTTGACCACCTTTAATCCAGGATAAAGATAATCTGTCTTGGTCCACCCTACCAGTTGTGGAAACTCTTATGCAGTTTAAATTCACATCTTAGTTCCAGTTTTAATTGGTAAGTTCTCCACTTAAGTTAACAACAGCTATCCCCAGGCCTTGTTAACAAATCTTTTGAAACATTTCTTTTACTCCACTAAACTAGCTTTCCTCTGATGATGACACTTCCTTCACTGCTTCCTGAATTTTTACATGTATATGAATTACCTAGGAAACTTGATAAAATATGAATTCTGATTCAGTCAATCATGGGTAGGACTAGAGAGTCGACATTTCTAGCAAATTACCAGGTGATCCTGGATGCTGCTGGCCCACAGTCCCCATCTGAATTAGCAAAGCTCTATAGAGTTTCTTCATTTATCCAAACTCCATATGCCTGGGGTAAAGAAGACTGGCAGGAGTTTCCAGAATCCTCACTGTATCCTCTAGACTTCCTTCCATCCAGAACTCCTCCTCTTTTGAAGCCTTCATCATCTGACTGATAAATTCTCTTCAGTCATCTCCAGATCTCCCTCCCAGGCACTCACTCCCTTCTATTCACCGAACATCTCAGAATCCAGATTACCATCTGTCCATCTATCTCCTCTTCATGAACAACTTCAATCTTCTTGTGGATGAGTTACTTATGACACTGACCTTCATCTTCTTTCTACTTTAGCAATCAACGCAATGGCCACACCATGACCTTGTTATCACCTGAAATGGTTCTAATACTGAAATCTCAACCCTTAAAAATTCTAATACCTCAGCCTCCAACAGGAGACTTCTGCTCTGCTCTCTCTCCCACTAAACCTACTCTCCCACCTCGTAGGTGTTTCCACTCCTTGGACACTTCCATACTCTTTTTTTCCCTAATACCACTTGCTTTCACCTCCATTTCTATCTATTCTGGAAACCAGGGTCAACCATCTCTACTCCAAATTCAGTAATAATCTAGTCCTAATTCTGTCTTCCAAAACTACTTGCTAAACTCAATCCTGGTTGTACTCATAATTACTGTTTTAATCCTCCTCATCTATAAAGATCTTAGTGAACACACACAAGTAACTCCTCATGCTGAGTGACCCCAGTTGGACCCAGGACCCTACTGCCCAATTCTCTTCTTTGTTCCCTCACAATTGTTTTTTTTTTTTTTTTGGACACTTTTCATGCTTTTCAGGAGAAGGCAATGGCAATCCACTCAAGTACTCTTGCCTGGCAAATCTCATGGATGGGAGAGCCTGGTGGGCTGCAGTCCATGGGATCGCGAAGGGTCGGACATGACTGAGCGACTTCATTTTCACTTTCATGCACTGGAGAAGGAAATGGCAGCCCACTCCAGTGTTCTTGCCTGGAGAATCCCAAGGACGGCGGAGCCAGGTGGGCTGCCGTCTATGGGGTCACACAGAGTCGGACACGACTGAAGTGACTTAGCAGCAGCAGCAGCATGCTTTTCAAACTGTCAGGTTACAAAATATAAATGTATTCAGCTCCCATTCCTTTCTCGCAAAATCTTTCTGTATCTTTACTCAAACTCTCTTTCCTTATCTCGTTATGTTTTGCTTTTTTCTTCCAAAGTTAACCCCAAGAATTTTGTTAGCTTAAAAAAATCCCTTTTATGCTCGTGGTTCTGCTTTGATGTATTAATTCCCCATTCTTTTAAATTATCACCCTCTCCTTTCCCATTGGGTCTTTCCTCTCAGCCAGCAGACTCTCTCAGGTCTTCCTCACTGAATGTCCTCAACCAAAAATACTCTCCATAACTTTATTTCTTTCTAACTAGAGATACAATCCCAATTCTACCTTTTATTTTATAAACTCTAAGAAAAGTTGCTTTCATTCATCATCTATACTTTTTATCATTGATTCTTTCTGTAATCCCCTACAAACATCTACCAGATCATAAAGTAAATGCCACACCTGAGTTGGCTTCTGTCACTCCACTGACAGTCTCATAGTTCCCAATCTCAATGGCTTCATCTCCGCCTTTGATGCATTGGCATAATTTGCCACTTGATAGTCACCCTTCTACAGAAACATTTTTCTCCCTATATTCCCTTATATTCCTCTTAATCTTCCTATTTCACTATTAACCTCCTCTACTAATTAATCACTTCTGTTTCTCCATCAAACTCTTAATGGTTATGTCCCAAAGGGTCTGCCCTTAGCTTTCTTTGTTTCTCATTCTGCCCTCTCCCCTTGTATATATCTCTCTTCATGGGCTATCATAGTCATTCCCTTGATCTCAGTTATTTTTTCCATAGCATTTATCATGTTCTGACTTATGAGATAATTTACTTATTATGTTTATTAATGCCCCCCACCATCTCACCCCTGTTAGAATGTCAGCTACATAAAAGAAAGGGATTTTGTCTGTTTGTCCACTGATGTATACCAAGCATCTGGAAAATCCCTGGAACATAGTAAGTGCTCAGTAGACTTTGTTCAATAATCAGCCATATCTAGATGGCAAAACCTACCTCCCCCTTGACTACATACCTCCACATTTATCATACCAACATGTCCAGATTAACATGGTGCAAATCAAAGCCATTAACTCCGCCTGTAACAAATGTGCTCATCTCCCAGTGGTCCCTATCTCTGATCAAGGCACTCCAAGTCTAAAATGTCTGAAGTCCTTTTGATTCCTTTATCTTCTCTTACGATGCACAGCCAATAAGTCATCAAGTACTGTGGATTGTAACTCCTCCACCTCCTCCACTGTACTTCCCATGTTCAATCTCATAGACAACAGTCAATTTCTACTCTCGCCTGCAGCTTTAAAATTGCCTCCTAAAATTACCCTGCCACTAGTTGCTCAGCACCATCTATCCTACACAATATACATCATCTGCCTTCGATTCATTTTTTTCAGCTTCATATCAACCATATTTTTTCACAGTACCTATTCTGTAGATATATCTAATCCAAATGCTCACATGACCAATGAACATAACAGGAGATTCTTAGAGAATGCAGGTGAGAAGAATGGTGAACTAATTTTTGGAGAATCTGATAAGACTTGCTAAACAAATGGTGTGACTTAAAATTATTCTTAGTGAAGAATTGAGACATGAAGATGACTAAAGACAAAACTCAGAAAAAAGGGTCTTCCCCTCTATTTGAGGGCCCAGATGGGATTTTCAAACTTTTCAAAGTGGGATCCATGAACCATCTGTTATCTGAATCCTCTGGGGTTGGCCCTTGTATCTTCATTTGTAACCAGCATCCCAGGAGATGCTCATACACATTTAAGGTTGAGAACAACTGACTAAGAGAGTAATATCCACATTTTCCATTTTTGAATCAGGCAAGAAGAAATACCTGTATCCTTTCACTCTAAAGTAACATAAAAAGGATACTGGATTAGGAATCAGAAAAGCTGATTTATTTTCTTAACTTTGCTTCTCACTGGCCTATGTGCTTAGGCAAGTCACTTACCACTATATTCAAATACAGGGGCTAGAGGAGATGGCCTCTAAGAATACTTGTCACTGGAGGAGTTACTGTTTCCATTGGAACCATGCCTCATCACCTCATATCCTGAAGTTTCCTACCACCAAACTGAATAACATTTACTCTGACCAAGAATTATGTGTTAGGAAATAGCTGAGAAAGTGACTCAAATGTCACCTTCTCAGTGAGGTCTTCTTTGTTGATCTTGTCTAAAAGAGCAAGTCCCTGTCTCATGCTTCTTATTCTTCCTACCTAATTTGCTTTTCTCCATTACAATTAACATTATGTTTTTCAAACTTTCAACCAAGCAATCTTGCTTATTGTCTTTTCCACCACTGGACTGTAAGCTCCATGAGAGCAAGAGTTATGTCTGTTCTGTTCTGTTTACTGCTACATCATCTGGACCTTTAACAATCCCTGGTATATAACAAAATATAGCTTTAAAGTTCTCGTCATTCCCTTGGTTACCATCTCCCACTCCCTTTGTTCTGGATTTCTCTCCAATTCTCTCTCTCTTTCTCATCATACTGCACCCTGACCCCTTTACACATTTAGAGCTGTGGCAATAAAGATGGGATAAAGTGGATATATGGGCAATGGAGGATAATTCATGCTCATTTTAAACTTTTTAGTTTGGCCAAATGAATCTCAGAGGAAGGAAAACTCCTTCCCTAGAATTTTGGAAGAAAAGTACTTCCAGATCTGAAAAGACCTCTGGCAGAGTTTTCGTTGTGGACAAAGGATACCTTGACCTCTCAACCTAAGTTTGAGGGTAATGCTGATGATCTTTGTAAAGAGAGAACCACTAATGTGCTTACATCATAGACAAGAAACAAACAAAGAAAATGACATTCAGTTCAAACAAATGAGTAGGCAATAGTCCCAAAGTATAGTTTTCATTGAATTTGAACCTGAATTTACTCAGACTATATTTTGACTTCCTGCAAGAGAGGCTCATTCACAGGACCATGTAGTAGCTAGATTATGAAGTCCATTAAATGTATTTCTGGCTCCACCCTCAGGCATCTTTTCCATTCTCTCTTCTTTCAGAGCTGCTGAGTCAAGTATTCTATCCTCTAGCACCACCCCTTTTGGATGGAATTACCCATTTTTGCCCCCACAGATACCCTTCATAGGCAAAACTTCTCTGTACCTCAGTAGACCAAGGAACCTGGGCCACGATGTTAACAAGAAGGATAAAGCATATTTTTTTTTGTCACCTGGGGCTCTCTGCAAAAAAAGTTAATGCTTCCTCCTTTGCTATCACCCTTGTTGGTAAAGCAAAGGATAGAGATTTTTAGTTTGGGAATGAAGAAAGGGATATTTTAGGGTAGACTTATTTTCCATGTCCTTCCAATGCAGCCATGGAGGCAGCTGCCCACTCTGAAATAAACAAGACGAAAGCATCTCTCAAAACCTTAGAATCAAATTTAGCACACAAAGATTCTGATTCCATTTAGCCAAATGGAGATTTTCTTGGGGTTGATTCAGCAAACTCACGTGAGTCCCTAAGAGAGTCCCAGGGCCTGGCAGGGTGCTCAGTAAATATATGCTTACTGAAGATGGGAACCTAAGTCATATAGAAAGCTGATGTTTCATATAAATGTTGGCTGATAGTGAATATAAAGCAACTGTTAAAGATTTGGTTTCAAACTGTAGAAGGGCCAAATGAAAAAAAGACAGCAATTCTAAAGTAGAGATTTATATTTTCATCTAAAATGAATTAAACACTATCGTTTCCTCTCTGTTGGATCCCCAGCAGATTTCAGGTGTCTCGGGATGTGACCAACGCTATATTTCAAGGTTAGTGCAAGCAAAAAGCACCTCAGTCTCTCAACCTCCCAGCTGATGCTCCTTTCAAGAGGTTAGCAGCAAGCAATTTCCTTAAAAAGAGAAACCCTGTGGCTGGTCAGTTTTTACTCTCGATTGACGAATTAGCTTTTGACCCTTTTGTTTAACTTCTGATTTGGAGAGGATGATAGACCAGGTTACTAAAAGGTAGAGAAGGGGAACTCACAATTTTCCATTTTCAAAGATTGTTGAGAAAAAGATGGCTGAAATGAGTCTAAAGCAATTCTTGGGCTTCCTGGTTTGTCTGTTTCCCTGTCCCTAATGCAACTGGGTTGGTTGCAAGTCAGTTATTAAGCATCAACTGGGTATTATGCCCTTTGCTAGATGCTGTCCTTTCCATCCACTCATTCAACAAATATTTACTGAGTACCTATAGCAGTAATACTGTGAGATGCTAGATAAAGGTAACATGGTCCCTACCCTACATGTATTATTTAGTCAAAAGGAAAGGGGGGCAATTGTTCTGGAAGCAGAAACTTTCAACTAAATATAATCAAAATGACAGTTATTATATATTAAAGCCTTACTGTGTGCCTTGCACTGAGCCAGGGACTTGTATGTATGTTATCTGTTTGAATCCTCACAACAGCCTAGCAAGTAGTCTCTTAATTATCCTTATTTTACTGATGAAGAAAATGCACATCAGAGAGGTAAAGTAACTTGCTTAAGATCATGTAGCTACTAAGTTGCAAAGCTGGGATTTAAAAACATATCTGTCTGATTCCAAAACCTATGTTTTTTCCAGAACACGGTATTGACTCTAGAGAGGCAGTTAAGAGAGCAGTCAGAATTTCCCATCCTAGAGAAAGCAGATCTTTCCCCCTCATGTTGACTAATATCATAGATGGAGTGACTAACACAACAGAAGTTTATGTCTAACAATTCTGGAGGCTGGGGCATCCAAGATCAAGGCGCTTGCAAATTCAGCATCTGGTGAGAACCCCCTTCTTGGTTCACAGATGGCTGTCTTCTTGCTGTGTCCTCATATGGTGTAAGTGGAGGAGATAGCTCTCTGGGGTCTCTTTTATAAGGACACTTATCCCATTCTTGAGGGCTCCATTCTTATGATCTAATCACCTCCCAAAGGCCTCACTTCCTAATATCATTGCATTGGGGGTTAGGATTTCAATATACAAATTTTGGAGCAATGCAAATATTCAGTACATAATGTTTACTTTTGCTCAGGGGCCTCTCTGTTCACGGTTAGAATTACTATGATTTAAAAATTGCACATTCATCTATTTTTTCCCCTAAACAACCTTTTCCATTAACTTGAAAGGAAATGGATTGTGGAATTTTAACCTGCGTTGTTGAATGACTTCTAATTGGGAATTTCCCTTCTTTAACCATTCAATATGGCAATCAAGAAGAATAAAAAAGGATACACAGTGTTTATGAAACCATGACCTTGAAACAAGTAACTGAGTCAAAGGAGAGGTCCATAGGTCACTGTGATGGGCTTTCCACTGCTTAAGTTTAACACTTCAGGTACTATCATCAATGAGGCCAAGAAATCACTTATTTATACCTGGATTATGCCCTAGGCATAGGACAAGGGAACACGATAGCATCTCTCCAACCAGGATTTTGTAACCACACTACTCAACCAATGGTGCTGGACTACAGAGAAAATCCTTATTCATACATTCATGTAGGGCCCTTCCCACCTTAGTGTCTTTGCCCCAGCTGTCCTCAAATTTGGAAGGTTCTTTCTCTGTTTACTTAGAAAAATCTGAAATTTCCATTAAAGCCCAACTAAAATTATGCTTTTTCCAAGATGACTTCCCCAATAATTTCAGTCAAAATCAATGCTTCTCTCATTTCCTCATTAACCTATAGCTCTATTTCACAGCTGGCTTTTTATCAGAATTAGATTCATTAAGTCTTTTTGCCTCTGTGAGGTGGTGAGCTCTGAGAAGCTCAAGGATTTTATCTTGTTCATCTCTATATCCACCCTAGTATCCAGAACAGTATGTATCAAATACTATACTAAACAGCAAATGCTTATTGAATCATATTTGACTAAATAATAAAAAATGAAATCCATTCTTTCTAGACTTCAATTTCCTCCATTTCCTACCTGGGACCTGGGACACAAAAGTCAGTAGGGATCCCTTTGGCTTTGGCATCAGGCCAACCTGTATTCAAATTCGCACTGCAGCTTCCTGGCTGTGTAAACCTAGGCAAACCATTTCTCTCTCTGAGCCTCAGTTCTCTTTATCTATACAATCAGGATAACAACTCTCATGAAATTACCAAAAGCAACAAATGAGGTAGATATGTATGTGTATTTGTGTACCATACACTACACACACACACACACACACACACACACACACACACACACACACACAAACCTTAGTTTCCTCTTATCTCATCCTTTTATATGGTAGGGAAAAGGCCCAATATAGGAAAAACAAACACTAACCCAGGATATCAAGGGGTGTCAACCTACAAGTGGCCAATTTACTGGGTTCCTACTATTATCCTAGTACTGTGCGAAGTTCTGTAAGGGAGATAAGAAAGAGCCTCTGCCCTCAGAAAGCTTAACAATCTATTGGTAGAGGAAAAACAAATTCATGAGAAACACATATTAAGAACCCCACCAGGCATATGCTAAATGTCCCAAAGATGAACAGACAGTAAATGCCAGAGGAGGAACAGGTCTGACAGACTTGAAGAACGCTTAAAGGCCCTGTAAGGAACAGGCTGGAACTTAATGGAAGAAAGAAGAGACTGTGGGCATTCCAGTCAGAAGAAATTATCTGTGTTCAAATGTGAGGGCTGAGGTACGTTCAGTGGGTTGGGGAACAGCCAAGGCACTAGACCTAGATACTTCAGAGACCAGGTAAGAGGTGTAACGAGTGAGTGCCGGGCAGCAGAGGACCTTGAGTGCCAGATTAGGCATTACAGTACAAATCATTGGCAAAGAGCAGACTAGGGAGTCACCTTATCAGAAAACTGATTTCCAATTTGGGAAGCATTCCTGCTGAGGTCATGCCCTACATATGTATATAAAGTGATCACTATAAGAAGTAGGCAGGACTGCTGTGCAGCAGGAAGGAAGCTGGGAGGTGAGTTATCCAGGATTAGACTCCATAGTGGAGGAGTCTCAGCCCTTTGTTTCCTAGAGTGGTGACAGGCGTCCCTTCCCCCACCACAGCTGCCCTTGAGGCATGCTGGGGGCTGACTCCTCAGAAGGATAACAGAGCTGCTCCAGAGAATCCAGTGGGAACAGGCATAGGCAAGGCTCTCCTCTCTCCACTCCCACCCCAGGCTGCACACGCCACCCTGCACCCACAGAACTGAAGTTTACTGGGAGAGCCCCAGGAGAGGCTTGTTGGCCCTGGACTCTAGGGCCAGGCTGCCTGCTCCCCTCATTTGCCTGGGGTGGGGGCGGGAGTCACGCTGATTGGCTTCCAGCTGGCTTTGCTGAGCTCTTACAATAATAAAGATGGGACTCTTTACCAGTGAGGTCATGAATTGAAGAGCAGAAGTGGGGGCAAGCTTTGCTCTGCACTATGGGCTGCCCCTACCACCTGCTGGGCAGGAAAGTTTTCTTCAGCAGAAAAGAGAAACAGTGAATGGGGAAAGGCCAGGTGGTGAGGTGGTTTGCTCTAGGAGGCTGGCTGGAATAAGTGTGGCATTGTGAGCCTCTGGCTCTGTGTGGGCAAGCAACAAAGTAGCAGGAACCCCTTATCAGGTGAACTCAAGTACCCATCAGCTCACTCCATCAACTGCTGCCCCTCCTCCACCAAGCGTCTCAGGGCTGTTTATTTTCTTAGAAAAGGGGAATCTGCATGTCAGCTCATTTGCATTCTTTGGTCCCAAACAAAACCATATTAAAGTGCCCTGAAGAGCTGGCTAACTGGGAAGGCTGTTTGCCTTGGCGGAAAAAAATAGTCCTTACATTTGAAAAGGAATCAATGTAGTATTCTATTTTCCTGCCAAGTACAATGCTTGCATTAGAGAAAGAAAATCTCCCATTCACTCCGATCAGACTGAATGTAATGGTTAAGAATTTAGCATCTTTTTCAACAGCTTTTAGATATTTTATGTTTTCTTCATTCTTGCCAACTTGTTTTGAGTCCTGTAAATGTGGCCGGAGAATGAAAGGAAGTAAAGAAGGAAGCAATGGCTTCAGCAGTGGCCTGGTATCCTTCAAGAAGCATGGATGCAGTTGCTTTTCTTACTTGGGAAACAGATGGTGTTTTATGCTTAACACAATCAGCACCGCCTCCCTATCTGTGCCCCTAACCTTCCCCACCTGTGTGAAACCTAATCAGCGCCTAATGAACATACTTGGAGCTGTCTGGATGGAATTAGTCCCAGTAGGAGTCGGCCTTCAGGTACCAGGCACTCTCTTAAAGCTGAGTAGCTGCAAAAGACAAGAAATCTTTACATTAGAGCTAATTAAATAAAGGTCTGCCTCTGCTAAATACATTTTGTTTTCTCCTCCTCCTCCTAGAAAGTAGACAAGACTCAGTGTATTACATTGTTAAGCTAATGTTGACCCGTCTCCTCATAGCAACCATGGACAAAGGTTTATATTTTGAATTTCCTCTAAATACATGAGACATCAAATGCCTTTTCTGTCATCTCCACTCAATGTGGGCTGCTTTCCCTGGATCATATTCTCCTCTATGTAAATATATGCACACCAACAATGGCAAAGTTCAGGCAAAACTTGCCAGAGGGCTGCCCACCAAACCATTCCCTTTTGCCAAATCTATGATTTTTATCCCAACGAAATAAACAGAGGACTTAGTCAAAGTGCTTACTTAAAACACATACACACACACACACACACACACACACACACACACACAAACACACACACTATGGCATTGGCAAGTTGTTACTGACATGTTTGAAATTTTATTAAAAATTCCAACAACCTAGAGGCTTCTGGGTAATGTGCAAACCGCTAGGAAGAAATCCACCATTTTCCGGTCAAAAGCTGTTTCTTTTGATGACATAACAAGGTCAATAGGTCATGGTGGCTCCATTACTTCACCTTGAGTTGAACCCGTTTGATGACATACCAAAGTATAAATCATCATGGATTAGCCAGAATGCCCCTCCTCTCACCCCACCCATCTCTTTAGAGTTTCTAAGGAATAGGGACCTATAGACTCTGTTCTTACTGTGCCTTCATCTCCATACACATTTCAATGGAAGGTCATGCTAATGCTCCTCACCTATTACCTTTAGGATCAGAAGGAGGCTATGTTCCCTCCCAGGCTCATTTCCTTGTCATCTCCTAGAGTTCTATAAATCTCTAAATAGGAGGTCAGCAAACTATAGCCCTTGGACCAAATCCTGCCTGCTGCCTATTTTTGTAAATAAAGTTTTATTAGAACACAGTTTGCCTATTTGTTTATTATAGCCTATGGCTGTCCTAGTACAATAGTGAAATTAAGTAGTTGTGACAGAGATTATATGGCCCACAAAACTTAAAATACTAATCTATCCCTTTACAGAAAAAGTTTGCTGACCTCTGTTCTAAGGCTTTGTGTTGTAAAGTGCTAGTTGGGTGATGCTAGTCTTTCTGTGCAGCTAGCTGTATTTATATTTTGAAGATTTGGTGGTTACTGTCTTTATCTATACTTGCTTCAGCACCTATTTACCCTCAATTCACAGAAGGTAGAAAACAATGCAATAGTGGCGATTTTTGATCTTACTTAACCAGATCCAGAGAGAAATGAAGCTTATGATCTGTGCCCTTGCCCATCTGCCCTTATCTTGTTGGAGAAAATGAGACAGGAGAATCTGATATCTTCCCTCTCAGATCTATGTGGCACATAAGAAATCACAAATCACTTCTTTTTAGCAGAAAATACAAGTGACAAAGATGCTTCAGAGGACAAGAAATAACAAGGGCAGGAGTCCACTGAGAGAACTTGACTCAAAACACAACACTTTGTATTGACCCTGAAACAGCTCCAGAAACCTCAATATTCCTTTTAGCCATGGCTTTAGCTAACATGGCCTTAAAAGCTTTCCCTAAAAAATGTTCCCCATTTTTGCTTGTGTTTGTTCCTCAACTTGGGGAAAAAATTATACAGCTATATTGCATTTCTAAACATAAGCTTCAAGGAAGAACCTGCTATAACTGAAAGTCATTGGGAAATATGGATTTAAATACAACTCAGCAACAGAGCAAGCTGTATTTCCAAGCCAGGAATAATTTGTACCCTCCAGGGAAGTCTTTGGCTACTTGGTAGCTTTATTTTTCTAAAACACTAGTAGAAACTTCAATTCAATATGGAAAAAAACTTTTTAAGTGAGAGAAATAATCATTATGAGAAAAGAGCTATTCTTTCTACATAGTATTAAAAATGATAATTGTAAAAATATTTAAGGACTTAACTATGTACCAGCTACTATTCCAATTACTTTACATGTATCACACCTCACGTAATCCTCACAACTCTCTGAGGTTTTTATAATTTTTAATTTTATTTAATTTCATTCCTATATTACAGAAAAAAATTCTGAAATCAGAAGGAGGTCAAGTAACTTATCGAATGTCACAACAGCTAATAAGTGGTTGAGCTTGGATGAAAATATCACTTACTCTCCGACTCTTCCACTAAATCAGGAGCACATGTACCCTGAGTTCTCCCTCCAGTAATAGGAATGAATTTCCCTGAATCATTCATACTCTCAAACTTGCTTCTCTACTGTCCAACAGCAAATGCTATATGACATCTCTCTGGGTCCTTAAATTAGAGAAAAGCTAAGCAATTCTGGCTGGGGCCTAGCCCATGGGCTATTTTACAAACTACCTTGAACAGAGCAGAGAAGAAGGCTGCCTGCACAGGAGAAGCATCTGAGGAGTGCCTACCACTGAAGCAGTCCTTTCTTTAATAGTCCTCTGGCCTAAGGCATTGTTTCTCTGAAACATGTTGGGTAAAACATAATAGTCTTCCACTTAGCAAGGAGAGCTGAAGGCAAAGAAGAAAAAGAAGTCAGAGGATTGTTGCTGTAGTCCAGGAGGGACACAATGAGGATCTTAATGGTGGCGGAGGTGATGGAGAAGAGGGGCCAGAATCGAGATATTATGAAAACTGACATGACCTTGTAATTGTATTGATGAGGATGGGCTACCTGCTGTAACGTATAAACTCTGAAATGTATAATCACTCAAACCTCATAGAAGTGTCTTTCTTGCTCATATAACAGTACTGGGCACCTAAAGAGTAGGCAGATCAGTCTTTATGCATGCAGGGTGCCAGCCTGACAGCAATCCACCATCTTTAATATGTGGATTCCCAGGTTGTCCAGGGGGCCATCTCCACTGCAGCCAGAGAAACACCAACTTCTCTAAAGCAAATACCTTTCTGTGAACAAAAGTATTGACTTCAATGAATGACTTATTCATCAGTTTTTTTTTTTCATGTACCACTCTCTAATCTGTTTTCTCCTAATACTCTGGGCATATCTCCTTCATAGCAGCTATCACACTACACTGAAATTGTAAATTTACCCGTTGCCCCACTAGAATATGGATTCTTTGAGAATGAACACCATGTCTTATATACATCTCCACACATTTAGTGAAAGTGTTAGTCGCTCATTCGTGTCTGACTCTTTGCAACCCCAGGAACTATAGCCCTTCAGGCTCCTCTGTCCATGGAATTCTCTAGGCAAGAATGCTGGAGTGGGTTGCCATTTCCTTCTCCAGGGAATCTTCCAGACCCAGGGATTGAACCCGTATCTCCTGCATTGCAGGCAGATTCTTTACCATCTTAGCTATCAGAACTCTGCTGAGAGTACAGTAAATGCTCAACAAAAGTCAGCTTTAAAAATGAATAAATAAGTGAATGCATGAAGTCATATTTCTTAATACCCATGGCTTCATCATCTTCTCAATATAAAGATATTAGCTTTCCTAAGATCTAACTTTATGTTATATAAACAAGCCCACAAAACGAAAGGGTACAAGTGGATCTAAAATAAATTGAAAATGGGGTTAATAGCCTATCCATGGCCTTTCCCATCTTCCTAACAACTCAAATTCAAAACTGAAACTTTTTGACCAATAGAAGTACTAACGCTGTCTAGCAAGCAATCCTGTGAAGGGTGAAAAGCCAAATCTCCCCTGGATTTGGTTACTGTACCGGGAAAAATTGAATAGTTTAAAACATGTCTGCCTTGTAACTTGGCCTGCCTTTATATTATAATAATGAAAATTCACAAACGTGTCTAGGGAGTCATTTATGCAGTGGAGTACCATATAAGAAACCCAATTGCATATAATAAAGTATATAATGCACATAAACATTTAATGAAGAGTAAAGCATTGCCAGGCCTCTCCAGGAGCAGCCCTTGACTCATACCCTCCCCTGAGATCCCCTACAGAAGGAAAGGGTTAACCAGATGTTCCACTCCAGCAGAAATGGGAGGACCTAAGCCAGCTGCAGATGGTACAAAAGTAGGAAATGAGAGAGCAAGGCCTGCGGCTGAATTGTAGTGAATAGGGGCAGGCTCATCAACTGGTAGTCAGCAATAATGGCCTCAAGGGTTCGGCCTGATTTCCCCCAGTAAGAAAACCAGGTCAGCAACTGGCAGACTTCAAGGTGCCTGTGTAATATTGTGCTTCAGTGTTTGAGCTGTTGAGTCAAGTAGATCAGGAGTTGAATCCTGGCCCTATCACTTGCTAGCCGTATGACCTTGAGCAAGTCACTTAACCCCTCTGAAGCTCAGCGTGTAAGTTGGAAGCAATAATACTCCATATCTCCCAAGGTGGTTAAGAGAATTCTGTGAGATAATGCAAATGAAAGTGCCTGGGCTCTACTAAGACCCCAGGAAATGATAGTGGTTGTCATTTTTATTATTAGAATCCAAAGTCAGGAGTATTTACCCTTAGGTTTTCATCTAAAGATTTTATTATAATTTTAGCTCTTACGTTTAAGCATTTGATCCATTTTGAGTTCGTTTTTTTATTTATTTATTTTAATTGGAGGCTAATTACTTTACAATATTGTAGTAGTTTTTGCCATAGACTGACATCAATCAGCCATGGGTGTACATGTGTCCCCTATCCTGAACACCCCTCCCACCTCCCTCCCCATCCCACCCCTCTGGGTCATCCCAGTGCACCAGCCCTGAGCACCCTGTCTCATGCATCAAACTTGGACTGGCGATCTGTTTCACATATGATAAGATACATATTTCAATGCTATTCTCTCAAATCATACCACCTTGAGTTCACTTTTGTATATGGTATAAACAGAGAGTCCAACTTCACTCTTTTGCATGTGGATATCCAGTTGTCCTAACACTACCTATTGAAGAGACTAGCGTTTCCCCATTGAAAAGTGGTCTTGACATCCTTATTGAAAATCAGACAATCATAGATATATGGGTTTACATCTGGACTCTGAATTCCATTCCACTGATCTATATGTTTATCTTTCTGCTGGCCTCCTAAAATTCCAACTTTCAGCTTTGGGATTCTGAGCTCCATCTCCTGCTGGCACACTTTGCCTCTCCCTCCAGATAATCTCTTGCACAGTCTTTTTAAAAGATGTCTCCAAGCTGATTTTCCTGTATGTCCAGAGCACAAAAGCAAATCATTCATAACACCAAAACAATGCATCTCATTTCTCCCTCTGCTGCTTTTACTTTTGCTTCCTTCTCCCTCCCCTTCTCTTCTTGCTCGGGACTACAGACAGCGACTTTAGATTTCTCAGACAAAAATTAGGTACTGTGTTTTGTTTCTCCTATTCTTCAAAGGACACATATCAAGCTTTCAGAATCATCGCGTCTAAGTTCCTCTCATTTGACAAAAGGTGTGGGGAAGGTCCCCATCTCCCCACACTATATGAGGCACAGTGGAAAAGTGACAGCATGCCACTATCATCCACTATTTCTCTACAAAGGAATGCTCTCTCTCTCTCTCTCTTTCTTTAACTTCAACCCTTTAATGCCTTCAAGATTGCTGATGGGATATGGATTGCAAAACTTGTTTCTAGAAATCTCCATTGCAAGTCTCATATAAAAGGGCCCTACTTTAAAACTGAGGATGTTGTTCTCAATCTTTTGGGGCCTAAGCTAAAACTGAGATGTAAAGAGTCCTATTTTAATATCCCTTTACAAATGAAGAATGAATAAATAAATGAACGAATGAATGAATATCAGCTTCTTTCTCTCACTCCCTGCCACCTTTTAGTTTAATTCATTGACCAGCATTGTGCAGTCAAATTAATATTGAGCAACAATCTGTGGCAGTCTGAAGAATCAAGTCCCAACAATGATAATATTTTTTAAAATCATAAGTATAAAGTTTTGATAGCTAATAAGCAAATATTTCTTTAAATTGAATGGGTTTCTGATTTCAAGTTGGTACAAATATTTCTGCCCCTCTTCCTCTTGAAAAATCACATAACACCAGTAAGAGGAACAGAGAGCAGCAACACAAACTCTATCTTCGATGAAACTAGGTATAGTAGCTAGTCTCCAAAGATGATTCCTAGCAATTCGTCTGTTCTGCTATTCCCCACATCAGCAGTTGGAGTTCATTTTCTCTCCCCTTGAATCTCAGCTACTTGTAACTGGCTTTGACCAATGAAATACAGCAAAAGTTACATTCTGAGAGTGCTGAGCACAAACTTTAAGAGGACTTACAGCATTCTCTTCCTTCTTTTAGGAAACTGGGTATATCCAATCAGAGTTCAAGCCAACTGGAAATGTCACATGGAGGAGAAGCAAAGGCACTCTGATTGAAAGTTCTAACTGAGCTAATGGTCAGCAGTTAGCACCGACTGCCAGCCATGTGAGTGCACCATATAACGGCATTCTAGCTTAGTCAAGCACATAGATGACTGCAGTTTCAAATGACATCTCATGGAGAGACCAGTCAATGTGCAAAACCTTGAGAAAAAAAAAATAATGTGGTTATCGTTTGAAGCCACTATATTTTGTAATAGTTTGCCACATACCAATAGATAATGAAACACTTGGCTATATCTGCATCCCCAAACCACAGTATTTAGAGGTGGAAAGTAGGTGGAAGAATGACAAACAATTCATTAGAGGGGAGGAAATTAAAACATAAGTGCCTGCAAAGGGTGGAAGAATGGTAATCAATACTGGAAAAGCAAGGCATTCAAATTTTCAAGTGAATTTGGTATGCAATAAAATTATAAAGCAAATGTATGCTAAAGATAGTTTCAAATGTGCAAGTGCAAAATTTATCTCCATAAAAAACTTTCAAACTCTAGAAGCTTCTGGAGAATATATTCTACAAAATATATATATGTAAACCAAGAAAATAGAAGACATGGGATTCAGAAAACAGAAAATCCAACAATAAGAAAGTAAAGGTAGAAACACAGATGTCAGCCATGAAGCAAGTCAGTCCAGATGGAGGGTTTCAGAAGGGATGCTTCCAGGGAAAATCAGAAATGAAAACTATTCTTTTTATGTTTCATCTAACAAGTATCTATGGAGAAACTATTACTTTTTAAAGCTATTCTAGGCCCTGAGGATATAGTTATGAACAAAATTATGTTTTTAACTTTTTGAAATTTGCATTCTAGTGGAGCTTTAGGCTTATGTCATCTGACAAGTTATGGGAAATTGTTACATATTATAAGGTATGCTGGAAATTTTTACCAAATGTGACACAAATCAAAAGAAGTAACATGAAAGTCAGTCAACAAGTAACTTCGGGAAAAGCGAAAAGTTGTAAAAGAAAGTAACTGTAGTCTTAGTTCACCAATCGGCTCAGCAGTGAATAATATTTATATGAACACAGTAGTAAAAGTATAGTAAATTTAAATAAAAAATGAGCTATACTAGGAATATATGGCGGGAGAAGGCAATGGCACCCCACTCCAGTACTCTTGCCTGGAATATCCCATGGATGGAGGAGCCTGGTACGCTGCAGTCTCTGGGGTCGCCAGGAGTTGGACACAACTGAGTGACTTCACTTTCACTTTTCACTTTAATGCATTGGAGAAGGAAATGGCAACCCACTCCAGTGTTCTTGCTCGGAAAAACCCAGGGACGTGGGAGCCTGGTGGGATGCCATCTATGGGGGTCTCACGGAGTCAGACACAACTGAAGCGACGCAGCAGCAGCAGCAGGAATATATGGCATGGGGAAGAGAAAAATAAATATGTGAGCTAAATTCCAGATTTGACATAATAGAGAATCAGTTTATAATGTCTAAACTCTATTAAAAATGTGTTTATGTGAATGTATATATATATATATATATATATTTGTGTGTGTGTGTGTATAATTTGAAAAATGGAAATAAATATTAGAAGAAATAGCTACAGATTTAAAAGGTTGCTACTAGTGAATGAGATGGGGCAAAGGACTGATGTTTTCCCTTAAAGGCCTTTTAGCATTATCAGACCTTAAAAAGAATTTTTGCATGTAACACTTTGATGTTAAAAAAATATATTTTAAAAAAGAGCTGAATAGATCTGTTTATTGGAACTGTTTCCTAGAGCTTCACAGGAGATATGATGAGTGTTAACTTTGCCAAACATTAGATTTTGTTGTTTAGTCACTAAGTCACGTCTGAGTCTTTTTCTGACCTCATAGACTGTAGCCTGCCAGTTTCCTTTGTCCATGGGATTCTCCAGGCAAGCATACTGGAGTGGGTTAACACTTCCTTCTCCAGGGGATCTTCCTGACCCAGGGATCGAACCCACGTCTCCTGTATTGCTGGTGGATTCTTTACCACTGAGCCACCAGAGAAGCCCAAAGGTTAGATTTAAAGGTGATCATTGATTGTTATGCAAGCTATACAACTAGCCAACAGCTACATTTTTAACTGTGTCATCATCTTTATACAACCATGAATGCTTATGCAACCAGTTGAATATTTTATTGCATTTTGTTCTCTTGTTTTATAAAAATGGCTGTAAATGGAAATGAGAGTCTCGTAAATACAACCCAGAGACAAAGATCATTAGACATACCCAAAGTACCAGGTTTTAACTTAATTATGACATGTATTGGTTTTAAACTGGCTAACTGCAGGTACAATTATGAATTTAAAATTCAGTTAAAAACATATGGAAAATTCTAGCCTTATTAGCCATTAAAGTGTGTGTCTAAAATGCAAAGTATAATTACCAAATAAATACTATTTTAGCTTTCTCAGAAGATTACTAACTTAAATCATGCAAACTAACTGCTTGACCTTGGTAGATTGGACTTTCACCCAAATTTTCAAGCAGACATTATAGAAGAAAACTGGGGGCTGGAAATGGAGACTGCTATGTGGTAGGTGGAGACTGAGAGTTAGAAGCATGTTTATAACTAGGTCTTGTCTCAGGCCCCTAAAAATCTAAGGATATTCTTGCTTTCCGCTGGATTACCATATTTCAAAATGGATAAATTAACGAAAAAACAAGAAATGTAGAGACTTTCTCACTAAATATAAAAAGAATCAGACATGACTTAGCAACTGAACAACAACAGTAATAGGACAGCAGATACTAAGAATACAGGATATTTCAAAAATTATGCACCACAGAAATCTCACAATTGTACTAAAGCCATTTATTTACCTACATTCTCGGTGAAGACAAACTACCAAAGTTACCCCAAATGACAGAATGGTGAGTAACTGCTAAGCCTTCATTTCCCACCAATTTTGCACATGCACATGTATGTATACACATAGAGACAATGTTGAAAAGCCCATCATTAAAAATATAACCCCTAAGGGGATATTGTTCACTTTTACAAACTCAAAATCACCCTCTCATATTTTTATGGCATCCCACCTGTAATTTACTTTGTAAAGAAAAGTTTCTGAGCAGAGATACTAACAGAATAGGAAGGGATCTGGTAATCACTTCAACCAGAGATTCTGAACCTCATGTGTGTTAGAGGGGAGGGGCATAGTGTATTTGTATACATTTCTCTGCAGCATCCATAATATTGAACAGGTTCTCAGTAGTGTCCATAACTCAGAAAGGGTAATATTTGAGTCTGAGGGTGGTGATTTGCCCAGACACGCAGTGGCTGAATGACACTAAAACTCATTTTGCCTAACTTCTATCCACCATACCATTGAGCCTAACCCCAAATCCATAAGCCACCACTATGTCTAATGGCATGAAACATACCCAAAGAGTGTTCAGCTCTTTACTGATGAGAAAGAGAGGCATAACATTAAAGTATTAATATAACTCAATAGTAGGAAATCATTGGTGCATGACTTTCTTCCACCAAGGCAATTTCTTTCCCAAGGTTGGCAGAGGTCTCTCTTGTCTGTTATTATGAACAGTTCCCTTTGTGAGAGATATAAAACATTCTTGAATACTAACAGAGAAATGTGCACTTATGTGTGTGAACTTTTCAAACAGGAATAGAATCATAGGTCCCCATCTTGTTTCTACCCTACTCTTTCATCTCCTCCTACCCCAATGTAAATCCTGGCTAGATAATTGCTTCTCAACTTTGCATGGTTTCTGCCTATTCAATATCGACTTCTTGGCAAGAACTCTCATCAAACGTTTTGAGCCTGCAGGTTGTTGGAGTGCAAACCATGCTACTTGGGCTCAGAGTAGTAAATGTTACAATCCAAACATTTCTCAAGAGGCCAACATGTACATATGAAGCGAACATAACTTTTGGCCTTTGCTGGTCAGAGCAATTTAGGCCAAGTGAGCTAAATATGATCGACTATGTATCTATTCCAAAAGCTCTGCAAACTAATCTCCTTAACTGCTAACACTTATTTTAAAAGGTACAGTTTGGGCATATCCAAAAGCACAGCTCAGTTTGATGATTCTGTACTACAAAGTTGAACAAAACTCTCCAGAAAGAGATTTTGAAAATTCCTTTGGATTTCTGTAATGTAATGAATGTCTTGTACAATATTTATTGCTGTGCTTTGGGCTTAGCTTTGTATTTTTAACTCTCTTTGTCTCCTGACAAACTATAATTACATGTTCAAACTATAGTCTAAATTTATCTTATTGCAGTTTTCTGGTAAAATACTATGTACTACATACAACATTTATATTTATAAAGTCTATGATAGAGGCAGAAAGAGGTTGTTTAGACCTTTAAATTGGGGTGTGAGGAAGAGATGGGAAAAAATAAGTGAAATTCAGGAGAATTCTATGTCAAAGGGTATGTGTTAAATGCTGTCATGAATGTCAGTGCATGAGATGATAGGATAACTATTCATTACCATCTCTTTTGTGCTGATATCTTGGAGTCAGGAGCCTTGCTGTTTTTCTCCCAGTCTTGCCACTAACTGCCTGACCGCTGAAGTTTGAATGCCTCATTTGTGAAATAAGGTAGCTGGACACAATGATCTTGAAGATAACTTCTAGCTGTAAAATGCTACAATACTCCACATAATAAGGAGCTGGAAATGTTTTTACACACACAAAAAAGCATATGCTTTCACTACACCAGCCTTCTAGAACCACTACCTATAAAAATAACTGCACATTTTGAAAGAAAAGAAAAAGTATTTTGGAGAATTGCTAATCTCAGAAGAGAAATACATCTATAACACAACTTTTATGTTTGCTGATCTATTTAATAGCCAAGATTTTTTTTTTAAAAAAAGACTAATGAAGAACCTGCCCTGACAGATACTTAAATGTTTCTTAAAGCAATAATAATTAAAACAGCATGATACCAGCAGAGGGCTAGATCAATGAATCAGGAAAGAAAGGGTAGACACAGTCCCTAAAGTACATACTAATGTAGTATTCAATAAGGACAATATTTCAATTCAGTGGGGAAAGAAAGATACTGGGAAAATTGTTACCTATTTGGGGAGAAATTGAACCAACATCAATTCCAGATGATATAAAAAGTTAAAGGTTAAAAAAACCTGTAGCTATAAAAATTAAATGAAAACATAATTTTGGGGTAAAGAAAATATTCTAGGTATAACACCAAAGACAAAACTATAAAGATGCAAAGATTTGACTATATAATAATAAAATAGCCTGTATGTCAAAAAATATCATAAACAAAATTAAGATGCAAACAACAAAGTCTCTAATATACAGGAAATGCTTAAAATCAACAATAAAGAACAAACACTCCAATGTTCCTAGATATTTTTTAAAGATTTTTTTTTGATGTGGACCATTCTTTTTTTTTTATTATTAGTTTTGCCATACAATGACATGATATCGCCCTGGGTTTACATATGCTCCCCCTCCAGAACCCCCCTCCCTCCTCCTTCCCCCCAGGAAATCTCGATGCACTAGCCCATTCTTAAAACCTTTATTGAATTTGTTACAATATTGCTTCAGTTGTATGTTTTTGGTTTTTTTGGCTGCAAGGCAAGTGAAATCTTAGCTCCCTAAACCCACACCTCCTGCGCTGGAAGGCAAATTCTTAATCACTGGTCTTCCAGGGAAATCCCTGTTTGTAGATTTTTTGATGATGGCCATTCTGATTGGTATGAGGTAATACTTCATTGTAGTTTTGATTTGCATTTCTCTGATAAATAATGATGTTGAGTATCTTTTCATGTGTTTGTTGACCATCTGTATGTCCTCTTTGGATAAATGTCAGTTTAGGTCTTTAAGGCTTCCTTGGTGGCTCAGATGGTAAAGAATCCACCTGCAGTGTAGGAGAAAGGGGTTCAGTCCTTGGGTTGGGAAGATCCCCTGGAGAAGGGAATAGCTACCCACTCCAGTATTCTTGCTTAGAGAATTCCATGGACAGAGGAGCCTGGCAGTTCATGGGGTCTCAAAGAGTAGGATACAACTGAGCAAATAACACTTTCACTTTCATTATTTAGGTCTCCAGCCCTTTTTTTCCCCCTTTTACCCACGCCATGCAGCACGTAGGGTCTTCGTTCCCTGACCAAGGATCAAACCAATGCCCCCTACAGTTGAAGCTCAAAGTCTTAGCATTGGACTGCCAGGGAAGTCCCTTTAGCCTCTTTGATTGGGTTGTTTGGTTTTTTGTTTTTCTATATTGAGCTGCATGAGCTATTTGCATATTTTGGAGATAAATCTCTTGCCAGTTGCTTCATTTGCAAATATTTTCTCCCATTGTGAGGGTTGTCTTTTCATCTTGTTTATGGTTTCCTTTGCTGTACAAAAGCTTTTAAGTTTAATTAGGTCCCATTTGTTTATTTTTGTTTTAATTTTCATTACTCTAGGAGGTGGGTCAAAAAAGACCTTGTTGCAATTTATGTCAAAGTGTGTTGTTCTGCCTGTGTTGTCCTCTAAGAGTTTTATAGTGTCCACCCTTACATTTAGGTGTTTAGTTTAGAAGCATTTGTATAGAGATAGAGAAGGACAAGCAATGAGAGAGTTTCAGGGAAAAGGCACTGTCCTGCACTACTGGTAAGAGAGTACATTAGTATGCCTTTCTGTCGAGCAATTTGGCAATATGCATGAAAGTGAAAGTGAAAGTTGCTCAGTCATGCCTGACTCCTTGTGACCCCATGTACTATACAGTCCATGGAATTATCCAGGCCAGAATACTGGAGTGGGTAGCCTTTCCCTTCTCCAGGGGATCTTCCCAACCAGGGATAGAACCCAGGTCTCCCACATTGCAGGTGAATTTTTTACCATCTGAGCCACAAGGGAAGCCCAAGAATACTCGAGTAGGTAGCCTATCCTTTATCCAGCAAATCTTCCAGATCCAGGACTCAAACTGGGTTTTTTGCATTATAGGTGGATTCTTTACCAACTGAGCTATCAGGGAAGCAAGAGACCTGGGTTCAGTCCCTGGATTGGGAAGATCCCCTGAAGAAGGCAATATGCATACAAGATCTTAAAAACAGATATACTCCTCAACCCCACCATTCTACCCCCAAGATTATCCTCAGGAAATGATCAAAAATATACAAAATTAACAATAACAGCAAATATTTTTTGAGTACTTACTAGGTATCAGGACCTGTTCTGAGAACTTTACATGCATTTAATTCTCACAACTTTCTGAGATTGGTACTATTTCATTCAAATCTTTGAGTTTATGTATGTTTTCTCCCAACATTGGGTAGCCTCCTATCAGACTTCTAAACCTCCTCCATCAGGCTACTATCTTTGGTGAATTGGTAAGAACTCCAAGCTTGCTGCAGCCCACCCCTCTCACAGAGCAGGGGGTTTGCTGTATCCAGTTCTCCTCTGCTCTCTCTAGGTGTACCCTCCACCGTGGCAAACCGGCACCTGAAGGTCAGTTGCCTTCAGTGTGTGAGGCTCCTGACCTCAGGTAGTCAGACTTCGTTATAGCTTTGGCCGCATAGTTGTGCTAATTTGCATCCTCGAATGCCTCACTTCCCAGCCCTTTTGATGATGGCCAAGACCCAAAGCAGAGCTTTCCCAACATCACAAGAGTGCACTTAGATCAGCATCCCATATGACTCAAAGGGAGCTGGAAACCTCGTCAAAGAGGTAGCTTGTGAGATTTCCAGTCATCATTCCCTGGGTTCATAAACACGTCATATACCCTCTGCGGACAACGTTCTAAGAGAAACTGTGGATAAAATCTGCTTGAAGCAGTATATTTCATCTATGAACATTTTTTGAAGGCTCACCTGTGGAGCACTGAAATATGACTGGGAAGCTGGCCAGCTATAACATGATATAAACACCCAAAGAACTAAAGAAAGGCTTTGAATCAATGATCTGTGTTGCCATTAGTTACAACCCAGCAGGATATGTTCCAACCTAGAATAATCTCATAGCACAGTTACAAAAGTATACAGGTTAAGAGGTCCAGCTCTGAGGTCGAATAGCGCCGGGTTCAAAGTACAGATTTAGAACTCCTTGAATGATTTGAACCTCAGTTTTCTCATCCAAAAATAGGGTTAAAAATAGTGCCCATATCACTAGGTGTGCAAAGCCTTAATTAGACAATACATGTAAATACACACAGCACACAACGTAGCACAGAAATATCCCAGAATGTTAATGATGATGATGATCTGTGGCAGAAACTACTTCACCAATATGCATGCTCTCTTTTTTTCCTGGCACCCAGCTTGACTACACTTCTAAACTTCCCTTGCAGTTAATAGTAGTCGTGTCTGGCTAATAAAAAGTGGACAAAAGTATGTGCAATACTTCCAGGCCTGGCCCTTATCTGCAAAATCCTCTATGCTCTTCTCCCACTTGCTGTATGTTGATACCCAGAGCAACGTTGGATAAACCAAGCTGAAGATGCCAGAACCTCTACCAGCCTTGGTGCCTAAATGCATACAGAGAGCAGAGCATAGTCAAGGCTACCACTGACTAGAAATACCAATATTGGACAAGTATATAACCAATACGTAAACTTCCACTGTGTTAAGGCACCAAACATGGAGGATTTATTGGTTACAGCAGCTAGCATTACCCTAATATACTGTTCACATTACCAAAGAGCAGATCTGAAATGACATTTAAAGATCACCTCCATGATGCAGGAGACACTGAAGCTCCAAGTCACTGCCCAAGGCACCTCAAAGGATCTTTTCCTTCAACTAGGCCCTGATGTTTCACATATGGTTTAATTAAAAACTATAGGATTAAAGTACTCTCTGTTTGCCTAGATAAAGCCAGATCTATTCCTAGAGAAATTTTAGCACAGATAGTTCTACTGGACAGTACAGAAGAAAGGAATGAAAACAAGAGAGCCCTTTCTGTGGTCATGTTGTTGTTGTTGTTGTTCAGTTACTAAGTCATGTCACAAACATTTGTTAGGCAGCTATCTTAGCCCCATACTTGTCATCATGGGACACTAACCAACCCATCCTCAAGAAGTTTGCAGTCTACCTATCTCAGTTCAGGCTGCTATAATGGACTGGGTGGGTTAAAACAGCATACATTTATTTCTCATAATTCTGAAGGCTAGAAGTTCAAGATCATGGTGGCAGCACGATCAGGTTCTGGTGAGAGGTCTCTTCCAGTGTGCAGAGGGGAGTCTTCTCACTGTGCCCTCATTGGCAGAAGTGGAGAAGGATTTCTCTAGGGCCTAATTGTAAGGGCAAGAATCTCACTCATGAGGGTTCCAACTATCATGATTTAATCACCATCCAAAGGCCACATCTCTAAATATCATCATACTTGGGATATGTTTTCAACATATGAATTTTATGGGGCACATTCAGTCCACTACACTAGCTAAAACCATACGAAAGATTTTAGAGGTGCAGAGTTACACAGTATAGTCGACCCTCTCTATCAACAGTTTTCACATCTGCAGATTCCACTAATCACAGATTGAAAATATTTTCTTAAATTCAAGAAAGATGATCCAAAAGGTAAAGCTTGAGTTTGCCACACCCCAGCAACTATTTATATAGCATTTACATGGTATTTATAACTATTTACATAGTATTTACATTGTATTAGTTATCATAAATACTCTATAGATGATTTAAAGTATATGGGAGGATGCAAGTAGGTTATATGCAAATATGCCATTTTATACAAGGGGCTTAAGCATCCACAGATTTTGGTATCAGTGGGGGTTCTGGAATCTATCTCTGACAGATACCAAGGAAAGACTGTACTGACAATGCAGACACTGTAGGCATGAAGAGAAGGGAGAGATTGATAGAGGATAGACCAGTATGAAAAGGCCTCATAGAGAAATGTAACTTAGGTAGGCTAGGCCTCAAAAGGCTATCAAAAGTTAGCTAAGCAAAGAGACAATATACATAGACACATATGGGTAATTAAAGGAAAAGGAGAGTGATGTCTAAACTACCAAGATAATTATGTCAGTGAACACCTTGCTTCTTCTACTCACCCTCTTCTGCATTTATCCAGCAATATTAATACTTGAATAATGAGAACAATTTAGTGCCAAGAACTTTGGTAAGTACTTTTCATCCATTATCTAATATCACCTTCATTGTAACTCTGAGTGAGGTGCTAGTGTCCCCATTCTACAGATGAGAAAACCTAGGTTGAAAGAGGTTACTTAATTATCAAAAGTCCCACAGTTAGGAACTTGTAGAAATAGAATTCAAATTTGGTTCTGTGCTCTTAATAGCCAAACTATACCACAATAACACATTTGGAAAGATGGATGTAACATCTCTAAGGACAGGAAGTTAAGACTAGAGGGAAATTTCTCATCTTCCCCTGACTGGGCACAGTACTGAGCAAAAGTACTAGACAAGTCAGAAGATTTGGACTTAAAAACCCATCAACTAGCTGTGACCTCAGATGATATTAATATTTACAATAATTCTCTGAGTCTCAATTTCCTCAACTGAGAAATAGAAGAAAATAATTCCAACCTCATAGTGTTGCTGTGAAGATGAAATGAAGTGCTATACATTTAAATAAGTTTGAACTATGTATTATTTTTCCTATTCCAACTAGATTTGTCTTGGTAGGAATAGAGTCAAATATTAATAAAATTAGAAATCATCACAGGAAAATATTAGACAAGAAGGCAAAACTTACAGGTGAAAAGGCAGTCCTATATTATAGTGTGCAACAAAACAATATTTCAGTTCAGTTCAGTTCAGTTGCTCAGTTATGTCCAACTTTTTGTGACCACAGGGACTGTAACATGGCAGGCCTCCCAGCTCATCACCAACTCCTGGAGTTTACCCAAACTAATGTCCATTGAGTCGGTGATGCCATCCAACCATCTCATCCTCTGTCATCCCCTTCTACTACTGCCTTCAATCTTTCCCAGCATCAGGGTCTTTTCCAATGAGTCAGCTCTTCGCATCAGGTGGCCAAAATATTGGAGTTTCAGGTTCGACATCAGTCCTTCCAGTGAACACTCAGAACTGATCTCCTTAGGATGGGCTGGTTGGATCTCCTTGCAGTCCAAGGAACTCTCAAGAGTCTTCTCCAACACTACAGCTTAAAAGCATAAATTCTTTGGTGCTCAGCTTTCTTTAGAGTCCAACTCTCACATCCATACATGACTACTGGAAAAACCACAGCCTTGACTAGACAGACCTTTGTTGGCAAAGTAATGTCTCTGCTTTTTAATATGCAATCTAGGCTGGTCATAACTTTCCTTCCAAGGAGCAAGTGTCCTTTTAATTTCATGGCTGCAGTCACCATCTGCAGTGATTTTGGAGCCGCCCCAAAATAAAGTCAGCCACTGTGTCCACTGTTTCCCCATCTATTTGCCATGAAGTGATGGGACGGGATGCAATGATCTTAGTTTTCTGAATGTTGAGGTTTAAGCCAACTTTTTCACTCTCCTCTTTCACTTTTATCAAGAAGCTCTACAAAATAATATATAAGTAATAATAAAAGGTAATTCAGTAAATAATAAAATAGTAAAAGGTAAATAGATGGCAAATACATGGGGAAACAGTGACAGACTTTATATTTTTGGGCTCCAAAATCACTGCAGATGGTGACTGCAGCCATGAAATTAAAAGACGCTTGCTCCTTGGAAGAAAAGCTATGACCAACCTTGACAGCTTATTAAAAACCAGAGACGTTACATTGGCAACAAAGATCTGTCTAGTCACGGCTGTGGTTTTTCCAGTAGTCATGTATGGATGTGAGAGTTAGACTATGAAGAAAACTGAGCACCGAACAATTGATGCTTTTGAACTGTGGTGTTGGAGAATACTGTTGAGAGTTCCTTGGACAGCAAGGAGATCTAACCAGTCCATCTTCAGGGAATCAGTTCTGAATATTCATTGGAAGTACTGATGACAAAGCTGAAATTCCAATACTTTGGCCACCCGATGTGAAGAACTGACTCAATGGACAAGACCCTGGGATCTGATGCTGGGAAAAATTGAAGGCGGGAGGAGAAGGCGATGACAGAGGATGAGATGGTTGGATGGCATCACTGACTCAATGGACATGCATTTGAGTAAACTCTGGGAGTTGGTGATGGACAGGGAAGCCTGAAGTGCTGCAGTCCATGGGGTCACAAAGAGTTGGACATGACAGCGACTGAACTGAACTGAATAATAAAAGGTAAGAGTAACATATTTCTTACTACATGCTCATTTAATCCTTTCAATAACCCTATGAGGTGAAGTGTAGAATTTTCCCAGTAGTTTCTGTTTCTCTCATTTTCTTTTGATTTGCTTTTAATCTAAAACTTTTTAGTTGTTCTGACCATTTCCCCCCATTTTTGGAAACACTACCATTGAGTGAATCTTCATGAAAGGCAGAATCCCACTGCCAGATCTAGACAATCCTTGTTCCTTGGACTAGGGCATGAGCAAGTGCCCTAAACTGGGTGAATTTGATAATTTCATCAAGTTCATAGCAACAGAAATGAGTATTGCCTTTCAGCAGTAGAGACATCAAATAATCAGTGATGGAGGTGCCAATGTGGCTGTCAGAGTCGAGGACTTTTGGAAGCGTACCTAACCTGGTTGTGCAATTTTCTTTGGTTTCTGCCATTTTCTGAGCCTGATTTGCCAGCCTTCCTCATATCCTTCTAAGAAATTGTCTATTTTTCTTATGTTAACTAGAGTTGGTTGCTGTTGCTTGCAACCAAGAATCCTAGGTGACAAAAGTGGGTACGGTTATTGCCCACATTTTATAAGTGATAAAACGTAGGTGCAGTTAGGTAATACTGGAATTGGAATTTGAACCACGACAAATATAACACCAGATATTACACTAAAAAAAAGGTAGAATGTAGAGACCACTCCTCTAGGATATTATGGCAATCAGTTAGGTAGGTAGGCAGGTAGATAGAGCCAACACACAGAGAGAGATGAGTATAGTGTATATGTATGTATGCACACATGCATGTACATGCATATACACATGCATAGATTCTGAATTGCAATCCAGCCTCCTTGGTTTCAAATTCTAGCTCTTCAACCTACTATCTATGTGGCCTAAGGCAAGTTACTTAACTTCTCTTTACCACAGTATCTTCACTGACAAGGTAAGAATGACAAAAAAAAAACCACTCGGAATGGGAGAAAATATTTGCAAACAAAGCAACTGACAAGAGGTTAATCTCCAAAATATTAAAACAGTTCAATATTAAAAAACAAAAAACCCAATCACAAAATAAGTGGAAGAGCTAAATAGACATTTCTCAAAAAAGACATACAGATGGACAACAAATAAATGAAAAAATGCTAAACATCCCTAATTATCAGAGAAATGCAAATCAAACCTACAATGAAGTATCACCTCATCCTAACCAGAATCAGTTCAGTTCAGTAGCTCAGTCCTGTTCGACTCTTTGCAGCCCCATGGACTGCAGCACTCCAGGCTTCCCTGCCCATCACCAACTCCAAGAGCTTGCTCAAATTCATGTCCATCAAATCAGTGATGCCATCCAACCATCTCATCCTCTGTTGGCCTCTTCTCCTCCTGCCTTCAATCATTCCCAGCATCAGGGTCTTTTGAATGAGTCAGTTATTCCCATAAGGTGGCCAAAGTTTTGGAGTTTCAGCTTCAGCATCAGTCCTTCCAATGAATATTCAGGACTGATTTCCTTGAGGATGGACTGTTTTGATCTCCTTGCAGTCCAAGGGACTCTCAACTGTTTTCTCCAACACCACATTTCAAAAGCATCAATTCCTCCATGCTCAGCTTTCTTCATGGTCCAACTCTTACATCTATACATGACTACTGGAACAGCCATAACTTTAACTAGACAGACCTTTGTCAGCAAAGCAATATATCTGCTTTTTAATATGCTGTCTAGGTTTGTCATAGCTTTTCTTCCAAGGAGCAATTGCCTTTTAATTTCATGGCTGCAGTCACCATCTGCAGTGATTTTGGAGGCCAGGAAGAGAAACTCTGTCACCATTTCCATTGTTTCCCCATCTATTTGCCACGAAGCAGTGGGACCAGATGCCACGATCTTGGTTTTCTGAATGTTGAGTTTTAAGCCAGCTCTTTCACACTCCTCTTTCACTTTCATCAAGAGGCTCTTTAGTTCTTCTACACTTTCTGCCATAAGGGTGATGTCATCTGCATATCTGAGGTTACCTATATTTCTCCCAGCAATCTCGAGTCCAGCTTGTGCTTCATCCTGCCTGGCATTTCACATGATGTACTCTGCATAGACATTAGAAGGGCAATGGCAAAGAATGTTCAGACGACCAGAAAATTGCACTCATCTCACATGCTAGAAAAGTAATGCTCAAAATTCTCCAAGCCAGTCATCAACAGTACATGAACCAAGACCTTACAGATGTTCAAGCTGGATTTAGGAAAGGCAGAGGAACAAGAGATCAAATTGCCAACACCCACTGGATCACAGAAAAAGCAAGAGAATTCCAGAAAAACATCTACTTCTGCTTTATTGATTACCTCAAAGCCTTTGACTGTATGCTGCTGCTGCTGCTAAGTCACTTCAGTCGTATCCAACTCTGTGCAACCCTATTGACAGCAGCCCAGTAGGCTCCACTGTCCCTGGGATTCTCCAGGCAACAACACTGTATAGATCACAACAAACTGTGGTGATTTCTTCAAGATATGGGAATACCAGACCACCTTACCAGCCTCCTGAGAAATCTGTATGCTGGTCAAGAGGCAACAGAACCAGACATGGAAGAACGGACTGGTTCCAAATTGGGAAAGGAGTATGTCAAAGCTGTATATTGTCACCCTGCATATTTAACTTAAAGGCAGAGTACACCATGTGAAATGCCAGGCTGGATGAAGCACAAGCTAGAATCAAGATTGCCAGGAGAAATATCAATAATCTCAGATATGCAGATGATACCACCCTTATGGCAGAAAGTGAAGAGGAACTAAGAGCCTCTTGATGAGGGTGAAAGAGAAGCATGAAAAAGCTGGCTTAAAGCTCAACATTCAGAAAACCAAGATCATGGCATCTGGCCCCATCGCTTCATGACAAATAGATAGGGAAACAATGGAAATGGCAACAAGACTTTATTTTCTTGGGCTCCAAAATCACTGCAGATGGTGACTGCAGCCATGAAATTAAAAGATGCTTGCTCCTTGGAAGAAAAGCTATGACAAACCTAGACAGCATATTAACAAGCAGAGACATTACTTTGCCAACAAAGTCCATCTACTCAAGGCTACTGTTTTTCCAGTAGTCATGTATGGATGTGAGAGTTGGACTATAAAGAAAGCTGAACACCGAAGGATTGAAGCTTTTGAACTGTGCTGTTGGAGAAGACTCTTGAGAGTTCCTTGGACTGCAAGATAAACCATTCAATCCTAAAGGAAATCAGTACTGAATATTCATTGGAAGGACTGATGCTGAAGCTGAAACTCCAAACATGATGGGAATAACTGACTCATTGAAAAGACCCCCATGCTGGGAATGATTGAAGGCAGGAGGAGAAGCAGCTGACAGAGGATGAGATGGTTGGATGGCATCACCGACTCAATGGACATGAGTTTGAGCAAGCTCCAGGATTTGGTGATGGACAGGGAAGCCTGGTGTGCTGCAGTCCATGGTGTCGCAAAGAGTTGGGCACAACTGAGCAACTGAACTGACTGACTCTGCAAATAAGTTAAATAAGCAGGGTGACAATATACAGCTTTGACATACTCCTTTCCCAATTTGGAACGAGTCCCTTGTTCCATGTTCAATTCTAAGTGTTGCTTCTTGACCTGCATACAGATGTCTCAGGAGGCAGATAAGGTGGTCTGGTATTTCCATCTCTTTAAGAACTTTCCACAGTTTGTTGTGATCCACACAGTCAAAGGCTTTGGCATAGTCAATGAAGCAGAAGTAGATGTTTTCCTGGAACTCTCTAGCTTTTTCTATGATCCAACAGATGTTGGCAATTTGATCTCTTGTTCCTCTGCCTTTTCTAAAACCAGCTTGAACATCTGGAATTTCTCAGTTCACATACTGTTGAAGCCTTGCTTGGAGAATTTTGAGCATTACTTTGCTAGTGTGTGAGATGAGCACAATTGTGTGGTAGTTTGAACATTCTTTGGCATTGCCTTTCTTTGGGATTGGAATGAAAACTGACCTTTTCCCATCTTGTGGCCACTGCTGAGTTTTCCGAATTTGCTGGCATATTGAGTGCAGCACTTTCACAGTGTCGTCTTTCATGATTTGAAATATCTCAAATGGAATTCCATCACCTCCACTTGCTTTGTTTGTAGTGATGCTTCCTAAGGCCCACTTGACTTCGGGCTCCAGGATGTCTGGCTGTAGGTGAGTGATCACACCGTCATGGTTATCTGTGCCTTTAAGATCTTTTTTGTATAGTTTTTCTGTGTATTCTTGCCAACTGTTCTCAATATATTCTACTTCTGTTAGGTCCATACAATTTCTATCCTTTATTGTGGCTACCTTGCTAGAAAATTTCCCTTGGTTTCTCTAATTTTCTTGATGAGATCTCTAGTCTTTCCCAATCTATTGTTTTACTCTATTTTTTTTTGTATTGATCACTGAGGAAGGCTTTCTTATCTCCCCTTGCTATTCTTTAGAACTCTGAGTTCAGATGGGTATAGCTTTCCTTTTCTCCTTTGCCTTTCTCTTCTCTTTCAGCTATTTGTAAGGCCTCCTCAGACAACCATTTTGCCTTTCTGCATTTCTTTTTCTTGGGGATAGCCTTAATCACTGCCTCCTGTACAATGTTAGGAACCTCTGTCCATAGTTCTTCAGGCACTATGTCTACCAGATCTATTCCCTTGAATCCATTTGTCCCTTTCTCTGTGTAATCATAAAGAATTTGATTTAGGTCATGCCTGAATGGCCTAGTGGTTTTCCCTACTTTCTTCAATTTACATCTGAATTTTACAGGAAAGAGTTCATGATCTGAGCCACAGTCAGCTCCAAGTCTTGTGTTTGCTGACTGTACAGAGCTTCTCCATCTTCAGCTACAAAGAATAAAATCAATCTAATTTCGGTATTGGCCATCTGGTGATGTCCATTTGTAGAGTCTTCTCTTGTGTTGTTGGAAGAGGATGTTTGCTGTAACTTGTGCGTTCTCTTGGCAAAACTCTGTTAGCATTTGCCCTGCTTCATTCTGTAATCCAAGGCCAAACGTGCCTGTTGCTCCAGGTATCTCGACTTTCTACTTTTGCATTCCAATCCCCTATGACGAAAAGGAAATCTCTTTTGGGTGTTAGTTCTAGAAGGTCTTTTAGGTTATCATAGAACCATTCAAATTCTGCTTCTTCAGCATCAGTGGTTGAGGCCTAGACTTGGATTATTGTTATACTGAATGGTTTGCCTTGGACAAATAGAAATCATTCTGTCATTTTTGAGATTGCATCCAAGTACTGCATTTCGGACTCTTTTCCTGACTATCAGGGTTACTCCACTTCTTCTAAGAGATTCTTGCCCACAGTAGTAGATATAATGGTCATCTGAATTAAATTCGCCATTCCAATCCATTTTCATTCACAGACTCCTAAAATGCTGATGTTCTCTTGCCATCTCCTGTTTGACCACTTCCAATTTACCTTGAATCATGGACCTAACATTTCAGGTTCCTATGCAATATTGTTCTTTACAATATCAGACTTTACTTCCATCACCAGTCACATCCACAAGTTGGTGCTGTTTTCACTTTGGCTCTGTCTCTTCATTCTTTCTGGAGTTAGTTCTCCACTCTTCTCCAGTATCATATAGGCATCTACTGACCTGGGGAGTTCATCTTTCAGTGTCATACATTTTTGCCTTTTCATATTGTTCGTGGGGTTCTCAAGGCAAGAATACTGAACTGGTTTGCCATTTCCTTCTCCACTAATCAGAATGGTCTTCATCAGAAAATCTACAAACAATATATACTGGAGAGGGTGTGGAGAGAAGGGAATACTCTCACTCTTTTGATGGGAACGTGAATTGATACATCCACTACTGAGAACTGTATTTGTTGTTGTTGCTCAGTCCCTAAGTCATATTCGACTCTTTGTGACCCCATGAACTGCAGCATGCCAGGCTTCCCTGTTCTTCACTATCTCCTGGAGTTTGCTCAAACTCATGTCCATTGAATCTATGATGCCATTCAACCATCTCATCCTCTGTCACCCTCTTCTCCTCCTGCCCTCAATTTTACATAGCATCAGGGTCTTTTCCAGTGAGTTTGCTCTTCACATCAAGTAGCCAAATTATTGGAGCTTCAGCTTTAGTATCATTCCCTCCAATGAATGCTCAGAGTTCATTTCCTTTAGGATGGACAGGTTTGATTTTCTTCATGTCCAAGCGACTCTCAAGAGTCTTCTCCAGCACCACAGCTCAAAAACATCAGTTCTTCACTGCTCAGCCTTCTTTATGGTCCAACTCTCACATCTATGCATAACTACTGGAAAACCCATAACTATGGCCATGTGGACATTTGTCACCAAAGTGATGTCTCTGCTTCTTAATATGCTGTCTAGGTTTGTAATAGCTTTTCTTCCAAGGAGCAAGCATCTTTTAATTTCGTGGTTGTAGTCACTTTCCACAGTGATTCTGGAGCCTAAGTAAATAAAATCTGTCACAGTTTCCACTTTTCTACCATCTATTTGCCATGAAGTGATGGGACTGGATGCCATAATCTTAGTTTTTTGAATGTTGAGTTTTAAGCCAGCTTTTCCACTATCCTGTTTAACCCTCATCAAGAATCTCTTTAGTTCCTCTTTGCTTTCTACCATTAGAGTTGTGTCATCTGCATATCTGAGGTTGTTGATATTTCTCCCAGCAATGTTGACTCTAGTT
Source organism: Antilocapra americana (assembly GCA_007570785.1). Classification (NCBI taxonomy): domain Eukaryota; kingdom Metazoa; phylum Chordata; class Mammalia; order Artiodactyla; family Antilocapridae; genus Antilocapra; species Antilocapra americana. Next base: position 1,558,221 of record ML661796.1, on the reverse strand, counting down.
TATGAGTCAACCAGCCTGGAATTTTGCATATTGTCACTGGTGACTCTAACAATAAAGAATCTTCCTGCAATGTAGGAGACCCAGGTTCAATCCCTGGATTGGGATGCTCCCTGGAGAAGGGAATGACTACCCACTCCAGTATTCTTGCCTCAAGAATTCCACAGACAGAGGAGCCTGGTGGGCTACAGTCCATAAGGTCGCAAAGAGTTGGACACGACTAAGCAAGTATCACTCATTCTGCATGTAAGTTAAAGCAGGATGGCAATATACAGCCTTGACATACAGTATGAGAACAGTACTAAGGATCTTTAAAAGCTAAAAATAGAACTACCATTGTCATTATTGTTCAGTTGCCAAGTCGTGTCTGACTCTTTGCGACCCCATGGACTGTAGCGCGCCTGGCTTCTCTGTCCCACACCATCTCCCATAGTTAATCCAAGTTCATGCCCACTGAATTGGTGATGCCATCCAACCATCTTATCCTCTGTCACCCTCTTCTCCTTCTGCCTCCAATCTTTCCCCAAATCAGGGTCTTTTCCAATAAGTTGTCTGTTTGCATCAGGTGGCCAAAGTATCGGAGCTTCAGCTTCAGCATCAGTCCTTCCAATGACTATTCAGGGTTCATTTCCTTTAAGATTGACTGATTTGATCTTCTTGCTGTCCAAGATACTCTCAAGAATGTTCTCCAGCACCACAGTTCAAAAGCATCAATTTTCCAGTGCACAGCCTTCTTTATGGTCCAGCTTTCACATCCGTACATGACTACCGAAGACCATAGCCTTGACTATAGGGACCTTTGTCAACAAAATGATGTCTTTGCCTTTTTATGCACTACGGCATACACCCAGGGCTTCCCTGGTGGCTCAGCTGGTAAAGAAACCACCTGCAATGTGGGTGACCTGGGTTCGATCCCTGGGTTGGGAAGACCCTCTGGAGAAGGGAAAGGTTACCCATTCCAGTATTCTGGCCTGGAGAATTCCATGGACTGTGTAGTCCATGGGGTCATAAAGAGTTGTACGTGACTGAGCAACTTTCACTTTCTTTGTGGCGTACACCCAGAGAAAACCGTAATTTGAAAAGATACCTGCACCCCAGTGTTCACTGCAGCACTATTTACAATAGCTAGAACATGGAAGCAACCTAGATGTCCAATGACAGATGAATGGATAAAGAAGATGTGGTACATATGTACAATGGAATATTACTTGGCCATTAAAAGGAACAGAATTGGGTTAATTGTAGTGATGCGAATGGACCTAGTGTCTATCACACAGAGTGAAGTAAATCAGAAAGAGAAAAACAAATATCGTATATTAACACACACATGTGGAATCTATAAAAATGGTACAGATGAACCTATTTTCAGGGCAGGGATAAAGAGGCAGATGTAGAGAATGGACATGTGGACATGGAGAGGGAAGGAAGGGGTAGGACGAATTGGGACAGTAGCATTGATGTATACACACTACCATGTGTAAGACATATAGCTAGTGGGAGGCTGCAGTATAAGACAGGGAGCTCAGCTCAGTGCCTGTGATGATCTGGAGGGATGGGATGGGAGGGATGGGTTCGCAGACAATGAGGGACATAGGGAAAGGTGCTACCATTTGGGAGGCACCTTCTATGTGCTAGGTAAATTATTTATTTGTTGTTCAGTCGCTCAGTTGTTTCTGACTCTTTTGCAATCCCATGGACTGTAGCCTACCAGGCTCTTCTGATCATGGGATTTTCTATATATATCACCTTATTTAATCTTCATGACAGCCCTTGGAAATGGATACTGTTATTCTCACTTTACAGGTGGCAAAATTGAGTATAAGAGAAGGTAAGTGACAAGACTATTAAGTGATAGAGCTGTGATTTAAATCTAGGTCTATCTCGCTTCAAAGCACATTCTTCTTTTTTAGATATTTACCAATGTACAGTATTTTTTTTTGCTTTTTTGAAAAAGCACATTCTAAAACTGTAACATAAAACCTTCACAGAAGCAAATGAGAAACTTGAAGTACACACAACTCCACAGAGAAGAAGAAAAATCAGCAATACTGGAACCTACACAAAAATAGAGCCAAGCACAATTTCAAGGCATTTTTACATTGGTAATCTGGTGGGCTGAAGTTCGATGTTAAAACATTCCAGGTATTTAATGTTCCCTGATATTTAGTTAATTCTTAAACTTCTTAGCAGTTAAAAAAATAAATTCTTAAAACTACTGTGTTGTGCTTTTCAACAGGCACATGTAACCAGTGTAAGCCATGGAATAAACATGACATCTTTCTGGAACATCTATTTTCCTTAGAGATCTGGAAGGAAAAGTTACATAATTTACCTGACAACATGAAATATTTTGAAAAGTCAAAACAAACATGAACATATCATGGAGTAGTATACAAAAAAAACCCTATGATATCTTAAGATAAAAAACAGAATCTTCAAAGAAATTTCAAGCTTATGACAGACTGCTCCAGAGCCCCTGGAGAGTTCACACTCCTTTGTTGTTAAGGATACTTGGGGAGGGGGAACTTAAGAACCTCTGCAGTATTATTTCCTAAATCAGGTTATTCCATTTATCTGAAAGTTTCACCAATTCTTGTGTACATTTCAGTCTGTCATGATTTCAGAAAAGCAACAGTCTTTCAAGTTAGCCTTTTAGCTAGTAAGTCTGGAATAGAGCAAGTTAGACTTTCAATCAAAATTGAAAAAATAATATATGTATAGCAAACAAAGCCACATTTCTTTAAGTAAAGACTTCCAAACCTGATATTGTAGCACAATCTGGTTAATGTCATATTGGGCTGAAAGCATGCAATATTATCCAGAAGGCTTGCTTGTTGTTAAAACTTACAAAGGATAAAACAGAGAGAACTGGTTCCAGTACAGGAACCGAGAGAACCCACAAACTTAGATTTTAATGATTTTTCTAATATTGTGAATTTTGTGAAAATAATATTAGATATTTCTTTCTCTTCCTCGGGTTACTGCTTGGATTAGCCAACTGATAAATATTAAGCAGAGCTTGGATTTTAGCTGAAATACAGAATTGTTTTAAGCTTACATATCTATGTGCTTTTTTAAAAGCACTGCATCCATTAACTGCATGTTTAACTGTATAAATAAATCTATACTTGGGGATTTTGTCACTCTGATAACTGTTGGACCATCATTTTTATCAACAGCACTATTTGTGTGTCTGTTGCTATTCACTGTCCCCACGATGAATGAGCCTTAGTCTCACAGGCTTTGCCTCCATGTGGCGAGCTTCAGGTCCTTGGTCCACAGAAAGGGATAGCTTTCCAGGAAGTCATACACCTCAGAAATGCTCATTCTGCAGTCAGTCTAATGGTGGCTCACCAGAAATCAGCCTTGTTTTTTTTTTTTTTTATTTGGCTGATATTAAGCCCCCAATGGAGGGGTCCATGGCCCACACTGGGCTCCTTTCTCTGGGCAGCCTGGTTCTCAGAATAATGGCACAACCACAAGCAGCCCTCTTTTGGCTCCCTTTCATACACAGTGAGGATTCAAAAGCAAACAATGAGCCAACCTAGTCTAGTCAGGGACCTTTCTATACTCTGAAATGCTGGGCTTTAGCTGCTTGGCAAATTTCTGTCCATGAGTTTCAGTTTTCTCCTCTAGGTTCTGCTCTATTTGTCCACAAGAATGTGCTATATAGCTTTCCTCAGAGTCCAATGTCTATAATTTTAAACAGAAAGAAGAGCAGATTAAAAAATTGCTTCAACACTGGAAGTGTAATTATGTAAAAATTATGTATGCATATGGACAGGGACTAGAAGGGGATGAGGAAAAATTGAAAACAATTTGATTTGCAGGGGGTGGCAGGACTGTGAATGAGGATTTTTTCCCCTTTCCTTTAGATTTTCATTAACATTCTCAGAGGCTGTGTGTACAGAAAAGAAAAAAAATACAATTGAATCTGTAGCTTTTTGTAGATAAAATGTTGATCCTCCTTCCGTTCACTTACTGTTTGTGTTACATGAACAATATTCCCTTTTGTACATCATCTGAAAGAACAGATTTCACCATAATTTAGGGAGCCTTTGCCAAGAAAATCAATAAAGACATATTTGTACAGAGCCTTGAGTGGGCTGGTTTTTTCTCCAGGAATGTGTTGAGTTAATTGAAAAGGTTTTGGTTAAAGTTAGCCAGTCGGAGATCACAGCAATGTAGACAACACACACTGTGAGTATGAACTTCGTACAACCTTTCAAATACCTTTGGGAAGGCAGGAAATTGAAATATTGTGCTATATTGGCAACTAAATGGTCATTTATCATCCATGCTAAGTTTGGAGCTGAGAAGAACAATTTGGAAACTCTCGAAGGGCCTTTATTAACAATTTCAAAGTTAGCCCTGTATATGTAGATTTTCACAGCATATTTGGGGACCACTAAGAGATAACATCTGTGTATACTATTAACATGGTCTCTCTAATAACAACTTCGGACTGTATTCACACCCACAAAAGCTGCATTAAAATACATTAAGCTTGAGACACCAACTGACAAAAGCAAGGAAATTCACAGTTAAAGGGGAAACGTGCCATATGTTCTTCAATACCTAAGAACAACGGGGTGCATTTGGAAAGTCATTAAAGCGGCACCCAGTTGTGCCTAGGTATTGGAGAACATATGGAATCTTTTCCTCCGCTAGTGTAATTTTCCCTGCTCTCATTGAATGCATGTATCAATCTTCACTTTTTGGTCATATAGGTTTTTGTTTGCTTAATTACCATAGCATGTAAAATGAATACTTTCTCATTCTCAAAAGTCAACATAGTCACACAATGGAAACTGGTTCTCAGCCTTTTCTGCCTGATGGTTTCTCCTTATTTGCCCTTTTTTCCCCAAAGTGGCTGCCCCTTTCCTCACGTTTCAGCTGTCCCTATTCTTTAATAGTACTGTTTCCATTCCCCATAGTGAAGATGCAGTCTCCCACGGTGGTCAATACTTGCATTTTCCATCAGCACGTCAGTGGGTCAACTAGCTCAAGTGGGAGTTCCAACGGAAAAGGACCCATTCTTCTGAACATTTGCTATTAATTTTAGGGTAAAGTCTCTTTCTTCTTTAAATAAGGATTTCTAACCTCTTATTTTGACAAAAGTAGCAGCCAGTATGACATAAAGAGGTGTTTATTAGAATAATCTAGTCCCCTATTGTGCCGTTCTTTCATTTCTTCAAGTATTCCGTTGCCTAGTGCCTGCCATGCGCTAGGCACTGGGATTAAAATGATGACCAAGACCTGGGTCCTGCCCCCAGGTTGGTCACTCTCTGTGCAAGTAGACAAAACAGCAAGTGGACAGTTGTCATCTAGTGCAATGGGCGCTGCTGCAAGACTCAGTAGAGGGGGCTGATAGAGCACAGAGGAAGGGCACCTAACCCAGAGCAGGGCTTCTAAATCAAGAACCTGAGAGTGATTGCAATGACATGACCTTACGGGCTTCCCTGCTGGCTCAGACAGTAAAGAATCTCCCTGAAATACAGGAGACCTGGGTTTGATCCCTGGGTTGGGAAGATCCCCTGGAGGAGGGCGGCGCAACCCACTGCAGTATCCGTACCTGGAGAATTCCATGAACAGAGGAGTCTGGCGGGCCGCAGTCCATGGGGTCGCAAAGAGTTGGACACTGAAGCGACTTAGCACAGCACACTGTTGAAAGATACTGAGGCTCTCAACAAGGGGAATGGCAGCTGTAATGAAGGGGCATTGAAAAAATCAAGCAATATTTAGGAGAAAGTCAGCAGAACTTGGTGATTGATTAGATCTGGGAATTAGAGACACATGATAGATCTGTGGGCTATAGAATCCACAAAAACTTGCAGAATATTACAGGTGAACTTAGAGGTTATCCAGTTAAATGTTCTCATTTTTATCCATAAAGAAACTGAAGAAGCAAAATAGTTGACTGACTTGTTCAGATCAACCAATTTATTTTGTGGTGGTTCAGGGCCTAACACCAAGGTCTCCAAGCTCCCAGCTTACTTTAGTAGCCTTTCAAAAAATTTAGTGTAACATCTAGATTAATATAAGTATTACTTAAACTTTAAAACCCCTAAAGCTGAAAAAAATATTTAAATGTTCCTCCTACTTTACTTGCTCTCTACCTCTACTGCATTGGATCTGAATAAACACTCTCTGCTCTCTACAACCTCTTTCAGGCTCTAAAAAATATGGACATAGCACTATGATGATCTCATGATACCATGACTATGAACACAAAAGCTTTATATAGATTCTTATTTTGTAACTAAAATGTGAGCAGGACTGTAGCACAGAAATACCACAAGATACATAGTAATGAATTGATCTATGTCCTTAGTAAACCATTTTTCCCCCTGAGTCTCAGTTTCTAAGCTGCAAAATAAATAAAATAAGATTTATTAACTGTAGAGGTAAATAATGTTAGAAGGCAATGAACCCCAAAATGGAGCAAGCATTAAAATATCTGTGGATCAGCCATCTCTTCAATAAGTATAAAATTGTTACATTAGTTTCCGCTACTCGCAAAAACTACTAGTTGGTTTTGAGATCATTAACGATAGAACCAACTCAGAAGAAGCTTGAGTGAGAAACTAACAATAAATTTGAATCTACTTATCTCTGTCCAGTGATAGTTTCGCTGCTTCATCACAGAGTGACCTTAAGGCATTGCTTCACACGTACTTCAAATGTCTTCTTAAACACAATTGCACTGTCTAACACACCAGCACCTAGAGATAGTACTAAGCTCTCAGTCACGTTTACAAGCGGGCTACAAATTGCAAGATATTCTGAATCTACCTCTTCAGTGTGAAAAACCTTTCTTAGAAAATGAATCCTATTTTCTCCCTAAATCTTTGCATTGGATATCTGGTGCGTAATACTGAGAACTACTGGCTCCCTAGCAGGCATTCTAGTGCATCTGAATTATGCTAGAAAAGCTGGTCAATAATTTAAGAGAAAGGTGTTATTTATATAACGTACATAGTATTTATCCATTTTCTATGACTCCTTATTCACTGAATCAATATGGCATGATGATATAAGTGGAGGGTGGGGGGGAGGGGAGACAGGACTTCTGGTCAACCTAGATTGAATTTTTTTTGTTCAGCTTGGATTCTGTTTGTTTGTTTGTTTGTTTTACCATCATTTTAATGAGAAAGAATGATAAGGGAGCGATTACTGGGCTGAGGAGCTAGCTGCCTGGGCCTGGCAGGTCTGACTTATTTATCCTCCTTTTTGTTGGAAAACTCAGACTGACTATTTTTTTTAATTGGAGGCTAATTACAATATTGTGGTGGGTTTTGCCATACATTGACATGAATCAGCCATGGGTGTACATGTGTTCCCCATCCTGAACCCCCCTCCCACCTCCCTCCCCATCCCATCCCTCAGGGTCATCCCAGTGCACCAGCCCTGAGCACCCTGTCTCATGCATCGAACCTGGACTGGTGATCTGTTTCACATATGATAATATACATGTTTCAATGCTATTATCTCAAATCATCCCACCCTTGCCTTCTCCCACAGAGTCCAACAGTCTGTTCTTTACATCTATGTCTCTTCTGCTGTCTCACATATAGGGTCATCATTACCATCTTTCTAAATTCCATATATATGCATTAATATACTGTATTGGTGGTTTTCTTTCTGACTTACTTCGCTCTGTATAAAAAGCTCCAGTTTCATCCACCTTATTAGAACTGATTCAAATGCATTCTTTTTAATCAGCTTAGATTTTAAAATAAAATTTTCTAAGTCCATAGCAGGACAATGATGTTGAAAGCTGGGTTCAGTGAAGGGTTTCGAAATCTCTTTTTAAAATCCTGTTATATGGCAAGACTTGGGATGCTGAGTTGACTGTTGACCAAAATATAACAGAGTGTGAAGGATATGTCATATGATGCATGAGGGAGAAGATACCTCATCTCTAAGAAGGTCAAACAACAGAAACCCTAGATACGTTGAGAGCATCTTGAACATAGTGGGTGCTGGTCTAACTTTATGGTCCCATTCTAATACAGAAAGAACAATTTATGATGTACTGGAAGCATAAAGTGTGGCATCATCAGTGGGAAAGATATCTATATAGATGTTTCTGAGATAAAATTTCCAATTGCCCATGGTCTGTGAGTGGCAGGGTATGGGAGACATGCAAGAGAACTAATGAACTGGAAGAGCCCTGGTATAGGATGAAAAGGTTCAGACAACTCAAGACTAAAGGGGCCCTGGGTTGTCATAGTGTAAAATACAAGGAAACAGCAGACATTAGCAGTGAATGCTCTGTAACTCAGGAAGATGCAGACTATCCTGGGAAAAACTACAAGTTTCTTCTGTCCTGCCACTGCTGCCACCATACATAGGGCTTCCTCTGCATACAAACATCATTGTGGAGAGAAGGGAGGGGAAAACCCTTTGATACAACACTGAGAGAAAGAGTTTAAACACTGCATGGAAAGACTATCTAAAAGTGTCTTAAATTAGAAGAAACTAAGTCATTTTCAGTAGTTAAGTTTTCCACTTAAAATTGGAGACACCAGAGGAAGATGAGTTAAGTTTTGGGTAATAATGAATGTTACATATGGAGCCCATTCATTTTTTTTTTTCAATTTTAATTCTGGTCTATTGACCTGTAAAATAAATTTTTAATCTTTCTTCTAAGAAAAAACCATTACCACCTCCCAGAATGAAGCCAGGATCCTCAAGCTTCTTGCAAACCATCTTAAGAATGGAACTGGTCTCAAGGGGAGAAAAGAACCTATATTTCCTTTTTCCAGTTTAGTGATCTTTCCTCCTTTCCCTACTAACATAATTATTCAAAACAGGTTTGAATACAGTTAACATAAAATAACAAATGATTCGGCTGTCATTAAAATATCCAGGTTTAATTTCAGCCTTGACCAAATCCATTAACTATACTCTTCTCTCATAATAAAAATAGATTAGATAACCAGCTAGGTTAAAAGAAGAGCCAAACCAGTTTGCCTGTTGGCTGGTGGTAGCAAGCTGTAGAGTTCCTCACTAACTGCTGTGCTGATTGACAGGGGCCTCTGAAACAATAGAAGAATATGCCAAACAACTCCCTTTTTGAATCTAACTGAAAACCCCAGAAAGGCTTTCATGAGGCCATGGCTGGCTGGTGTCTTCTTTGATGTGATAACATTTCAGTCATTTTCAGCTACAGTTGTAATTGCTATGTATGGGGAGGGGTTAGGGGCTGACTATCCAGTATTATTTTATTATTCTTTCAATTCAGTAATAATATAATAACTTAGAGACTTAACAGCTCAGATAAAGAATAGTGGCCTATTGAGAAACTTTAGTATTTTGCTTTTGACAGGCTGTTCTTTCAAACATTTCTTCTAGGGTTTAAAAAAAACCCCTATTTGGATTATTTGCATAAGAATATATTTTATTGTAATGTGTCTAGCATTTCCATGGTGGAAAATCCAGGAAAATGAACAGCATATTATCATTATAAACAATGATATTTAGAATTAGAACAGAAGGTCCTTGGTCATTTTTCAACCTGCCAACCAAATCAATGCGAGAGAAAACCTTGTGTGTGTGTGTGCATGCATGTGCCCTTATGAACAAGCATTTGAGCTGATGAGAGCATCTTACAGAGATATGGATTTATAATTTGTTACCACCAAAGGAAGCACTTTAAATAGCACTAAGTTAGCCAAGGAGAAGTGGTAGGAGGCAAGGGTCATAAACTCTAGAGCAAGTGTATGCAATGTTTCACTTTTGTGTACATTTTTCAATCTTAAAGCAGATTTACTTGGGATTTAAGACTTTATTAAGGTCAAAAGGATTACATTAAGTTCATAGACACGTTTGTTTTATTAATTGAGTCATAAGTTCTGGCCGTCTGCAAATACATTTGCAAACAGGCATCAGATGGTTTCCATTGCCATAATAGATCAGAAAATCTGCCAGTAAGTCTGTTTGCAGCTCTTAAAAGTTGTTGAACAAAAATGTGTTTTGAACTATCGACAATTACCTGAGAAAACAACTGGATTCTGTAAGTCGATTTGTTTATATTCTCAATACATTCTCTCACCCTACTTCCTCCATTATTATCATGAACTTCCCTTAGCCTCAAGCCATCCACTCCAAGGTATCATAGGTGATCTTGTTTGAAAATACCTCCTCCCTCATTAAGATGGAATATCAAGAGCGTTAACTAGTTTTTACTTTTTAATGATTTATTATTGATAGAGAAGGGGAAGTGGTGAATCTGGAATAGGGAGAGAGTTGGGATTTTGTTATATACAGAAAAACATGTCTCAAATGTGAAGTATTTTAGATTTTTAAAATATTACCATTACAGTGAAATGCCCTGTCAGCACCTCCACAAACCTACATACTTGCCTCTGCACCCAGAGGTAAGGACTGTTCTTAATTTTGTGTTTATCTCCCTCTTGCTTTTCGTTACAGTGTTTACTGGAGGTGGTTGTAACCCTTAACAATGCATTATTAAGCTTTCCATGTTTTGAATTCTATAAAATGGAGCAAAGTTTTAGGTATTCTCCTACAGCTGTTTTTCCTTAATATCATGTTCCTAAACATCTGTCTATGATGTGGCATGTTAGTACAGTTAGCCAATTCTTTTTTCCCCCTAGGTTTATTGAGATATAACTGACATATAATACTGCATAAGTTTAAGGTGTACAATATGATTTGATACACATTTATATTGCAAAAAGTTTGTCAAAATAAGGTTACTTACCGGATTCTTAGCCTTACATAATTAGCATTTTATTGTTGTTATGGTGAAAACATTAAAGCTTTACTTTCTTAGCAATTTTGCATATACAGTGTACTCAGTCATGTCCAAATCTTTGCGACCCCACAGACTATAGCCTGCCAGACTCATCTGTCCATGGAATTTTCCAGACAAGAATACTGGAGTGGGTTGCCATTTCTTCCTCTAGGGGATCTTCTGACCATGGGATCAAACCCACATCTCCTGGGTCAGCTGCATTGCATGTGGATTCTTTTACCACTGCACCCCCTGAGAAGCCCCATATATACAATACAGTATTGTTAACTACAGTCACCATGCTATACCTTACATCCTCAGAAATTATTCATATTATAACTGAAAATTTATACCCTTTGACCAACCTTTCCCCCATTTTCCCACCCCTCAGACCTTGCCAACCACCAGTCTATTTCCTGTTTCTATGAGTTTGATATTTTTAGATTCCACATATAAGGGAGATCATATAGTATTTATTTCTGTCCAACATTTCACCTACCATCATGTTCTCCAGATCCATCCATGTTGTCAAAATGGCAGGATTTCTTTCTTTTATGGTTAAATAATATTCTATTACATATTTTCTTTATCATCCAGCTGTCTGCACATACTTAAGATTTTTTTTTCCATATCTTGGCTATTGTGAAAAATGCTGCAATGAATGACCATGAGAGTATGGATATTTCTTCAAGATATTGATTTCCTTTCCTTTGGAAATATACTCAGAAATTGGATTGCTGAATCATCTAGTAGTTCTATTTTTAATTTTTTGATGAATCTCCATGCTGTTTTTTAACTAGAGTTAAATCACTTTCAGTGAGTATAGTATTATATTGATATACCTACCAAAATGTATTTATACATTCTCTAAATATCCATAGATATTTTGGATGTTACTAGTTTTTTTTTCCCCAGTACAATAGCAGTATTATAAATATTTTCATACATATCTCATACTATGAATGTGCCCAGTTTTGGCACATGATATATTTGCTCAGGAAAAGAAATACACATTTTCCACTTTACTGTATAAAGCCAAATTGAAGTTGCTGAATATCTTCATGAATATTTGTTTTCATTTTTCTAGTCTATTAGCTGTGAAATAATTACTTTATTGTAGTTTCAATTTATACTTATCTGATTGTTAATGAGGTTAAGAAGTTTATCATATGTTTATTAGCTACTCATATTTCTTTTCCTGATATGCAGAATTTCAATTTATTCTTATATATTATCTTTATATCCAGAAACCTTGATCAAACAGTCTTAATAATCCTACTAATTTATCTGTACATTTAAATTTTTTCCATGTAGACCATCATAAGATCTGTGAATAATATTTTTGTTTCTTTGCATTTCTTTTTCTTATCTTATTCAACCATTTTTTTCTTATCTCATTTCATTGTTTATGATCACCAATACAATGTTGAGTAAAGTTTATAATAGCAGGCACCATTGGCTTTTTCCCAGTTGCAAATGAAACACTCTCAATATTTTACCAGAAGTGTGATACTTGTAATATACTTCTCTTTTTCATTAAATAAGTTTATGATACTCTCCTCTCTTCATTGTTTACTAAGAATTTTATCTTGAGCAAATATTGAATTTTATCAAGTAGTCTTTCTGCTTCTGCTGAAATAATCATACTGCTTTTCATTTAATCTCAAAATTCAGGGAATTCCATGAATTTATTTTCTAAGATAAAAGCAATTTGCATTCTGGAAATAAATGCATTTGATTCTAAAGCACTTTCTTTTTATGCATTGCTGGATTTGGTTTGCTAAGATTTTACTTAGAATTTTTTAATATATATTCATCAGTAAAATCTGACAATGTCAACATTATGCTATCTTCATAAAATGAGTTTGTGTTTCTTCCTTTTTAAAAATCTGGAATAATCTGTTTAAAATTGGAATTATTTCTTCCTTGAATATTTCTTGCAATTCAATAGGAATTTGTCCACTTCATCAGCATGTTTTCAATCTGTTATCTTAATGATTTTTCAATAATATCCTTTTATTACTTTGTTACTCTTTGAGGCATTTATAATTATAGTCCCTTTTTGATTCCTGATATTGCTTTCTTGTGCCTTCCATCTTTTATTCTTGATCATTCTCGCAAAAAATTTGCAATTTTTTTTAGCCTTTTCAAAGTACCAACTGTTGGCTTTGTTGACTGCCTATAGTAAAGGTTTGTTTTCTATTTCACTGGTTTCTGCTTTTATCTTTTCTTTGGTTTATTCCACTTTCTTTGGGTTTAGTCTATTGTACTTTTTTCTAATTTCTTAAGTTGTATTCTTAGCTCATTAATAGTTAGCCTTCTTTGCTATAAAAATTTAAGATTATAAATTTCCTTGTAAGTATGGGTTTTGCTGTATCTCATGAGCTTATACATGTATTCTATTCATTTTATTTAACACTAAATATTTAATATTAGCCTTTACATTTTCTTGATCCATGAGTTAATTGATAATTGTTTTCAAACTTCCAGAAACATGTTTTCTAATTATGTTTTTGTTCTTAATCTCTAGTTTAATTCCAATGTGGTCAGAGAAATGAAAAATGGGATTATTTCCTGATTTCAAACCACTCTGTATCCTATTGCCTTGCATTAAATAGAACATTATAATTTTGATTTCTGCATGTAAATGAAAAATACTTTATTCAGAACAACATATTCTCACTTTCAGAAGAAAGACAATAAGAGATTTTGAAGGAAAAATTAATATTGTTTTGGAATCTACTATTCTTTCCCCCTCAAAATTAAAAAAGGATATGCTGAGGACATACACTTTTATTGTGATTTAAAAGCACATAACATAAAATTTATTGTCATATGCATTTTAAGTGTACAGTTCAGTAGTGTTAACTGTATTCACATTGCTTTGAAAGAGATCCTCTGAAGTTTTTCAGTCTTGCAAAATTGAAATTCTATGCCCATTAAAAAATAACTCCTCTTTCCTTCCTCTCCTCAGCTCCTACTCACCACCAGTCTACTTTCTGCTTCTATGAATTTGACTACTTTAGGTACACAATTTGTGTTTTTATAACTGGCTTATTTCACTTAATATAATGTTGTCAAGATTCATTCATGTTGTAACATGTGACAGAATTTCCTTCCTTTTTAAGGCTAAATAGTATTTCACACCACATTTTTTAAATCAATTTATACACCATTGGACATTTGGATTGCTTCCACATCTTGGCTATTATGAACAGAGCTGCTATGAATATGGGTGACCAAACATCTCACTGAGGCTCTGTTTTCAATTCTTTTGCATACACACCAAGAAGTGGGTTTGCTGGAACATATTGTAGTTCTATTTTAATTTTTTTGAGGAATCTACATATTGCTTTTCATAGAAGTTGCACCATTTTATAATACATAAAAAATTTGGAGGGGTTATGCCTGGGTAAAATAAGTTTTTATTTTTATTTTATATTAGACTATAGTTGATTAGCAATGTTTTATTAGTTTCATGTGTATAGCAAAGTAATTCAGTTACACGTATACATGTATATATTCTTTTTCAAGTTCTTTTCTCATTAGGTTATTACAGAATATTGAGCAGAGTTCTTGGTGCTATAGGTTCTGTTGGTTATCTATTTTAAATATAGCACTGTGCATATCAATCTACCTCTCCCCTCACCCTTCCCCACTGATAACCATAAGTTCATTCACTAAGCCTGAGTCTCTTCCTGTTTTGTAAATAAGTTCATTTGTATCATTTTTTTTAGATTATGCATGTAAGTGACATGAAATGATATTTGCCCATTCCTGTCTGACTTACTTCACTTAGTATGATCATCTCCAGGTCCACCCATGTTGCTGCAAATGGCATTATGTCATTCTTTATAAGGGTTGAGTAATATTCTATATGCGTGTATGTGTTGAATAATATTATGTGTATATATACATATGTATTTATGTGCGTGTGTGTGTGTATATATATATATATATATATACCACATCTTTCCACAGAAGTTGCTCCATTTTATAATACATAAAAGATTTTAAATAAGAAAACAATGTCTAGAAATTCATATGTGGGGTTTTAGTAAATATTTAGTGAGTATTTGGGGATCCTAATGCAGTCCATGAAATATTAATTAAGTCTTCTCTTCACTGTCATTAAAGCAAGCTACTGTATAGCACAGGGAACTATACTCAGTATTTTGTAATAATATAGAAGAAAAGAATCTGAAAAAATATATATGTGTGTGTATATATATATATATATGAAACTGAATCACTGTGCATAACACCTGAAATTGACACATCATAAATCAAGTATACTTAAATAAGAGCTTCCCTGATACCTCAGCTGGTAAAAAATCTGCCTGCAATGTAGGAGACCACAATTCAATTCCTGGATTAGGAAGATCCCCTATAGAAGGGATAGGCTACACACTCCAATATTCTTGGGCTTCCCTTGTGGCTCAGATGGTAAAGAATCCTCCTCCTGCAATGTAGGAGACCTGGGTTTGATCCCAGGGTTGAGAAGATCCCTTGGACAAGGAAATGGCAACCCCTCCAGTGTTCTTGCCTGGAGAATCCCCATGGACAGAGGAACCTGGTGGGCTACAGTCCATGGGGTTGCAAAGAGTCAGACACAACTGAGTGACTAAGCACAGCACAGCACAGCATACTTCAATAAAATAAAATATTAAACATTAATGAAAAAATAAGCAGTTTAAAAGAAGTCAACCTATCCCCTTTACAGGTTGTCACTAGGGCATTATGAAGTCATGGCCTATGTCAGCAAACAGAGACATACCTTGTTCTATTGTGCTTTGATTTGTTGCACTTCACAGATACTGCATTTTTTACAAATTGAAGGTTTGAGGTAATTCTGTATTGTCAAATGCAAGCATTTTTAGCAACAAAGTATTTTTAAATTAGGGCTAAGATATGTACCTTGTATTTATAGGCATAATCTATCACATATTTAATTGATAGTATACAGTACAGTTTACAGTATAGTATAAGCATAACTTTCATATGCACAGGGAAATAAAAAAATTATGTGATTTGCTTTATTGTTGTATTCACTGTATTGCTGTGGTCTTGAACCAAATCCACAATATCTCCAAGACATGTCTGTCATGTTTTATGATTTCATCTTCATAACGTTGTTTGTATTCAGCTAAGACATTGCTATAGGAGCCTTTTAATCTTTTGCCTTATTCTTGATTTTCACAGTGATACCCTCTAAAGCAGTTTCTCCTCTCCTAATTGCTCTGAGCACTTACTGTATGTCCAATACTGTGCAGAGATTTAAGTGTAATCTCATGCTACCCTTTAGAGGCAATAGCAATTATTAGTCTCACTTTTTCAAATAGGGAACAAGCTAAGAAAGCTTAAGGACTGTATTTAATTGATTCTAAGAACATATGTCTCATTTCTGAAGTCAGGATGCAGCTTATAATCAATTACCTCTTACAATCACTATTGTTCAGACAATAGCTTAGCATAGTAGCTATTACTGTGTGTGCACATACTTGGTCATACTTGCTGACACTGCTGCCAATTTATTTGAATTTATGTACAAAGTTAGTACTATACATGATGAGTTTTATTGTCATTTTAAATGCTTTCAAGAATGTTCACTATGAATTAACATTGAAAGGAAAAGGTATAGTATATGCTGAAAGGCTGAAAAGAGAGTGGAAGGGTAGCAATTGTTATTAGTGAAACAAACATAAGTATCAATGAAGAATGTATGTAGTAACTTATTTTCTTGCAAAGTAACTTGTGATTTTTGCCTTTTCATACTGTTCATGCCAGCAAATTTGGATAACTCAGCAGTGGACTGAAAAAGGTCAGTTTTCATTCCAATCCCAAAGAAAGGTAATGCTGAAGAATGCTCAGACTACCACACAATTGCACTCATCTCACATGCTAGCAAAGTAATGCTCAAAATTCTCCAAGCAAGGCTTCAATAGTATGTGAACCATGAACTTCCAGATGTTCAAGTTGGATTTAGTAAAGGCAGAGGAACCAGAGATCAAAATGCCACCATCCATTGGATCATAGAAAAAGCAAAAGAATTCCAGAAAAACATCTACTTCTGCTTCATTGACTACACTAAAGCCTCTGACTGTGTGGATCACAACAAACTGTGGAAAATTCTTCAAGAAATGGGAATACTAGACCACCTTTCCTGCCTCCTGAGAAATCTGTATGCAGGTCAAGAAGCAAAAGTTACAACCAGAGATGGAACAACAGACTGTTTCCAAATTGGGAAAGGAGTATGTCAAGGCTGTATATTGTCACCCTGCTTATTTAACTTATATGCAGAGTATATCATGTGAAATGCCAGGTTGGATGAAGCACAAGCTGGAATCAAGACTGCCGGGAGAAATATCAATAACATCAGATATGCAGATGACATCACCCTGATGGCAGAAAGCAAAGAAGATCCTCTTGATGAAATTGAAAGAAGAGAGTGTAAAAGCTGGCTTGCAACTCAACATTAAAAAATGAAGATCATGGCATCTGGTCCCATCACTTCATGGCAAATAGATGGGGAAACAATGGAAACAGTGACAGACTTTATCTTCTTGGGCTCCAAAATCACTGCAGATGGTGACTGCAGCCATGAAATTAAAAGACACTTGCTCCTTGGAAGAAAAGCTATGACAAACCTAGACAGCATATTAAAAAGCAGAGACATTAATTTGCCAATAAAGGTCTCTATAGGCGAAGCAATGGTTGTTTCAGTAGTCACATATGGATGTGAGAGTTGTACCATAAAGAAGGCTGAGCGCCAAAGAATTGACACTTTTGAACTGTGGTGTTGGAGACAACTTTTGAGAGTCCTTGGACTGCAAGGAGATCAAACCAGTCAATCCTAAAAGAAATCAGTCCTGAATATTTGTTGGAAGGACTGATGCTGAAGCTGAAGCTCCAATAATTTTGCCACCTGATGTGAAGAACTGACTCATTGGAAAAGACCCTGAAGCTGGGAAAGATTGAAGGCAGGAGAAAAAGGGGACGATAGAGGATGAGATGGTTGCATGGCATCACCGACTCGGTGGACATGACTGTGATCAAGCTCTGGGAGTTGGTGATGGGCAGCGAAGCTGCAGTCCATGGGGTTGCAAAGAGTCATACATGACTGAGAAGCTGAACTAACTGAATACATTAAATAGTGATGTGTCTTACAATTGATGACATCTTAGATTTGATGGTATTGCCCATGGTCCTACAATAAGTAAGTAGAAGGCAGAGATTTATATGGCAGGCCTATGCTCCTAACCAGGAGGCACTAGTAGGCATTCCTTGATTCTCTTCTACCTTTTAACAGGCCTGTGTTTATTTTAAACTAAATTGTGTGTGTGTGTGTGTGTGTGTGGCCACATGCGCGTGCACGTGCTTTTTGTGACCCCATGAACTGTAGCCCACCAGGCTCCTCTGTCCATGGGATTTCCCAGGCAAGAATACTGGGGTTTCCATGCCCTCCTCCAGGGGATCTTCCTGACCCAGGGTTAGAACCCATGTCTCTTATGCCTCCTGCATTAGCATGTGGATTCTTTACCACTGAGCCACTGGGAAGCCCAAACTAAATATTACTTGTGCTTTATTTTTTTATAATTTCATAACCATTCTGTGGATGATTATAGACTCCTTGGGAACTATATCCAAAGTGGAGTCAAGAACAATTAAAATTAAGGAAAACATCAAAAGAATTAGAAGAGTGGCTCATGGTGGCCATCAAATGAAGGGGAAAGACAGACCCTCTCTTCATCAAATACCTTCAAAACAGCAATGAATGTGTAGCATCTTTCATCATTTGGGAATATCAAATGTAAGCACAAATTTTATAATCAGTGGAGTTGGAATCTTTGCTCTGTACAGCCATTATTCATAACCCTTCTATCACTCCAGTATTCTTGCCTGGAGAATTCCATGGACAGAGGAGCCTGGTATGCTGTGGTCCATGGGGTTACAAAGAGTTGGACATGACTGAGGGACTAACACATACACACTATAACTCCCTCAATGCTTTCCGAACCTGTCACTCTAAAGAGCTTAAGAAAAATAAAACTAAAACTACATAAAAATTAAAAAATTAAGCATGAATACCTGAGGGTGGTAATCATAGCTCTAACAGTAATAAATAATTATATAGTGCATTTTTGTTATATACCCTCAACTTTATCTCATTTGGTCCTCACAGCAGCACTTTATAGTAGTTAAGAAAACGTATGTTGGGAATCTTCACACTGTGATCTAGGATCAAGTCTCAACTCGACTACTTATCAGCTGGTTGACTTGGGCAAATCATATTATTTTCATGATATTGTTCAGTCACTCATTCATGTCCAACTCTTTGTGACTCCATGGACTGTAGCATGCCACCTGTCCTTCGCCATCTCCCAAAGCTTGCTCAACCTCATGCCCATTGAATTGGTGATGCCATCCAACCATCTCATCCATCTTCTGTCATCTGCTTCTTCTCCTGCCTTCAATCTTTCCCAGCATCAGGGTCTTTTCCAATGAGTCAGCACTTCGTATCAGGTGGCCAAGTTATTGGAGCTTCAGCTTCAAAATCAGTCCTTCCAATGAATATTTAGGGTTGATTTTCCTTAGGATGGACTGGTTTGATCCCCTTGCTGTACAAAGGACTCTCAACAGTCTTCTCCAATACCACAGTTCAAAAGCATCAATTCTTCAGCACTCAGCTTTCTTTATGGTCCAGCTCTCACATCCATACATGACTACTGGAAAAACCATAGCTTTGATTATACAGACCTTTGTCCACAAAGTAATGTCTCTGCTTTTTAATATGCTGTCTAGGTTGTTCATAGCTTTTTTTCCAAGGAGCAAGCATCTTTTAATTTCATGACTGCAGTCATGGTCCACAGTGATTTTGGAGCCCAAGAAAATGAAAAGTCTTACACTCTCTCCATTTTTTCCCTCATCTATTTGCCATGAAGTGATGGGACCAGATGCCATTATCTTAGTTTTTTGAATGCTGAGTTTTAAGCCAGCTTTTTCACACTCCTCTTTCACCTTCATCAAGAAGCTCTTTAGTTCCTCTTTGCTTTCTGCCATAAGGCTGGTATCATCTGTATATCTGAGGTTATTGATATTTCTCTTGGAAATCTTGATTCCAGCTTGTGCTTCATCTAGCCCAGCAGTTCTCATGATATACTCTGCATATAAGTTAAATAAGCAGGGTGACAATATATAGCCTTGATGCCCTCCTTTCCCAATTTGGAACCAGTCCATTGTTCTATGTTCCATTCTAACTGTTGCATTTTCTCATTTTTAAAATTAGGGTCTAATAATAATAATATGTGCCTTGAGTGCTGGTATGAGAATGAAATGAGATAGTGCTAATAAAGCAATTCAGCACAATGCCTGCTATGTAAAGGCTGAATAAATGCCATTATTAGTAGTAAAAAAAACCCCTGTGTATAACTAAACAATCTTACAAATGAAGAAACTAAGGTTCAGAGAGCTTAAGTCAATACCCAAAGTCACACAACTAGTAAGCAGCAGAGGTGCTACATAAACTCAGAACAGTACTTGCCTTGGGTGCAGGCAAAGTGTGTAATAGAAAAACTCGAAGTCTGTGCCAACTCAGTAACAGCTATTCTTTTATGATCTCCATGTAACTTGACACATTGTTGTAAGAGTTATAAAATCTTGAAAATAATTTTCCCTCTTTCATAAAGTCTGATGATGGATAAACATTGGCTGACCAGTCATAGTATATGGTTGTCAAGAGGCTACTGGCCAATTTCTGTTATGACCAAAATCTCTTCATTACAAAAAACGGAGTAAACTGTAGCTATGTTTTCACAAATTCAAGACATATTTGTTATAATTTTTTTTGAACAGCAGAGAATATGGATGGGGTGTCAGGAGCTTAATGTAAAGGATCTGACCTGTACTAAAACCCACTTGAATTTCTTATTACTCTAACCCATGGTGATTATTCGAATTTGCGTGCAAGCTCTTAATCTGCATAATTAGTTCCACTACCTTGCAGAAGCAGATTGAGACCTAATCAAGGAGGTTAAGAGTTGGACAAAAGTGAGCTCCAGAGGAGAGGATGCTGTGTTAACCCCTGCTCTTAGATGCAGCTTTGTGTTCAGGAGCCACTGAGCTAGGAACAAAGGGATGGCCCAGGGTACAGAGAGGGGATGGAGAGAAAAGCTCTGAGAAGACAGTCTTGTAGATTTCTGGAGCTGTGAAGCAATACAGCAGAGAGTGGGGAAGCAGAAAGGCACTGACAGTCCAGATCAAATCAAGAGGATTGCTCAGCAAGGGCAGGGATGCCTTCAAGAATTCAACAGCTAGGAGAAAACCCAAAAGAAGTTCCTCAGAAAGAAATGAGCGCTGGTAGAGGGCACAGAGCAGACCACACCAGAGGTGAGAAGACCACATCCGAGCAAGAAGGCAACAGTAGTGGCACCAATACACCTCAGCACAGAGTACTGAACCAACCATGCTGGTGAAGTGGGTAAACCTCTCCAAGAGAGAAGCACTTCCCACAAAGAACAGTTAAGCAGTGTGCCCTTGCAGAGAGGCCAAGGCAAAGCAATCACCTGAAGAAGTGGGATCCCCCTCCTTTGAATTCTATGCTTTCATCCTCACCAATAGAGAAACCCTGTCCTGGAAGAATGAACAGATTCTCTCCAGCAGAAAAACTGGGTCTTGGGGGAGTTGAAGAGATCACATGTTAGGTCAAGCCAAAACTGAGAAGCAAGCCCCCCAGCAAGGGCAAGCATGCTGAAAGAGACCAGTGAGCAGTCCAGGAGCTGCTAAGGAACTCATGACTCAGTTCAGTTCAGTTCGGTTGCTCAGTCGTGTCCGACCCTTTGTGACCCCATGGACTGCAGCACTCCAGGCCTCCCTGTCCACCACTAACTCCTGGAGTTTACTCAAACTCATGTCCATTGAGTCGGTGATGCCATCCAACTATCTCATCCTCTGTCATCCCCTTCTCCTCCCGCCTTTGGTCTTTCCCAGTTTTTCCAAATGAGTCAGTTCTTTGCATCAAGTGGCCAAAATATTGGAGTTTCAGCTTCAACATCTGTCCTCATGACTACTAGCAAAGAAATTCTCCCAAAGAGATCTGAGAACATATTCCTTATTGGGCTGTGCCTAACTGAGGAGGTTTCTGGGTGAAATCTTGGGCGAGGATGCATCAAAGTATGGTAGTGACAACTACAGAAGACTGTCTCTGGCCCCAAAAGTTTCTTTGACAACAGGGAGAATTAGTTGCCAAGTGTGTTAATCACTCAGTCGTGTCCAACTCTGCGACCTCATGGATTGTAGCCTGCCAAGTTCTGTCCGTGGAATTCTCCAGGCAAGAATACTAGAGTGGGTTGCCATTTCCTTGTCTGGGAATCTTCCCAACCCAGGGATTGAACCCGTGTCTCCTGCATTGACAGGCAGATTCTTTACCATCAATACATGTATTGACTCTTTAATTTTTCTGCTTAAGTAGCTTTGGCATCTTAAAAGACAAGAGTATTAGCATTTTTTAATAAGCAATTGTACCTTTTTAAGAACATAAGTCTTAGCAATAAGTCTTTTGGATCTGTATCATCAGGCAAGGAAAACAAAAGCAAAAATAAACATATGGGACTCAATTCGAATTGAAAGCTTCTGACAAGCAAAGGAAACCATCAAAAAATGAAAAGACAATCTACTGAATGGAAGAAAATATTTGCAAATGATATGTCTGATATGGGGTTAATATCTAAAAAATATAAATAGCTCATACAATTCAATATTTAAAAAAAACCCAAACAACCCTATTAAGCAATTGAAGTTTCATTCAGATACATGCATCCTGTTCTTTGTTAAACAGAAACTTTTTCGTAAGCTCGTAAGCTAAAAAATGACTACACAGTATACAGCAGCTCACAGCATTCTTGTCTTTAGGTTACAAATGCACCAAGTGAATCCAAATGAATTCACTAAATGCCAGCTTTCTGGAAATTCAAAATTTAAGAACTGACTACTTTCCACTAGCAAGTTGACAAATTATCATTGGATAAAACGTCAACATAGAGTCTACGTTAGCATCTTTGTACATTCTGTTACATTGATTCATAATTTATAAACTGTCACTTCTATGGAGAAGCACACAGACCCCTAGATATATATACACATGCATGTGAATTCTCATATATTCATGTGCACACTCTCACACATATTTGCATGATTTCATACATACACCACCTACACAGAGCCTCACACATACACCCACATCTATTCACACTCACACCTACATGCATAATTACATAGGTAAAGCTCGCATTTACACACTTATACATTGATACATTGGCTTCCCTGGTGGCTCAGATGGTAAAGCATCTGCCTGCAGTGTGGGAAACCCAAGTTTGATCCTTGGGTGGGGAAGATCCCCTGGAGGAGGGCATGGCAACCCACTCCAGTATTCTTACCTGGAAAATTACATGGACAGAGAAGCCTGGGAGGCTATAGTCCATGGGGCTGCAGAGTCAGACACAGCTGAGCGACTAACACACACACACACACACACATTGATACATACACTCACAATCACAAACACACATACATATACATTTAGCAAATGCCATGCATAAATAAGCCACTTTTATTAAACCCACACAACAACACTGTGAATTAAGTAGTACTAACTCTGTTGAACAGAGGAGGAAATTGAAGCTCAGGAAAGTAAAAGAACTTGTCAAGGTCATGCAGTTAGCAACTGAAAGGGTGTGTCTGATTGCAAACTCTGCACAGCTGTTTTAAAACAGCTGAATTAAAAACAAACCAACTCACTATGTCTGTGACCTCTTAAGGATTCACTAATTACACCATCATTTTAGTTAAGAAAACTCAAAGAACATTTCTTTGAAACACTTTCTCACTTAATTTTTGAACTGTGCATATTTTGTGGGAAATTTTATCCACATGTTTGTGATTCATTTACACCAAACGCCTGCAAATACTGCTTTTTAAGAGGTATTTGATGTCAAAAGAAGGCTTTTGAAATTTTCAGTGAGATTTCTCAAGCTTTATATTTTATTAAAAACAGGCAAAACCATTGTTCCAAGCTTAGGAAAATTTGGAGTTATGTTTGAGACTTTTTTTTTTCTGTTCTGTCATTTTGAAGATCGTTTGCTATGCATACTTAGTCATTTGAACAAAGATTCATTTGGTTCTCGTAAGTCCCTTCTGTTTTGGGTGCTGCCAATGACACACTTAATTACCTTGCAAATAATTCTGTGCTGATTTGTTTGTTTTCTAGTAAGCTGACTATGGTGACAACATACACACAATTGTATTATTCCAAAGAAATTTAAAAGAATATTAAACTCTACCATTTAGTGATAGATTCTTAGAAAATATAGAACTCACACAGAATATTAAAGAGATTTGGGGTAGAGGCATGAGAAGACCCGTGGATTCTACTAAGATGTGGGTATTTTGCTTTGAAACCAAACCTTCCAAAACATCACAGACAAGCTCTTAGGAAATCACTGCTCTCTTTCTCAGGAGTAATGAGTACTAATTAATCATCTGATATCATTTCTGGCAGCTTGCTCCCTCTGCATATTTCCCTGGATGAAAAACTTTAAGACATAAAATAAACTACAGACCATCACTTCAGAAGCATGTTTCACCCTTTGAGAAGTGGCTGAGTCAGCTGATTTGTAATAGGAACAAAGCAGCTGATAACTTTTCTCGACCCTCAAAACAAAGAATTTACGGAGTGTGAACTCTTCGATGGGTGTGGTTCTAAGGTGGAATACTTAATCTGATTCTTAAACAGTGAACTTTCTCCCATTAGGATGCTTTTGCATCGAATGGAGAAGTTTTGTTTTGTTTTTTTACAAAATCTAATGTTTGCAAGCTGTATTACAGTTCACATACTCTACCTATCTGTATCAAAATCACCACCCTATAAAACATATTTATTATTGTCACTATTGGTATTGTTATGATTATTATTAATGGTATACTCATTTTAAAGTTGAACAAATTGACATTCAGAGTTGCCCAAGGCTATTATTATAGATAGGATCACCAAAAGTAAGATCAGTTTCCAAGGAGTCATTCAAATCCAGGCTGAATGGAGATCAGAGGCAAAAGCAGGATGTCTCTGAAGTTTGTGGGAAATGAAAATATGCATTAAAAACAGAGCTCCTGGTCAACCAACCTGAACTTTCTTATTAAAGCCTTGATTGTCTCTTCAGCTTGGGGCCCAAATTCAGGATTACCTACAGAGAGCTTTTGTGGGCATGCTTTCTCTCTTCCTCTCTTCTTCTTAGGGAAGTCTCCCAATCTCTCTGCAATTCAGTTTTACCATCTGAAAAATGGTAATGCAATCTTCCTAGTTTATTGTAAGGATTAAGTGAATTCATGTATGCAGAACTACCTAATGCAATCTGTATGTAGTCAGCAAATATGTAAGGGGATTTGGTCATGGAGTCTGCCTTCCATCATGATCAAATCTGTCTCACTGAGATTAGTGCTTTATTAATATTTTTATGGATTTGTTCATTCCAGGGTGGTCCTAAGTAGCCCTACCACAGCAGATGAAGGGGCATCCCTGACTTCCTGGACTCCAGGAAGCAGGAAACACTTGTCATATTCTGCTAAAGAAGCTATATCTTCTATTACTCACCAGCACTGGCCCCCAAAACATGCAGACACTCCCATGCCCGTCCTCATACATATAATGAACTGCAAGAATGCCTACCCTGACAATATCTACCTGAACATTATTGATATAGCATAGTGAACTGAGAATTCTTACTTGGCAGGTCTGATGCAAAATTTAAAAATTGTAGATATAAAATGCCTTGCCCGATGTTTAGCACAAAAAGAGAGTTCCAAGTTTTAGCTGTTAATATTGGTGTTCCTTGGTGTCCAGGAAGACTGTAGACTATTATTTTAGCTTCTAAATCTGACCAAGTCCTGAACTTTATCTAAAGTTCTGAGGTTCTAGGTTATTTTGATTGCCATTTAATTATCTGTACCAATGGGGAGAAATAAATAAACATGGAAAGTTCTAAGGGATCAGAATCATCTATATCAGCATTTGTAGGACTTCTCCCCACCACTACCCTTGGCACCCACCTCAGGGCAATGCACAGAGTAGGAAGTCAGTACTGTTTAAAGAATAAATTAATGTATGAATGAATGATACATATTTGAATGTCTCTACCTTCTCTGTTATAGCTACAAAAATGATTTTCTGCTGTATGCAAGTACTCCATGTGTGCAAGCTAAGTCGCTTCAGTCATGTCTGACTCTTTGTGACCCATGGACTTAGCCCACCAGGCTCCCCTGTTCATAGGATTCTCCAGGTAAGTATACTGGAGTGGGTTGCTATGCCCTCCTGCAGAGGATCTTCCTGACCCAGGGATCAAACTAGTACTCCTATATCCCTGGGCTTTATTTACTAGGGTCTACTTAACAAATGTTAGCAGGTTCTGTTTCAAAACCCCTGGTTTTTCCATGATAGAGATTTTCCCAGCCTAACCACTTCATCCACCCCTGAGCTTCAACTCTCACTAGTCCTGAATCTACAATGCTTTTCTTTCCATTCACTCATCTCCTACAGCAGAAACCTTACCCTTGGAGGCACAACACAAATACCACTTCTTCCATGAAGCCTTCTTTGATCTCCCCATCTGGAAATGATCTCACTCTCCTTTGAACACCATTGCCCTTTGTACTTCTCTGTTGGCACTTCTCCCATTCCACCTTATATTAGAATTGAAATCCTGCCTCAGCTCCCCTGCTAGTTTGTGAACTCTTTGAGGGCACAGAACAGATTCTATACACTTCTTGTTTCCACCCAAATAACTAGCCCTTCCTAGCTCATTGGCGCTCAATACACACTTGTTTGAATAAATGACTCCAAGCTAAGGGATGTAGTACATGACTTGACAAAAGTTGGCAAGCCAGTAAAAAGCCTGATTTGACATGAAATACCTGGAAGGATAAAGCCATACAATAAAAAGAGGCAGAGTACATGACCATATTTCCTTGTCAGAAACATCATTATCAGCCAGAACATTGCCCAAGGCAGGATATCAGCTAAAGCGGATCTGGTTGGGAAAAAAAAGTGTTTTCCTAAACCTCCAATAAAATAACATACATTTATAAAAACTTAATTCCTGCTGACTTTTTAAATGATTATATCAGCATTTCAGTGGATGGCATGTAAGAGACTCAAAATGCTTAATTTCAGCCTTGACAGAATTCATCCATCACCTCAACCTTGTTTATCTCTAAAAATGTTGAGAGTCAGCTGGTTTGACCATTTCTACCCCCTTTGACCTAAGCTCCCATGATTGCTACCTGGTGGGTTTGTAGTCAAGACTGACTGACAGTTGTGGCAGTAAAAATGCTCTTTATAAACAGAAACCAAGGCCATGTAAATACAGTCCTGGCAGCAGGTTGTATACTTAAGTATCAACTTTAACTACCCCTATACTGCTAGACCATTAGCATGTAAAGGGTCTGCCCATATTACTATGAAATTACTCATTTACCACTAAGTTCTTTTCTTGCTGTGTGGGAGAGGTGCTTAAAATATTTTTTGAATGAATGAGCTATCTGTCTATATGCACTAAATAATCTGAACCTGCATTCTGGGTTTGCTTTTCCTTAGGCTTTTGTGGTCAATTAGTTTTCCTCGTGGCTTCTTTTTATAGAGATATATTTGATGTAAAGCAGTGTATTAGTGCCAGGGGTACAGCATAATGATCTCTGTGTACACTGCAAATTGATCACCACAATAAATTTAGTTAACATATATAGTTACAATTTTTGTTCTTATGATGAGAACTTTAAGATCTCCCTTCATAACTTTCAAATATGTAATCAAGTATGTTAACTATAGTTAAAAGCTTTTAATTTGACCTCTGTATGCCCCCATCAGGTAGGTCACTATGGACAGAGTACACAGTAGGTTCAGCATAAGTTCTGGGCAAGGCTGAAAAGCCAACAAAGTCCCTGAGTTTCTGGCTTCCTCTGCCTCACACAGTGGCACTTTCTTTTCTATCTTGAAGTCCCTCTTCCTCTTTCCCTCCCAAATCCCATGCTGTCTCCTGGAGTTTCAGATTGCCCTGGTCCTGTAAATTACCATCACCCTTCTTTCCCAGCAGTGTCATTCAAAATTTTTCTGTTCAGTGTCTCAAGACCCTGTTCTTGGCTAGATTTCAAGGGTTGATAATGGGTTAATTCAGATTAACTCATGTGTCACCACCAAGGTGACGTGCTTTAACCAATAAAATACACAAGACATCGAAACATTGATGCATTCAGATGACCAGTAACATTTTGGCTACATGAGTGGCACTTTCCAGAAAAGTCATATTAACAGTGGGAATACCAGTCATATATAGCAGAAGTTTTCATAGTCTGGCCTAGTTTCAGAGTCTTCAACTCTTGTTAAAAGGGCTGCTTTTACGGCAACTGGTAAGGCTAATCCTCTCTACGATGGCGAGGAAACCTACTTCAGAGGAGGACTAGTTCAGATGCACACTATTAAAAATGGTGTACGTATGAATATACATAGGAACTGAATGAACATTGTATCCCCACCAAATTCACATGTTAATGCCCTAATCCCCAATGTGATGGTATATAGAGGTGGGGCTTTGGCAAATAATTCAGCCATGAGGGTGGAGTTTCAATGAATGGGATTAGTGTACTAATAAGAAGACACACAACAGAGATTCTCTCTGTCTCTCTCTCTACCCCACCTCCATCTTCCCCATGTGAGGATATAGAAAGATGGTAGCCACCTATAAACCAGGAAGAAGACCTACACCAGAACAAAGCTTGCTAGTGCCTTGATCTTGGATTTTTGAGTCTTTAGAACTATAAAAAAATAAATATTTGTGGTTTAAGCCATCCAGTCTATGATGTTTTAGTTACAGAAGCCTGAAATAACTAAGACAATAGGCAAAAGAAATGCATACATAAATGTACCGAGCCAGGCACAAGTATGTTCATAATAACCTTGTTCATAATTTCTTGAAATTATAGATAACCCAAATGCCTATTAGCAGTAAGATGGATAAACTACATCATATTCAAATATTATACAGTAATGAGGATGAAATACAAGCACATTTAACAACATGCATAAATTACACACATAAGAATGTTGAGCACAAGACAGAATCTGAGAATGTGCTACATTATTACATTTATATAAAGTATAGACACAGGCTAAACTAATCAGGACAGGGAAGCATGGTGTGCTGCATTCCATGGGGTTGCAAAGAGTCGGACACAACTGAGTAACTGAATATCAACAAACTAATCTATGGTGTTTGAAGTCAACATGGCAGATACCCTTGGGAAGGGGAGGTAGTGACTAAGGGTGTCTTCTAGGTGGTATGCAAGTTATGTTTCTTGATCTAGATGCTCATTACAGGGTATATTCAGCTTCTGAAAATTCATCAAGCTGACACAATTTTTGCACTTTTATATATATATATATATATACACTTAATAAGTTCAATAAAGGACAATACCAATAAAACTACAGTATAAAAAAGGATTTTAATGGGGCAAATAGTTATGGAGCAAAACAAAGACAGGAATAAGGAGGTTGAACTTCTTGGAATAGCTGATATAAAAGAAAAATAGAAATAAAAGTGAAAGGAGAGCCAGGCAAAGAATTATTCTTATAATACTTATTCATTCATTCATTCTTTATTTAGTTAGTTGTGCTGAGTCTTCATTGCTGTGCGGGCTACTCTCTAGTTGTGGTGCATGGGCTTCTCATTTCAGTGGCTTCTCTTATTGTGGAGCATGGGCTCTAGGACACACAGGCTCAATAGTTGTGGCTCATTTTGTCGCTCCATGGCTTATGGTATCTTCCTAGCTCAGGTATTGAACCCACATCTCCTGCATTGGTAGCCAGATTCTTTAGCACTGAACCACCAGGGAAGCCCATTTTCATTCTTTCAATAAGTATTTCTTGAACAACCAACACGTATCAGGCACCATTCTAAATGCTTGAGACATATCTATGAAGAAAACACACGCCTCTGCCCTTGTAGCCTTTTGAAGGAATTTAAAGGGATCCTAAAACCTAAGACTTCAGCAACTGGTTTGCATTACATGATCTGGAGTTGTGCTAAGACCCTGGGAGAAATCATGAATTCATCATGGTAACCTGTCCAGTCTTCCTAGAAGGTTTCACTGATTCGACTTTAAGCAGCAGTGCTCTAAGTGAAATACAAGGAGAATTGTGGGTTGCCCTCTAAATGTGTTCTGAGTCCAGCTTAAAGGGCAGGTTGTGCTCTCGTAAGCCCAGTGAGAAACAGGCTTTGCCCTCCTCCCACTGGACGCCTCTCACTCTGGCACCTGTCATCCATTAGGGGACCTCCTACTGGGATCTTTCATCATTGAAAATATATGATGATTTTCATTACTGCCTAGGCTAATTGGTAGTGAGTATTCCTTTAAAATATATTCCCCTAAATACTAGGCTTTGGATTTGCTTTGAAGTTTCTAACACCAACACAGTTGGACTAAAATCATAGATACTAATCACAGAAACTGCAAAGTCTGTTTCAGGAAGAATCACCACCATGGTTCTTTATTATAGCCAGTTGCGCAGTAGACACACATGTGAAAGGAAACCTTAGAGCCAGCCATTAGTTAAACCATCCCCTGGCTGTCTCTGATGGCAGGCTTGCTAGGCCCACTGTGTTTATGTGCCCCCTTGTGAAATTACCATCTAAAAGGAAGTGTTTGATGTGCTCAGTCTGCTTTCCAAGCCAGTGGAATAGTATTAGATTTTAAAAATAAAAATCACCTTATGGTGCAAGATATCAACACTTGAAATAATAGGCTGAATTTTATATAATAAATACTTACTTTCTAGAGAGGGAGTGGAAATACAGTGCTTTATTTTATTAGCACTTTTTAAAAGAATCTGACTTAATAAAATGTTCATGTTTGAAGGAGAAGGTATCTTGAAACACCTTCTATAAACTTCATTTTCAGGTGGAGAAACCAAGCCTGTAAAACTGTCAATGACTTGCCCAAGGTCACTGTTAGTGGTAGAGCCCAGTGTTGAGTACAGCTTTCCTGACTACCAACCCAGCAATCTCCCACTCTACTAGTATTGCAAATAGTCATATCACATACATTAACTACTGCCTTCTCGCCTTGCTGTGCACATGGGTGCACGAATTCCTGTATGTGTGTAAAGAAAACAGACACAGAAAGTAAAGTATTTGGGAATCGTATCACAATACTTTTTAAAATAAAGATTTTAACAGTATTTTTTTTTTATTTTTGGCCATGTCACGTGGTTTGCAGGATCTTTGTTCCCTGACCAGGGATCAAACCATGCCCTCGGCAGTGAAAACAAGCAGTCCTAATCACTGAACCACCAAGGAATTCCCTTTAATGTATTTTTTAAATTGAGTTATTGCTTAGGATTTAGGATAATATATTTGCAGTTTACTTCATTTCAGTTATAGGCTGATATGGTCTCAACTAGCTCTTTGCTTTAGAATCCATTTTTAACATTAATTTGTTCTAAAATGTATTATTGATGTCATCAATCATAGAAAAATTTAACATTTTTACAGCTAGTTGTTTAATAATAAAATTGGGAGTGTTTAATGTGATCCATTTAGTAGGAAAATAGCTTCAGTTCAGTTCAGTTGCTTAGCCGTATCTGACTCTTTGCGACTCGTTAGAAAAGGAAAATAGATTAGAACTTCTATTACTGTTTATTTTTACTTTTAAATGTTTGCAGTTCCCTCATATAGCCTATAACCTCTTTGAGGGTAAATCATGTCCTTTTTCCACAAATGGATCCCCAGAACACAGCACAGCATTCTACATATAGCAGGTACTCAATAAATATGTTGAATGAATGAAAAACCTTAGTCTCAAGCTGGCTATGTGATATGCATCTGCAAGATATTTGTTGTTACTATAAATAAAGTTTCTGGACCCAAAGACCACACAGGTGAATTTCAGACGATCTCTGTTTATCTGGTGTTCTTTCTCATACAAGGTTGCAAGTGAATAAAATAAAAAGTAAGTGATAATCTAATTCAACTCCCTTATTTTACAGAGGAGGAAACAGCTAGGCCCATGAAGAGGGAAGTGACTTTCCAAGGATCACAAAGGTAGTCAGCAAAAGAGCCTGAGTTAGAACCTAAGGCCACTGGCTAGTCATCTTCCATAAATAGGTATTTTACATTTGCTTTCACATCACTGTATCAGTGAATCTCTAACTTGTTCTCCTGGATCAGTAGCAGCATAGCTATCACTTCACAAAAATGTAAATTCTTAGGCCCACCCTGGGCCTCCTATATCAGAACCTCTGAGGGTGGGACCCAGAGCTCAGTGTTTTAACAAGCCCTTGAGGTGATTCAGATGTTCAAGTCTGAGAAGCATTTGTCTACATAATCTTAACATCTCTCCTGATAGTCTATGAAGTTCTCTGATTTTAAGCAAAAAGGATTGTATTTTCCAACTTAGATGTTTTTTTTTTACATAAAAATAAAGATACCCTGTCTATTTTAAAAAGCCAATTGAGATTGGTGAAAGAAGTCTGAAGTCATGTTGCTTTCACATAACCAACCCAGGTTCCTGGCCAAATAAGTGTTTCTGGTAGTCAGTATGTGTTTGTCAAAGCCATCTTGATTTCTTTGGTATTTCTATGTGTATTACATAGGCAATATAATCTAATGGTCAATTACATGAGTCTTGGAGCCAGAATGAGCCTGGTTTTGAATTGCAACTCTATTGCTAACTAGTTGTAGACCTTGGATGGATTACTTAAACCTCTCTGAGCCTCACTATTTCATCTCTACAACACAGATAATTAAATACCTACTCCTCAATATTGTTATAAGGATTAAATACAAAAAATGCATGCAAAGAGCTTAATATAGTGCCTTGTACATAGTAATTGCTTAGTAATGGCAGCTATTATTATGATGATGACAATTATTAGTATAATCATCATTACCATCATCATCATCATTTGTTCTCAAGTAGAATGGATTATTCATTTGGACACAGATTTGGCATAAATTTAAAACTGTTGGTATTTGTTTAGTATTCCAAAGGTTGTGGTGTCCATTAAAACTATCTGTTTTCTCTGAGTGTTATTTGAGGGTTCTCAGGCTTTTCGAAAATGAATTTGGGGCACAGGCCTAGAGAAATATTTCCTTAAGCTCCACAGATATGATTCACACTCTAAATCTTCTAGATGAATCTGCCTATGGTGGATTTTCCTTCCTAAATATAAAAATATACGAGAACACAAAATTATCTCTGAAATAATATTCTCACACATAGACAGTTTTAATGAATTTGCTACCTGCCTTCACTAGCCATATAGTAGTGGAGGAAATGAAGTTTGTGTAATAAAGTCTTGGCTGCCTTGCCCCACATAGACTATATATTTCACCAAGTCCTCAGAATCAGGTTGAGCATATGTAAATCTTGCCTAATTTTCAAATTTAGGCATTGGGACAAAATATAGCACAGTAGTGACTACTCCTCCCCAGACCAAAAGATCTCCTCTAGTAAGGTAGTCACACCCCCTTTGCCAAATGTCTCAAGAATTACAGCAGAGCCCTGTGCACCCTCCCTCCCCGTCAGGGAGCCAGGAAAGTAGGCACACCTGGAGTGAGTTTGGGTGTCGGTGTGCCATGCAAATTCTCCTTTCAAGTCATTTTAAGAATTTCAATGCTGACAACTTTTATTAACATTCTCCATGTCTCTGTCATTGAGGTAAAAGGAGGAAATAGTCTCCCTGGTGTATTTCTCCTCCGAGAGGCCTGAGTATTTCACACCCTCTCAATTTCTGAAGTAAGCTACATTTCAGGAGATGAAACAAGGGAAACTCTTAACATCTGCCAATATGCTTCCAGTTGTTATACCAGAGGGAGTGAAATAGCCACAAATTCTGAAGAAAGAAATCGAGTTTTATAATTTACTCAATTAGAAGATGTGAAATGCTGGCCTAAGTCTACTTTGGCAAGCAAAGTGTTGTCGACAGATACAAAGCTTTCAGGAAGAAGCACCTTAACTGCAGGAACTTTTTTGGTTACGTTTTGAAAAAGATAAACCTTCAGGCTTAGCTGAGTTCCCCAGATGCTCTAGCAAGTGTTATGTGAATTGAAGAAAATTTAGGTTTAGTGGCAAGAGCCTGAGGAAGTATTTACAAACCCATCCTGTACACCTCTCAAAACAATCTTTAGTCCCAAGTTCATTTTCATATAAGAGGAGTTACCAGAAATTACCTATTTTTAAAAAAAAAAAATTCTTATCCCTTTGCAAGTCTACAAAAATAAAACCTATTTGAAATTCCACACTCGTGTAGATATGGCCTTAGGGACGACCCATTAGACACAGTGATGATTAATGCTCCCCTCGGAATCTTATTTGCTTCTTCAACTGATTGCTCATATAGAATCTTACTTACCAAGTACTTAAGTATTTAAGTGCCTTATCATTCTTGGAAATCACAGTCACTAGCCTGCCTTGGAGAGTGAGGAGAAGTGCAAGTACACAGTGTTTCCTGAGTGGGGGAAGCAGCCCGCTCTCTCCAGCCCTGCCCCATAATATGGTCTCCGCATCTGCCCCACCCTCACCAAAAGCCAAATTCCAGCCCTGAAATACTGATTAGAGCATGAGCTCTTGCAATTCAGGTGCCCATCAGGCATCTAAATATTGGACACTCTGGTTTGTAGAACCAGATTCTTTCAAATGGATATTAATCCTTCCCATCGAGAGGAGGGGGAAGGGAAAGAACTGTTACTGAATTATCATTTCTAAATGTCTGCTAGACATCTATCTCCCTTTGGATATTCTCTGTCACAAGGAATTTAAGATGCTCCAACCCAAAATCATCATCTATACTTCCATCACCTGCAAAAAGGGCTTGGCCCCTGATTTCCCTATTTCTATCTATATCCCACTGAAGTCCTCAAGGGCATCCCTGACAGTTTCTTAACTCTCTTAAAATGCATCCCATCATTGCCAATATTTCTTGATAACTATCACTAAATTAAGCCTCTTCAATCTCTTTCCAATTTCTTCCCCCTTTTTATTCTCATGAACATCCCCTTATTCAGGCCTCTGATGTACCCCCATTGAACAGCCTCTCTACTGACCCCCATCCTCGAATTTCCTCTCTCTGTAATCAGCCTTCCACATCTACCATGAGAGACAGCTTTCTAAAAACACAGGCTTGATCATGTCACTAAAAGCTTTAAATAATAAGAGAAAAGAGGTGAGAGGATAAAAGCTGAGTGGGGTTATCAGGACTTACACTTTAGTGCTGAAAATGAACAATTATCCTTAAGTATACCCAAGTCATTTTCCTAAGAATTATAATCATTAAGAGCAAAACTCTTTTCCCTAGTGGTTGTAGACAAGACCATTATGGATCTATGTTATGGCCTTAATGACACTATTTGAGGAGTTTATTGTATGTAGTTGTATTTCCAGGAATTTTGTTTGACATGGTTTATTCAAACATATGCAGTGATGAATTCTGTTATTCATGCAACAAACATTTAGTGAGCACTTACATTGTGCCAGATGCTGCGGTGTGGGCATGGGGCAGAAATATGACTTCATAGAACTTTATGACTTTCTGAAAGAAAAATAAAGCCTTGACTAACTCTCTATTTTCTATAGGATAATGTCCAAACTCTTTAGTATAAAATATAATTCTTTGTCAAACATTACTCTGAATAAGAACATATACTAGGCATCTTGTGTAGAGTCTTCCCTGAATATCTCAGCTACCACTCACCAGTTGCCTAACCATGGATAACTTGCTTCTTGGGTCTTACTTTCCTTACCCTTTAAAATAGGAGAAATGATAGTATCTACCCACAGAGAAACTGTAAGAATGAACTGTGACCCATATGTAAAATGTTAAATTCTTAGCATAGTGCCTGGGCCTTAATAACTACTGAAGAAATTACAGCTACTATTGTTATGCTCCAGGATTTTTCTCAAGGATGTGTCTCTTCTAAAATGTAGCTGTGTTTTTGTGAGACTCCATCCAGGTTAAAGTTTATTACAGACTTCCTTACTCATTAAAGTCCCCAGGGAGAGCACTGGGTACTAAGGCTGGGTTAAAATGCAGAAATTGGAGACAGAAGCCGGGAGAAGGTCAACTAATACTTTACAAGTGTGTTTTGAGCCAGCAGTATCCAGCCCAGGTTCACTGGTGGAAGTCTTCCTCTCCCAGAGGTCCCTAGAGGCTGCCATCATGCCCACTGAAGTCCACGAGAAACTTTGCAGAAGCTCTCACTAGAGAGAAGATTCCCTGTAGCTTTCCATGTGAAATAAAGATGAGATTGGGTGTGACACTACAGTCTGTGAAAACGTTCTGAATCACCATAATTGCTCTCTACCAGTGAGCCTGAAGAGTCACATTAGTATTTAAAAATCATCCAAACAGCTGAGTGCTACGATTACACTAAATCAACCTAATTTCTAAATCACTCAAGTAAACCCTTTTTGGATGTTACCATATAAACCTGAAAGGGCTCAATAAAAGAGAGCAAACAAGTTGGGCATCATATTGAGAGGGCAGTGCCCAGCATTATTGGCTTCAGATGCTTTCTTTTGAGGTCAAACGTACCACATTTGTTGAGGATGAATGACCTTATTCTGCAAGGCCTGACTTTTACAAAGAATCTTTGTATTATTCATTTGTTCAACAAGTATTTACTGAGCACTTGCTATGTTCCTATTGCTTCTCTTTGTGCTGAGAATATGGCGGTAAGTGACAAAGTTCTAGCCCTCATAGAGCTTACCCTATAGAGCATTGAGACAGACAACTGACACATAAATAAAAATGTATTATAGAGTGTTAAAGAGAAAAAGTAAAGCAATAGGAAAGCAAACCAATCAATCCTAAAGGAAATCAACCCTGACCATTCATTTGAAGGACTGGTGCTGATGCTTAAACTGAAGCTCCAATACTTTGGCCACCTGATGCGAAGAGCCTTCCCATTGGAAAAGACCCTGATGCTGGGAAAGATTGAATGCAGGAGGAGAAGGGGATGACAGAGGACAAGACGGTTGGATGCATCACCGACTCAACAGACGTGAGTTTGACCAAACTTCCAGAGGCAGTGAAGGACAGGGAAGTCTGGTGTGCTGCAGTCCATGAGGGCACAAAGAGTCAGACATGACCGAGTGATTGAACAACAACAAAGTAGAGTGTAGAGAGTCAGGGCAGAATTAGGACTGAAGTTATCTTAAGACAGGTTGGTGTCACCTCTGAGGAGATGACATTGTAATATATAGCTGAAGGAAAAGAATAGACCAAACCACCAGGTTACCTAGGAAAAAAGTATGCTAACCAAGTGGAATAGCAACGACAAAGGCAATGAGGCAAAAAAAAAAAAAAAGCTTCAGGGTATTCAAGGACCAACTCATGGCAGAAAGAGTTGGGGAATGAATGGTGAAATGACGTAGAGAGGTAGCCACAGGCCAGATAAGTCAGGACCTTAGAGATAAGGGTAAGTACTTCAGGTTTTATTCTGAGGGTAACAGGGACATGGCTTCCCAGGTGGCTCAGTGGTAAAGAATCTACCTGTCAAGGCAGGAAATGCAGGTTAGAACCGGGTGGGGAAGATCCCCTAGAGGAGGAAATGGCAACCCACTCCAGTATTCTTGCCTGAGAAATCCCATGGACTGAGTAACCTGGTGGGCTATAGTCCATGGGGTTGGAAAGAGTCAGATATGACTTAGCAACTGAGCATGGATGCATTGGGGACTTATGGGCGGGTTTTTAGCAGTGACAGTACCCGATTTTCATTTTTTTGTTGAAATGGAATTTTTAATTGTTCTAAAATACATATAAAAATGTATCACCGCAAACATTTTTTTTATTTTTTTAATTAGTTTTGCCATACAATGACATGATATCGCCATGGGTTTACATATGCTCCCCCACCAGAACCCCCTTCCCTCCTCCCTCCCGACTCCCTCCCCCCAGGAAATCTCGATGCACCAGCCCCGAGCATCAATCCTGGGCTGGCGATTGATTACACATATGATACTTAACATGTTTCAATGCCATTCTCCCATATCATCCCACCCTTGCCCTCATCCACAGAGTCCATGAGTCTTTTCTATACATCTGCGTTCCTTTTGCTGTCTCGCATGCTGGGTTCTCGTTACCATCTTTCTAAATTCCATATATATGCGTTAGTATACTGTATTGTTGTTTTTCCTTCTGGCTTACTTCACTCTGGATAATGGGCTCCAGTTTCGTCCATCTGAGTAGAATTGCTTCAAATGAATTTTTTTTTAATGCTGAGTAATATTCCATTGTGTATATATACCACAGCTTTCTTATCCATTCGTCAGTTGATGGGCATCTTTGTTGCTTCCATGTCCTGGCTATTGTAAACAATGCAGCAATGAATATTGGGGTACACGTGGCTCTTTCAATTCTGGTTTCCTCGGTGTATATGCCCAGCAGTGGGATTGCTGGGTCATATGGCAGGACTATTTGCAGTTTTTTAAGGAACCTCCACACTGTTTTCCATAGTGGCTGTACTAGTTTGCATTCCCACCAACAGTGTAAGAGGGTTCCCTTTTCTCCACATCCTCTCCAGCATTTATTACTTGTAGATTTTTGGATTGCAGCCATTCTGACTGGTGTAAAGTGGTACCTCATTGTGGTTTTGATTTGCATTTCTCTGATAATGAGTGATGTTGAGCATCTTTTCATGTGTTTGTTAGCCATTTTTATGTCTTCTTTGGAGAAATGTCTGTTAAGTTCTTTGGCCCATTTTTTGATTGGGTTGTTTATTTTTCTAGAATGGAGCTGCAGGAGTTGCTTGTATATTTTTGAGATTAATTGTTTGTCCATTGCTTCATTGGCTATTATTTTCTCCCATTCTGAAGGCTGTCTTTTCACCTTGCTTATAGTTTCCTTTGTTGTGCAGAAGCTTTTAATTTTAATTAGGTCCCATTTGTTTATTTGTGCTTTTATTTCCAGTATTCTGGGAGGTGGGTCATAGAGGATCCCGCTTTGGTTGATGTCAGAGAGTGTTTTACCTATGTTATCCTCTAGGAGTTTTATAGTTTCTGGTCTTATGCTTAGATCTTTGATCCATTTTGAGTTTATCTTTGTGTATGGTGTTAGAAAGTGTTCTAGTTTCATTCTTTTACAAGATATAATGGTCTGTACAGTTTTCCCAGCACCACTTGTTAAAGAGGTTGTCTTTTCTCCATTGTATATTCTTGCCTCCTTTGTCAAAGATAAGGTGTCCATAGATGTGTGGATTTATCTCTGGGCTTTCTATTCTGTTCCAGTGATCTATATTTCTGTCTTTGTGCCAGTACCATACTGTCTTAATGACTGTGGATTTGTAGTATAGCCTAAAGTCAGGTAGGTTGATTCCTCCAGTTCCATTCTTCTTTCTCAAGATTGCTTTGGCTATACGAGATTTTTTGTATTTCCATACAAACTGTGAAATTATTTGTTCTAATTCTCTGAAAAAGACCTCTGGTAGCTTGATAGGAATTGCATTGAATCTATAGATTGCTTTGGGTAGTATACTCATTTTCACTATATTGATTCTTCCAATCCACGAACACGGCACATTTCTCCATCTGTTTGTGTCCTCTTTGATTTC
>ML661796.1:1482855-1518416 GCA_007570785.1 Antilocapra americana | reverse complement strand
GTAGAGTCTTTAGGGTTTTCAATATAGAGGATCATGTCATCTGCAAACAGAGAGAGTTTTACTTCTTCTTTTCCAGTCTGGATTCCTTTGATTTCTTTATCTGCTCTGATTGCTGTGGCCAAGACTTCCAAAACTATGTTGAAAAGTAGTGGTGAGAGTGGGCACCCTTGTCTTGTTCCTGACTTCAGGGGAAATGCTTTCAGTTTTTCACCATTGAGGATAATGTTACCGCAAACATTTTTAAGTGTACAAGTCCAGTGACATTAATTTTATTCATATTGTTGTCAACCAACACCACCATGTATCTCCAGGACCTTTTCATCATCCCAAACTGAAACTCTATATCCACTAAATGACTCCCCACCCTCCTGTTTCCCCAACTCCTGGCAACTACCATTCTACTTATGTCTCTACGAATTTTCTGCTCTAAGTAACTTATGTAAGTGGAATCATATAGTATGTCTTTTTCATTCATATTGCAGGTTATGGCAGAAATCTCTTATTTTTAAGAATGAATAATATTCCATTTTATGGTATACCATACTTTGTTTACCCATTCATCCATCAGCAGACAATCAGTTGTTTTCACCCCTTGGCTATTATGAATAATGCTGCTATGAGTGTAGGTATTCAATGGTTTTCATTTTAAAAGAGTCACCCTAACTGCTGTCTTGAGATTGGTCAGAAGATGTCAGACTGGAAACTGAGGACCAGTTAAGGGGCTAGATGAGTGATGGTGGTAACAGACAATGGTAGTGGCGGAGGAGGTGAGAAGTCATAAAACTCTGATCAGATCTCAAACACCATGCTGGCAATCAGGGCTGTAGCAGTGGGCATTTTTCTGTGCATAATTTCTTGAAGGCTAGCATATGACATAATGAGATTTATTTCTTTCAATTTCCTATGAGCAGTCTGAAAATGATCTCATTGTTGCTGTGGTTGTTGTTCAGTCACTAAGCTGTGTCTGACTCTTTTTGAGCCCATGGACTACAACACAACAGGCTCCCCTGCCCTTAACCAAATCCAAGATTTTGCACAAATTCATGTCCCTTTAATCACTGACACTGTCTAATCATCTCATCCTCTGCTGGCCCCTTATCTGTGGGCCTTTATTCTTTCCCAGCATCAGGGACTTTTCCAATGAGTCAGTTCTTCATATCAGGTGGCCAAAGTACTGGAGCTTCAGCTTCAGCATCAGTCCTTCCAATGAATATTCAAGGTTGATTTCCTTTAGGATGGACTGGTTTGATTTCCTTGCTGTCCAAGGGATTCTTGAGAGTCTTCTCCAGCACCACAATACAAAAGCATCAATACTTGGTGCCGAGATTCTTTATGGTATAGCTCTCTCATCCATACATGACTAGTGGAAAAATCATAGCTTTGACTAGACGGACCTTTGTACGCAAAATGATGTCTCTGTTTTTTAATACACTGTCTAAGTTTATCATAGCTTTCCTTCCAAGGAGCAAGTATCTTTTAATTTCATGATTGCAGTCACCATCCACAGTGGTTTTGGAGCTCAAGAAAATAAAATCTGTCACTGTTTACACTTTTTCCCCTTCCATTTGCCATGAAGTGATGGGACCAGATGCCATGATCTTAGTTTTTTGAATGTTGAGTTTTAGCCAGCTTTCTCACTCTCCTCTTTCACTCTCATCAAGAGGCTTCTTAGTTCCTCTTTGCTTTCTGTCATTAGAGTGGTATCATCTGCACTGATATTTCTACCAGAAATCTTGATTCCAGCTTGTGCTTCATCCAGCCTGGTCTTTTTCATGATTTGCTCTGCATATAAGTTAAATAAACACAGTGACAATATACAGCCTTGTCATACTCCTTTCCCAATTTGGAACCAGTCCATTGTTCCATGCCCAGTTCTGTTGCTTCTTGACCTGCATACAGGTGTCCCATGAGACAGGTAAGGTGGTCTTGTATTTCCAACACTTTAAGAATTTTCCATAGCTTTTTGTGATGTACACAGTCAAAAGATTAGTGTAATCAGTGAAGCAGATGTAGATGTTTCTCTGGAATTCCCTTGCTTTCTCTATTATCCAGTGAATGTTAGCAGTTTGATTTCTGGTTCCTCTGCCTTTTCTAAATCTAAGTTCTTGATTCATATACTGCTGAAGCCTAGCCTAAAGGATTTTGAACATAACCTTGCTAGCATGTGAAATGAACACAGTTGTATGGTAGTTTGAATATTCTTTGGCATTGCCCTTCTTTGGGATTGGAATGAAAACTGACCTTTTCCAGTCCTGTGGTCACTGCTGAGTTTTCCATATTTGCTGGCATATTGAGTGCAGCATTTTCACAGCATCACCTTTTAGGATTTGAAATAGCTCAACTGGAATTCCATCACCTCCACTAGCTTTGTTCATAGTGATGCTTTCTAAGGCCCACTTGACTTCACATTCCAGGATGTCTGGCTCTAGGTGAGTGACCACACCATTGTGATTATCTGGGTCATGAAGATCTTTTTTGTACTGCTCTTCTGTGTATTCTTGCCAGGGGCAGGAGCCGAGAGGAGCTACCCCACGCCCAAGGTCAAGGGTGGCGACCAAGAAGAGCTACTCCATGTCCGAGGAGCAGTGGCTGTAACAGCACAGGAGGGCCAAGAGGAGCTACTCCATGTTCAAGGTCAGGAGGGGTGGCTGGGAGGAGATACCCCTCATCCAAGGTATGGAGCAGCCATGAAGAGATACTCCACCTCCAAGGTAAGAAAAACCCAAGTAAGACGGTAGGTGTTGCAAGAGGGCATCAGAGGGCAGACACACTGAAACCATAATCATAGCCAATCTGATCACATGGACCATGGCCTTGTCTAACTCAATGAAACTAAGCCATGCCGTGTGGGGCCACCCAAGACAGATGGGTCATGGCAGAGTGGTCTGACAGAATGTGGTCCACTGGAGAAGGGAATGGCAAACCACCTCAGTATTCTTGCCTTGACAACCCCATGAACAGTATGAAAAGACAAAATGGTAGGATACTGAAAGAGGAACTCCCCAGGTTGGTAGGTGCCCGATACGCTACTAGAGATCAGTGGAGAAATAACTCCAGAAAGAATGAAGGGAGGGAGCCAAAGCAAAAACAACACCCAGTTGTGGGTAGGACTGGTGACAGAAGCAAGGCCCGATGCTATAAAGAGCAATATTGCATAGGCACCTGGAATATTAGGTCCATGAATCAAGGCAAATTGAAAGTAGTCAAACAGGAGATGGCAAGAGTGAACGTCGACATTCTAGGAATCAGAGAACTGAGATGGACTGGAATGGGTGAATTTAACTCAGATGACCATTATATCTACTACTGTGGGCAGGAATCCCTTAGAATAAATGGAGTAGCCATCATGGTCAACAAAAGAGTCCGAAATGCAGTACTCGGACGCAGTCTCAGAAATGACAGAATGATCTCTGTTCGTATCCAAGGCAAACCATTCGATATCACAGTAATCCAAGCCTATGCCCCAATCAGTAATGCTGAAGAGGCTGAAGTGGAATGGTTCTGTGAAGACCTACAAGACCTTTTAGAACTAACACCCAAAAAAGATGTCCTTTTCATTATTGGTGACTGGAATGCAAAAGTAGGAAGTCAAGAAACACCTGGAGTAACAAGCAAATTTGGCCTTAGAGTACAGAATGAAGCAGGGTAAAGGCTAATAGAGTTCTGCCAAGAGAACACACTGGTCATAGCAAACACCCTCTTCCAACAACATAAGAAAAGCCTCTACACATGGACATCACCAGATGGTCAACACCAAAATCAGATTGATCATATTCTTTGCAGCCAAAGATGGAGAAGCACTATACAGTCAGGAAAAACAAGACTGGGAGCTGACTGTGGCTCAGATCATCAACTCCTTATTGCCAAATTCAGACTGAAATTGAAGAAAGTAGGGAAAGCCACTAGACCATTCAGGTATGACCTAAATCAAATCCCTTATGATTATACAGTGGAAGTGAGAAATAGATTTAAGGGACTAGATCTGATAGACAGAGTGCCTGGTGAACTATGGACGGAGGTTCATGACATTGTACAGGAGACAGGGATTAAGACCATCCCCATGGAAAAGAAATGCAAAGAAAGCAAAATGGCTGTCTGAGGAGGCCTTACAAATAGCTGTGAAAAGAAGAGAAGTGAAAAGCAAAGGAAAAAAGGAAAGATATTCCCATCTGAATGCAGAGTTCCAAAGAATAGCAAGGAGAGATAAGAAAGCCTTCCTTAGTGATCAATGCAAAGAAATAGAGGAAAACAACAGTATGGGAAAGACTAGAGATCTCTTCAAGAAAACTCGAGATACCAAGGGAACATTTCATGCAAAGATGGGCTCAGTAAAGGACAGAAATGGTATGGACCCAACAGAAGCAGAAGATATTAAGAAGAGGTGGCAAGAATACACAGAACAACTTTACAAAAAAAATTGCCCATTATCATCCATTTTTGTTCAGTAATTCCTAAGATGTCAATGTTCACTCTTGTCATCACCTGCTTGACCACACCCAATTTATCCTGAATCATGGACCTAATATTCCAAAAATAATACTTCTAGATAAATCTAGTTGTTCATCTACAGTGAGA
Organism: Antilocapra americana; assembly: GCA_007570785.1. Lineage (NCBI taxonomy): Eukaryota > Metazoa > Chordata > Mammalia > Artiodactyla > Antilocapridae > Antilocapra > Antilocapra americana. The sequence goes on along the minus strand of ML661796.1, from coordinate 1,513,841 downwards.
CTGACAAAAATGCTAGCAAATCTCAAGTCATATTTCAGCCAGCTAGAACCTTGGAGAATTTCTCAGGGTGCCAGAAAAACCGAACAAAACACCAAAATTGTCCTATTTTAACCATTTTCAGGGAAAGCTACCCAGATATATTATACTTTTGTCTGATTTCTTGAAGAGGGGACACTGAGAATACTTTAGTGTTTTCTAGGTAACTTGGTATCACAATTCTCAAAGGGAAACTTTAGTACTGACACAGGTACATTATAAACAATGTCTTTAAGGCTATTGAAGTGAGCAGGGCCACGTTTTCCCCCACAAAATGGTCTCATAGTTCTATACTTTTGATATTCTTGTACTTTCTTACTATTTTCTGCTCTCCCTGTTAGTGTGACTGGTAGTACCAGTTTTCTTCCTCTTCCTAATTTTCTTCCAACTTGTTACAAGCTTATAGAATGAAGACATACAAACATGCTTACATCTTGGGGAAAAGAAAAGAAAACTATTACAGAATGGGGGACTCTTCATTGTCCAGCTTTGTGGTCATTGTTTTGGCCCAACAGAGGCCTCTGGTTTTCTTCCTAGTTTTCACACATGTTCAGGGCAGATGGGTTTGTCATATGACTGCACTCCACTCAGTTGAGATATTAAGCCACTGATAACTTGCAACAAAGACCCAACTGGGCCATGCATTTGGATCCCAGGACAGAGAAGCCACAGAAGGAGAAATCTCCCCATCTCATGTATTCTGGTCATAGCCATACTCTAAAATGATGTGTTTTTTTTTAAGCATCAATTGTTTGGCATCTGTTTTAGGGATATGTATAAGCACATTTTCAATGACAAAAGTAGTATGTTATTTTCTTTCTTTTCTTGCCAAAAAAAGGAATTGGAAATATAAACTATTTGGATGGGATCACATTGAAGCTAGAAGTATATGTGAAAATTACAGAATCTTAGAGCAAGAAGGGACACAGAGAGTTGAAAGAAACAGGAAGACAGACAGACATATCCATGACTCTAGATAACACCTTCACTATTACAGCTTACATAGAATTGTGGAATTGTTGAGAGCTGCCTCTAAGCTAATAAGTGATAGCAACTAGCTTATGCTATACATGCCACTTGCTTTGTACTGTGATAAGTACTCTAAATAGTACTAATGTATTAATAACTATTGATTAACTCTATGAAGTAAATGCTGTTATTATCAGCACTTTAGAGAGGGAAAACTGAGGGTTGGGAAAGCTAGAGCTGTTACTCAAACCTAAGTTTTCCTAACCCTAACCTTGACCCTAATTCAGGTTTGCCTGAGGCCAAAGCTAGTGCCTCTAACCACTATACTAAACTCCACGTAACAACAAAAGAATTGGAAACCCTGGGTCTTCGCTAAGAGCCCATAAGACTAGAGCTGAATAGAGCCAATAGAGTGACCCTGTATATCCCAGAGGTCTCCAAGGGAAGCTGATTTCTGCAAGAATACAAAGCCTCATAGAAGCCAATAGAGGGCTTAGCATAGACACTACTACTAGCTAAGCCCTAAAAGAGCTAAGAGAAAGTGGAATACTGGAGGGATAAGAACAAGAAATCATGATGTTCAGAGAACAGTTAATGGACCCAGGCCACTGACTGTTATACTCAGAAAGGAAACTACAAAAATCTTCCAAGTGCTTTAGCATACTAGACTAAAATCAGAAGGCTACAACCACCCACCCCTAGGTCATCTAACAGAGTATGAAGATCCTCAGATAGGGTATCATTTCAAGGAGTGCTTTTCTCAGAGAGATAAGTTTACTGTTTCTCTCTTCCTCCTAGCAGAATGTAAGCTCCTTAAACACAGTAACCATGTTTGTATAAGAATGTCTTCCCAGTACTTAAACAGTGCCTGGCACATAGAAGGTGCTCAGTAAATAGCACCTGAGTTGAACTCAGACATGCAAGAATGAGTGAATGACAGAGTCTGGTTTGCTACCCTGAGCAGCAACCCAAATGCTTCAAATTCCCCAGTCCTGAAATACACAAGTAAGAGTGAGCTCCAAATGTCCTCTATGGCAGCCATTAATGCTTGTCACCAGATATATCCAACTCAATGCTTTCCAGGCAGAGTGTTAGGATTGTAATAACTCCCTCCTTTTCAAGTGAGGCATGGCTTCTGATTCACTTTAACGAATGACACACAACCAGAAGCTTTCAGAACCTTTCCATGCCTCTGCAATCATGGAAGCATGAAGATGGACCCTCCCTCAACTTTGGACCCTGAGTAAGGACTAGGAGAAAAGAGCCAGTCAACCCACAATGGATATATGATATATGGTATGAACAAGAAATCAGACTTTGGTGTTTTCAGTCACTGAAATTTGGGGATTGTTGTTTCAGCATAACACAGTCTTACCTGACTAGGCACTGACCATCATTTAATTTGCAGAAAAGCTAATCTTTATATTAGGTTCCCTATGCCAAGAATTCCTGGCAGTCATTGAAGAATGCCTACAGTTCATAAATCTATTCTGGTTGTCATTTGTCACCTCAATATTTAGACTACTGTTTCAGGTTTCTCTGTTGGTCAGCTCTTGCCTCCCTGCAACCAAGCTGCTGCTATTTCATCCAAACCATGTCACAGCAAGTGACAACAGAAATAAATATTGCTATGGAGTTTAATGGGGCTTCACTGGTAGCTCAGACAGTAGAGAATCTGCCTGCAATGCAGGAAACCCAGGTTCAGTCCCTCGGTCAGGAAGATCCCCTGGAGAAGAGAATGGTTACACTCCCCAAGATCACCCCAGTATTCTTGCCTGGAGAATTCCACAAATAGAGAAGCTTGTCAGGCTAGAGTCCATCGTGTTGCAAAGAGTTGAACATGACTGAGTGACTAACACTTTCACTTTCATGGAGTTTAACAAAATGTTACTAAAGGCTTTAGAATAACAGAAGGTGCTATTGCTGAAATGTCTATTTCCCCCAAAACTTGTATGTTGAAGTCTTAACTCTCAAAGCTGGCATTAGACATGGGGCCTTTGGGAGGTACTCAAGTCATGAGTGGTACTGTTATCAATGGGATTTGTGATATCATAAAAGAGGCTCCAGAGAAATCCCTAGTCCCTTACACCACTGAGGACACGGTGAGAACATCCAGCTATGAACAAAGAAAAGGGCCCTCGCCAAACTTCAACTGTGTTGGCACCCTGATCCTGGACTTTCAGTACCTAGAGCTGTGAGAAATCAATTTCTGTTGTTCATAAACTACCCAGTTAGTGATAGTTTGTTATAGCAGCCCAAATTGACTAAGACAAAGAACTACCATGTAGAGAAAATCATAAATGTTGTTATTTATTATTACGTTTCCTAGGCTTTACAGCATCACTATGAACAAGGCTAGTGGAGGTGATGGAATTCCAGTTGAGCTATTTCAAATCCTAAAAGATGATACTCTGAAAGTGCTGCACTCAATATGCCAGCAAATTTGGAAAACTCAGCAGTGGCCACAGGACTGGAAAACGTCAGTTTTCATTCCAATCCCAAAGAAAGGAAATACCAAAGAATGTTCAAGCTACTACACAAATGTACTCATCTCACACACTAGCAAAGTAATGCTCAAAATTCTCCAACTGAGGCTTCAACAGTATGTGAACCCTGAACTTCCAGATATTCAACCAGGATTTAGAAAAGGCAGAGGAACCAGAGATCAAATTTCCAACATCTGTTGGATCATAGAAAAGGCAAAAGAGTTCCAGAAAAGCATATCCTTCTGCTTTACCGACTATGCCAAAGCCTTTGACTGTGTGAATAACAACAAACTGTGGAAAATTCTTCAAGAGATGGAAATGCCAGACCACCTCACCTGCCTCCTGAGAAATCTGATACATGTCAAAAAGTAACAGAACTGGACATGGAACAACAGACTGGTTGCAAATTGGGAAAGGAGTAATTCAAAACTGTATATTGTCACCCTGCTTATTTAAATTATATGCAGAGTACATCAAGTGAAATACGGGGCAGGATGAAGCACAAGCTGGAATCAAGATTGCCGGGAGAAATATCAATAACCTCAGATATGTAGATGACACCACTCTTATGGCAGAAAGTGAAGAAGAACTAAAGAGACTCTTGATGAAAGTGAAAGAGGAGAGTGAAAAAGTTGACTTAAAGCTCAACATTCAGAAAACAAAGATCATGGCATCCAGTCCTATCACTTCATGGCAAATAGATGGGAAAACAATGGAAACAGTGAGAGACTTTATTTTGGGGGGCTCCAAAATCACTGCAGATGGTGACTGCAGCCATGAAATGAAAAGACACTTGCTCCTTGGAAGAAAAGCTATTAAACAAACCTAGACAGCATAATAAAAAGCAGAGACTTTACTTTGCCAACAAAGGTCTCTATCATCAAAGCTATTGTTTTCCCAGTAGTCATGTATGGATATGAGAGTTGGACTATAAAGAAAACTGAGCACCAAAGAATTCATGCTTTTGAACCGTGGTATTGGAGAAGACTCTTGAGAGCCCCTTGGACTGCAAGGAGATCCAACCAATCCTTCCTAAAAGAAATCAGTCCTGAATATTCATTGGAAAGACTGATGTTGAAAATGAAGCTCCAGTACTTTGGCCACCTGATGCAAAGAACTGACTCATTGGAAAAGACCCTGATGCTGGGAAAGATTGAAAGCAGGAGGAGAAGGGGACAACAGAGGATGAGATGGTTGGATGGCACCACTAACTCAATGGACATGACTTTGAACAAGCTCCAGGAGTTGCTGATGGACAGGGAAGCTGGCATGCTGCAGTCCATGGGGTCACAAAGAGTTGGACACTGAGTGGCTTAACTGAGCTGAGGCTTTATAGGCTAGTTCTGTTTACAAGTGCTCCTCGCTTTGGCTGACACTTTCCTTACTCCCATTATCTACTGCCATGTCAAAGGGTTAGCTAGCCTAGCTCCCAATGAGGAGAGAATCTTCAAGCTTGTCCGCACCATCCAGAGACCACTCCTGACCTTCATTTTCAAGGCCTAAAGAGTGAAGGAAAGATTTCCTTGCTTCCAGTGGAAATCATTGTAATCTCAGCAGAGATGCTACTCTGCTCACCTATTACGTCCACCATGTACATCTTCTACAGGGCAGTTTAGCTCTTCATTTTCATAAAGTATTCATCATAGATCTAAATCTGAGCTAGAGCTTTACAAAACCGAAAGTCCATTAGAGTGATTTTCCCAAAAGGAGAGAACATAATTTTCTCAGCAATAAATTCTCAAAGCAAAAGTAACAAGTTGTTGGCAGCTTTAAAGAGCAGCTCATCCCTACTTCTGGTTGTGTATGTACATGCGTGCTCAGTCACTTCAGTGGTGTTCAAATCTTTGCAACCCCATGGACCGTAGCCCACCAGGCTCCTCTGTCCATGGGATTTTCCCAGCAAGAATACTGGAGTAGGTTGCCATGCCCTCCTCCAGGGGATGTTCCTGACCCAGGGAATGAACCTGTCTCCTGTGTCTCCTGAATTGCAGGTGGATTATTTACCACTGAGTCACCAGGGAAGCCCTACTTCTGGTTAGTTTAGCTTTTTTGTTTTATGGTTTATTTTTGATGGAGTCTACTTTTCTCTCTATACAAATTTCTAGAGTTCTATTCCACGTGGTATTATACCTGATCACATAATGCCTTATATACTAATGATCTGTTCCACCAGTTTTGTCTAATGGCCTCAGCTTTAGTGTAGGATCTACAGGAAGGGTAACATATATTTGCTACTACTTCATTAAGACAGGCAGATTCAACATAGGGATTAAGAGTTTGGACTCTGGAGCCAGACCTCCTGTCACAGAATAAACTTAGTGTGCCTTTTACTGTAATGCCTTTAGGATGACCTGCCGACGTGTCTGGTTCCCTTTCTGGAGAACTGGGACTGGATGGATCGCAAGGACTCATTAGCTTTAATAGCCAGATGCAGAACTAGTTCAAGGGCTGAGTGCCAATCTAAATTGAGAACGAAATCTAAGATCATCATCAAAGGTATATATCTGAGCAGTGAGGCTGTAGAGATCAAGAGCAGGAAAGCAGAATCCAAGACAAGTTTGGGAATTTGACCCTGGACGAGACCAGGAGCTGGTGCTTGTTACTAAAGTGTGATGTGGGGAGGATAGGGCCAAGGTGACCACTCTGCACTCTCTGAAAGTACTTACATGAGTTATTTTCCCTCATGCAGATGACACCACCATTATGGAAGAAAGCAAAGAACTAAAGAGCCTCTTGATGAAAGTGAAAGAGGGGAGTGAAACAGTTGGCTTAAAGCTCAACATTCAGAAAACTAAGATCATGGCATCACATTCCATCACTTCTTGGCAATAGATGGGGAAACGGTGGAAACAGTGGCTGACTTTATTTTGGGGGGCTCCAAAATCACTGCAAATGGTGATTGCAGCCATGAAATGAAAAGACACTTCCTCCTTGGAAGGAAAGTTATGACCAACCTAGACAGCATATTCAAAACCAGAGACATTACTTTGCCAACAAAGGTCTCTCTAGTCAAGACTATGGGTTTTCAAGTGGTCATGTATGGATGTGAGAGTTGGACTATAAAGAAAACTGAGCAACAAAGAATTCATTATTTTGAACTGTGGTGTTGGAGAAGACTCTTGAGAGTCCCTTGGACTGCAAGGAGATCCAACCAGTCCATGCTAAAGGAGATCAGACCTGGGTATTCATTGGAAGGACTGATGCTGAAAATGAAGCTCCAATACTTTGGCCACCTCATACAAAGAGCTGACTCATTTGAAAAGACCCTGACACTGGGAAAGATTGAGGGCAGGAGGAGAAGGGGATGACAGAGGATGAGATGGCTGGATGGCATCACCGACTCAATGGACGTGAGTTTGGGTAGGCTCCAGGAGTTGGTGATGGACAGGGAGGCCTGGCGTGCTGCAGTTCATAGGGTTGTAAAGAGTCGGACACAACTGACTGACTGAACTGAACTGAAAGCTGAGCACGGAAGAATTGATGCTTTTGATCATGGTGTTGGAGAAAACCCTTGAGAGTCCCTTGGACAGCAAGGACATCCAACCAGTCCATCCTAAAGGAAATCAGTCCTGAATATTTATTGGAATGACTGATGGTGAAGCTGAAATTCCAATACTTTGGCCACCTGATACGAAAAACTGACTCATTGGAAAAGACCCTGATGCTGGGAAAGATTGAAGGTTGGGGGAGAAGGGGACAACAGAGGATGAGATGGTTGGATGGCATCACTGACTCAATGGACATGACTTTGAGTAAGCGCCCAGAGTTGGCGATGGAGAGGGAAGCCTGGCGTGCTGCAGTCCATGGGGTCACAAAGCGTTGGACATGTCTGAGCAACTGAGCTGAACTGAAGTATCAGAAAGCTCCATCAACAAAGACATATTATTCCTATAAATCAGCATTTTCCAAAGAATGCTCTGGATAAAACATAGGTTCTTGAGGAAGTTCCTAGGCATATTGTGAAACCAGTTTGAGAATTGTAGCATTTAACAAAGTTTGAAATGTGTTTCCTTATTTTGGGGCCTCTCAAAGTATGTTAATTTGCAGTGGGATTCACCAGAATGGAACTAGACTATGCAACATTACCCTGTGTATATTTGAGAAGAGAACCTTAAAAGAAGGTTACCTCCCTGCCATAGCGCATTATATCTACAGAGCACTTTAGGCTTATTATCACAAAAGAGGTCATGTAAGTTCAACACATTTTTGCATTGCAGTTGGATGTATCTAGTCACATGATTAGGCAGGGAACATCAAACCAGGGACAGTAGAAGCTGCAAAGGTTTGCTTCCAGCCAAGTGGTTGACAGAGTGCAAGTGGCAGAAATTAAGTATATTCTCTTGGGGTTTGGAAGAGCCAAGGAAGGGGAGGCTATGAATTAGATATGAGAGATTCCTTCAGTGGAAGGGGAGTAGAACATTACCTGGAGGATAAGCTATTTTTGGTGTACTGCTCGGTGCTAAGCATGGTTCTATATACTTCACATACAATATTTCATTGAACTTTCCCAACTACCTCACAAAGTAAATCTCATGATTCTACTTTATAGATTAAGAAACTGAAGTTTTAAACTTCCTTGGTGGTCCAGTGGCTAAGAATCCATGCTCCCAATGCAGGGGTGGTAGATTTGATCCCTGGTCAGGGAACTAGAACCCACATGCCACCATTAAAAGATTCTTCATGCCACAACAAAGATCCCACGTGCTGAATCTAAGACCCCATGCAGCCAAGTAAGTAAATAAAATATTTTTTAAAAAAAGAAGAAACTGAAGTTAAGAGAGGTGTAAATTGCCTAAGGTTACCCAGTCTATTAGTCTGCAGGGCTAGATCCAGCTTAGGTGGGTCTGACTCTTAACATCTATGGTCTTTGCTCTTTCCACTAAACCATGGGGCCTCAACAGACCTGTGCTCAGTGCTTTCTGGCCCCTGCCTTAGGGGTATACACTCTAAAAGTAAGGGAGGAAAATGTCAACAAATAACTCAAATAGAGTAACGCTGAAGGCCTATTCAAGGCACAGTGGCACATGAAGGGAAGAAGGTGTTCTCATCAAGTCAGCTTGGGTTGTGGGGTAGAAGGTTGGTCAGGGAGGTGTTTGAAGAGGAGCAACCCCTTGAGCTGAGTCCTGATAAAAATCACTGAGGGCACAACGAATAAGTGGTAGGTAGTTGAGGGGTGTGCAGTTCATGCCTAACACAGGAAGTAGTGTCCATATGGAAACTGTCATAAAAACTTATCAGATGAAAAAACAAACTTTTCCGCAAGCAAAAAGTCTACATGACCATGGCTGATAGTTCCGTTTAGAAGTTCAGAGACCTGACCACCAAAGGAAAATACAACAGAGCAAAAGGAAAAAAACCAAAGGCATTGCTAATCTGCCATCTGCACCAATGATGTAGGAAAATAAACGAGAGCTAAGCAAAACAAAACAAAGCAAAAATGTTTTAAACAAAAAAAAATCATCTTCTAAGACAGGAGGAAAGCTCTGTCTCCCAAAGCCTTGGCCATGTTTTCCGTGTTTATGCTGTGGTGTGACCGAGGCCTCGGAGTCCTGGTGGGGGCCTGTCCCTTTTTATGCTACATGGCTTAATCTGTCTCCATCACTTCCCAGAGTCAGACAGGAATCAGCTTAAAATGCCAAGGCTTGACTTCAGCTGTGTGGGCTCCTGCCTTCCAAGCCACAACATCTGAATGCAGCCTCCTCCCAGTCAAGAAAACAGTCGGTAAGGAAATACCATAGTTAGGCTCTTTGCAACTTGCTAGAAGTGTGAGGCAGCGCTTCATTTCCTGATCGCTCAGGTGGAAATTGTAAAAACAATTAAGAGCAATGACTAATCACCGAATCAAAGCAGGTTGCCCAACTCATTTGCAATTGTGTGCTCAGTCCTGTGTGCCAACAAACAAAGACTTGGGGAGTTTATTATTTAAACCAATTAAAAGCTCTAGGCAAAGCAAGTAGTCAATTTGTGGCCACGGGGTGGGAAAACATCGAAGAGCCTGAGGAATTTCGTGAGCAGAGCCATATGGCCAAAATCAGAATGAAGCATCCAGCATCACTGGGAAAGTCGGCACTGCAAGCAATTTCAGAATAAAAAGCTTCACCTAGCAAGAGCAGACCTGTGCTCTGTGCACACTTCTGCCCCCACCTCCCCCCAGCTTCACCGCCCCCATATTCTAGTCTGCCTGCAAGGCTGATAGTTCTAACCAACAGTAAAAGCAAAACAAACAGACTAAAATCCAAACTCTGTTCAGCAAGAGACACTGCTAAATTTCCTGTCCACCATTTGCACTTTTATGTATTTTAAGGCTACCTAGAGAGTTCTTAAAGGCCCAGATGATGAAAATCGGCCGCCCTTCTTCCCAAATGAGGTGCACAGTCCATCTGGAGAGGGCACTCACACTTTTGTATGAAGCTGTAGGCTGTAAAACGGAAAGTAAAGAATTAAAAACTGAAGCCATTTGGTAGCAGTTATAAAAAAAAGAGGCTGTGGGAAGTAGAAGGTGGTGTGGTAGGGGCAGTCCCTTCAACAAATTAGATTTACAGAATGGATGTCATGGAGTAAGCCTTTACTGAAAGTTCCTTTTCACGTCCCTGTGAGATATTTTCTGCTTACATCTTTTTTTTTTCTGACCTACAAGTCCCTTTGTGGCTAACCACTCCTCTCCTCTTGCATTTTCCTGGAAAGTCTAGTAATTCTTATGCTCCCAATGGATATCATTTCTTAAGGTCCTGGTTCCTTTCTCCTTCAAGTTCCCTCCAAAACAAGCATTCTCAGACACTCCTGATTACAGAAGGAGGAAGAACAATTGCACCGGAACCAACAGGAAAATTTTGACAGCTAAGTCAGCTAGCTGCAGCTGTCCTGTACCATGTTGTATATTATAACTAATGCACTAAGATTAAATAATTTTTGTACATCAATAAACAGTGTGGTTCACGGTATGCAGACAAGTAAATTGAGTAAATTCAGTAACAAAGAATAACAACTGTAATGTCATTCCTCTCAAAAAGTCTAGTACTGTCAATACGTCTAAAATTAATATGGCACACCTGTTAGTGTGTTGTGGGGTAGTGAAGATTATAGCTCCAACTTTCTGTTACTTGGAGGATGACAGCAGGAAAAGGGTAAAGAGGCTGCTAGGCTCTCAAGCTGAGCTTACCCCAAACCGTTATCATTTGCTGTGGTCATCCAAGACCACCTCATTTTATTCCAACAAGTTGGTAGCAGCAGAACCAGCTGGTGTCACAGATTAAAAGTTCTGGTCCCTGCATTTTGAAGTCAGAGGCCTATAAAGAGTGAGGATGAAAAAGCAGAAAACTGTAGAACCTATGATTTCCATGCCTGACTCTGCTACTGGGAGCTAAAAAGTTCTCAGAAAGTCACATAGCCCCATGGTCCTGCTTAACTATCCAAAGCCTCTTCCTTCCTAAACTGTCAGACATGGAAGAGACCCCAGTGATCATCTGATATGTGCTGAAAGCATAGCCCCACTTCTAAATCAGTGGGAATGGGAATGGCATGTCACAGAGACAAACTGAACTGCTTTGAGTAGTGGATTTCAAAAGAGGCAATTGAAGAGTTTCAAAGCTCTTTCTTTCAGAAGAAATGTGGCCCTGTTTACAGACACCCCTGCAGTCCAGTCTGTGCATATTTGGGATGGCCCTCCATATGTGTGAGACCACTAGAAACACTGCCTAATTTACAAAACAGAATGACAAACATGTCACCAGCCTGGCAGTCAAGTGTGATAGGGATTAGGGCTGCTAAACAAGATGTAGTTCTTTGCTAGAAGAAGAAACATGCACAACTGAGACATGCAGAACTAGTCCCTTTGTAGTTAGGCATGGCCATGTGACTTGATTTGGCCAACAATGTGAGAATGAAAGTGCCTGTGTTAATTCTGGGTTCTGTTCAGTTCAGTTCAGTCGCTCAGCCATGTCTGACTCTTTGCAACCTCATCAATCGCAGCAAGTCAGGCCTCCCTGTCCAGCACCAACTCCCGGAATCTACCCAAACCCATGTTCATCGAGTCAGTGATGCCATCCAGCCATCTCGTCCTCTGTCGTCCCCTTCTCCTCCCACCCCCAATCCTTCCCAGCATCAGGGTTTTTTCCAATGAGTCAACTCTTCACATCAGGTGGCCAAAGTACTGGAGTTTCAGCTTCAAAATCAGTCCTTCCAATGAACACCCAGGACTGATCTCCTTTAGGATGGACTGGTTGGATCTTCTTGCAGTCCAAGGGACTCTCAAGAGTCATCACTAATACCACAATTCAAAAGCATCAATTCTTCAGTGCTCAGCTTTCTTCACCGTCCAACTCTCATATCCATATATGACTACTGGAAAAACCATAGCCTTGAATAGACTGACCTTTGTTGACAAAGTAATGTCTCTGCTTTTAAATATGCTGTCTAGGTTGGTCATAACTTTCCTCCCAAGGAGTAAGTGTCTTTTAATTTCATGGCTACAATCATCGTCTGCAGTCATTCTGGAGCCCAAGAAAAATAAAGTCTGATGCTGTTTCCACTGTTTCCCCATCTATTTCCCATAAAGTGATTGAACCAGATGGGAGAAGTATTTAATTGCTTCCATTTAAGAGCTTCGAGAGCCCTCTTGCCCTGGCCTGCTAATCTCTGAAGCAATGTGTTGAGATGATTTCATGAGATGCTATGGAGTGACTCCACAGAACAAGCCTTACCCAAACTTACCCAGTTCAACCCAGATCAACACTCACATACGGTACCATTTATCCCGATTTTACAAATGAACAAACTCAACTTCTTCCAACTTAAGTGATTTACCTACAGCACATAGTTAGCTCTTGGCAAAGCCAAGATTCTAATCTAGATTTTCATGGCTCAAAAGGCACACTTTCTTTTTTCTCCATATGGATCTATTAAGTGGTTGCTGGGCCATTTGTACCCTCTCCCACTTGGGTGCCAATAGAGGCAAAAGGGTGAGACATCTGGAACCAATGAAGTTCAGAGATCACACCAAAGGGAAATACCAAAGCAGTGGCAATAAGCTAAAGAAAAATTCTCAAAGTACTGGAGAGGCCACACAGCTACCAAAGTTTGCAATGAGAAGAAACAGCCCAACTACTACTACCACTTAGGGAACCATTTGAGTATTTCTCTGGTAATCCTTGACCCTCACCTGCTTCACTAAACTCCAAAGATGGGAAAAAACTGTGACCAAGATCAGTTTTCTTAAGGCACTTTCAGATTATTCTGCTTTATGTCTGCTAATGACTGAGCCAGACCAAACCATATTTTCTGCCACTATGATGATGAAAAGTCAATATTGCATGAACTCCCCACGTGTCTGAGCTGGGATTTAACATGGCAAAATTGATGTGTGAACCAGTGTTGCTATTTAATGTGGTTTCTATCAAAGTGTTCATAAAACCTGGGGCTGCAGCTGGCCCCCATTAGGTAGTTTCTTGGTGAAAGTTTTCCAAGGAAAACTTTTTAACAACTTCATAAAGTCAGGTACAAAAGGGCAATACAATGACTGACTAAGAGACATGGGATTTTTTATCATTTGACTGGATGTTAAATGTGGATTTGTTTGGTCCATTTCTGGAAGAAAACCTGAAAGACATCAAAGGCTACATTTTGAGTCTTGCATGATTTTATTTATTCATGCATTCATTTGTTCAACATTTATTTAGTACCTACTATACACTAGGCACTGTGCCAAATGTTGGAAGGAATAGAAAGATGAATAACATTTGGGTTCCCAGGGATGTGAAAGAGAAGAGAGAATACAAGTAACTGTAATTTAAGGGAGTCTGAGGGAGGGTTGGAATTTGTAAAGCTATTTGGAAAAGTGCCCAGTGCCAAGTAAGAGCTCAGAAAATGTATACCTATTCTACATGTAAAATTAGATGCTAATGCTTTGGGATAATCACAGATTTATTGCTAGCAGATAAACGTCAACTTCACACAAAAGATAATGTTTGGGAATATGTGCTATTGTTTTCACCTGAACAACCAGATGCATATGTTTTATAGAAATACCACTAATCTTCCCTGTTTGACTCTGCTTCAGGAGATCTATGCTCGAGTTTGAGAAAAATCACATTTTCACTTTCTTAAGGATAAAATGTGAAAGAAGTCTTCTCACCCATCAGACTCTCTGACCCACAGACCTAGGTTAGTCCCAGGTTTGGGTAAGTATTGGCCATTCATCCACCCAATCTTTCCATTCAACCATCATGAACAATAATGCTATAGTAGTTCAGAAGAGAAACTTGATTCCCTAGGAGATGAAGTGGTTGAGCAAGGCTCAGTGAATGAGGCAATCCTAAAGCTAAGTCTTGGGGATGAAGCTTGTACACAAGTAAAAAGGAAGAAGACATGTTCTAGAATTCTAGAGTGGGCATCAGTTCAGTTCAGTCACTCAGTCGTGTCCGACTCTTTGTGACCCCGTGGACTGAAGCACGCCAGTCTTCCCTGTCCATCACCAACTACCAGAGCTTGCTCAAACTCATGTCCATCCAGTCAGTGATGCCATCTATCTCATCCTCTGTTGTGCCCTTCTCCTCCTGCCTTCAATCTTTCCCAGCATCAGAGTCTTTTCCAATGAGTCAGTTCTTTGCATCAGGTGGCCAAAGTATTGGAGCTTCAGCTTTAGCATCAAGTCCTTTCAATGAATATTCAGGACTGATTTTCTTTAGGATTGACTGGTTTGACTAAGCTATGACAAACCTAGACAGCATATTATAAAGCAGAGACATTACTTTGCCAACAAAGGTCCATCTAGTCAAAGCTATGGTTTTTCCAGTGGTCATGTATGGATGTGAGAGTTGGACCATAAAGAAAGCTGAGCACCAAAGAATTGATGCTTTTGAACTGTGGTGTTGAGGAAGACTCTTGAGAGTTCCTTGGACTGCAAGGAGATCAAACCAGGCAATCCTAAAGAGTGGGGATAGCCTGAGCGAAAATACAGAGTAGGAATGTGCTTAGCATATTTGCAGAACAATGGCTAAACCAGTTTTATAGGAACACAATTCAGAGAAATAATAGGAAATCAAACTCATGCTAGATAGGGTCAGATCATGGAGAATCTCAAATTCCAGTTTAAGGAACTGCATGAACCCAGGAGCCTATATATGTTGCAAACACTATACTTGGAAAAATATGTAGCAAGGATTGAGTTCCCAAATTTGCAAGAATTTTGTTCTTAACAGTATCATTCATTGTACTAAGTCTCAGAACTATTTGTCCTTCCGATAGATCCCCATACTATAGGATCCATAGGACTTTGGACTTGTTGAAGAAAATCTCCTGTGAATGCAGGGCAACACTGTTCATGTGGAATGCGTCCTTGAGTAAAGGAACTAGCGTTTGCAGACATATGTACAAAATTTTTGCACATATATTCTTTAATTCTCATGAAAAAAAAACCCTATGAGATAGTTTCTAATATCTCCATTTTACAGATGAAAATACTGGGCCTCATAGTAGATAAAAACAGGATTGAAACACGGATCTGCTTTATTCAAAAATCCTGAATTCATTTCACCATACCACACTGCCTCCTGAATGGAATTTCTTTGCAAAGCTTCAAATTGGGGCATCCTGTGATTAACTCATTCCTCTAGTTGTTATTCTCTTAAAACTTAGTAAAATATCCATTTGCCTGCTGTCCAAACATCCTTGAATGTCAAGGATGTCAAGAATGTCAAGGAAATTCTAGTCAAGCTAGGGAAAACAATGAACTCAATCAAGGACTTCCAGAACAATTAATCATAAAGGTAAAACTACCCTCACATTTACTTAACCATCAAAGGACACAACTCCTTGGACCAGGGGAAATGGTACTGGCTAGAACTACCTAGCTGAGGATTAAAGGAATATCCATCAAGCGATGAGCAAACATGGATTGGCCGTGAACCCACCTGCCAGTGCAGAAGACATAAGAGATGTGGGTTCGATCCCTGGGTTGGGAAGATCCCCTAGGGTAGGAAATGGCAACCCAGTCCAGTGTTGTTGCCTGGAGAATCCAGTGGACAGAGGAGCCTGCTGGGCTACAGTCCATAGGGTCACAAAGAGTCAAACATGACTGAAGCAACTTAGCACAGCGCACACTGCTGCCTAATTAAGCATCATATCACTGAAACTACAGTGAGCAATTATACTACTAGGTAACATAGTATAGCACTCAAGAGTTTGCAAAGGTACAATTGCCCTCTGAAACACCACTATTCCTGAGGAAACTGAAGTTCAGAAAGCCTGAGTAACTTGCTCAAGATCACATATCTCAATGAGAGGTAAAGTTGAAAATCAAACCCTTGCCTTTGGACCCCAAAGTTCACTACTCTTTCAATGCTAAGACACTTGCTTGCCTTCATTTTGGCAAAACAACCAGTTGAAAGACTACCAAAAAATCACCAACCTAACTGCTTTGATTTCTGAATGCTCAACTTCTAGTTTCTGAGGTTCCTTTTTCCAGCCTCACCTCCAACCCTCCACTGACTGGACTGAGCAGCTGGGCTGGTACCATGCAGACATAGTCTATATGCCATATGTGCAGAAAAACTCCACCTCAAACTCCCAAATGCAATAAACTTGACTTTTAACCTTAAGGAAATCCAAAACACATGGCAACCATAAAAATGGCATTGGAGAAATTAACAACAGGTTATCAGAGAGACAAGAATTTCCAGTAGTGTTATATAGATGAGTCGTGACTAGCCTCCGTCAAAAACCCTGGAGGGTATTATGATGACAGAGATGCCAGAGAAAACATAGGAGCAAGATAAATAACTACCTGATGAGCTAGGCAGAAAGACTCAAAAGGTCTATAAAAATTCTAGTCATCAAACCATTTTATTCACCAGCTACCCTACTATGTCACATATCTTAGTAATATATGTATACATATATATATATGAATACATCATTGCCTATGTCCGTCAATCAGAGAAATTACCTTATGGGTGAGAAAATCAGTAGATTACACAACTCTTACCTTTTTAACTCTCAGGTAAGTGGTCTAACAAGTTAGATAAAGATTCTAATCTAGGTCTCTATTGCCTAGGAACTGAATCATGCAAGAGCCTCCTACCTCACATCCCGTTACACAGTGGTTCTCAAACTTGATAGTCCATCAGAATCACCTGGACGGCTTGTTAAACCCCAGACTTCTGAGCTCCAATCTAAGAACTTTTGATTCAGTAAGTCTGGGGCAGGGCTCAAGAATTAACATTTCTAACAAGTTCCTGGTTGCTATGGACACCACTAGTCCAGGGATCACACTCGGAGAACAAA
The DNA here is from genome assembly GCA_007570785.1 of Antilocapra americana. Classification (NCBI taxonomy): domain Eukaryota; kingdom Metazoa; phylum Chordata; class Mammalia; order Artiodactyla; family Antilocapridae; genus Antilocapra; species Antilocapra americana. The sequence goes on along the minus strand of ML661796.1, from coordinate 1,497,072 downwards.
ATGCTGTACAGTCATCCATGCAATCATCTACAAATATGTACTTTCAGTGGTTCACAATTGCCAATACAATAAAGTGTAGACTCTAGTGCCTCATACTACAAGCACCACTTACCCTCTCTCTTCAACCTTCTCTCTCAATATTCACAAACACAGACCCTCCCATCCAGCCAGCAAGGTTTCTTCAATGGTTCTGAACTTCACACTTTTACTGCTGACTTCAATCCCTGCTTCATGCTGTTCCTCTCAAAGGAAATGCCTTCATTTTCTCTTTGCCCACCAATATCCACAGCCTCTGGCTCCTGTTGTTCTACTTCCTCTAACAAGGCTTTCCTGACTGTTCTAGCTGCAGTCATCTACAAAGGTCAATAGCAGTTCTAATTTGTACTCCTTTTAGCAAGTAGGAAGTTGAGTGGTTTTCTGTATTTCTCCTCTTTATATCTCAGGAAACTCAGTTACTTCAAAGCCCATGTCATAAGCAGTGTTGCATTAGCCTCTCCTTCACACCCATGGCAGTGCTAGAAAAATAGTATGTACTTGATAAATACATTCCTTTTTAACAGTTTTATTAATTAAGGATATTTGGTGTATTTATTTAAAAACTGGTAGAGCTTAGCACAATAATAAATGGCATATTTTAGCTAGTTAAGCTTATTTTGCTTTCAAGTTTTTGTTTATTTATTTGTCTTACATTTCTTCAGTGTTCTGAGAATTTCAGAGTACAGGTACATTTGTAAAATTAGGTTGAGAACAGACGAGACAACATGAGTACCATCTATGCATTTGCCGGATTTTTCCCAATATACTTACACGTGGAGAACAGACCTAATTTACGGAATTCAACTTAACCCTCTGGTAATGCAGATGCATCATAGGTGCCTTTGACCCAGATCACCAGACACTGATCTAGACATATGCTAATTACGATTTCATTAATGATGAAAATACCCTGCCTTTGAGAGGTGCCTTGGTGAAACTGGAGGAAGATTTAAAAGACAATTACATTTCTTAAAGCAACCCCCTTGTTCTCTATGAAATACTTTGAGGCTGATTTGGTTTAATTCTGCCATTCCAAAAAAATCTCACTGGGGGGAAAATGGGAATACGAAAAGAATAATCTCCCAAAGCAAATTTAAACTATTCTAACAGGGACACTGCATGTTGGAAACAAGTAATGTCTCAAACTATACTGTCTGGGTTCTTCTTCCCATAGGATCTGAACTGATGAAAGGAAAACAGACACAAATTGTATCTACAAACACAAACTAGTTTCAATATTTTAGAAAAGACTACTCCATTTCTAAACATATCACTAGCCTCGGTTTGATTTTAGTCAACATCTGGTACTTTTGGTATCAATTATTGCTTTAAGTCTCATATAACCACCCTTAGTTTTTAAAACATGTGAGAGAGTAATCACCTGGCAGCTGGACATCATTCCAGTGACAATGCCAATGTTCCTCAACCTAATGATATTAGTGAGAATTGGCAATGGATTTTTTACTTTTAGATTTTTTTTCCCCAAAGAGTCTCTCCAACTCCAAAAACTTTGCTAGACAAGTGACTGCTGAAATGAGTGCAAAGTAACAGGCTTGTTGGTCTCTATGGTAGGCCATACATAATCACCATAGAAATATATAATTACACCTGTCAACCTCATCTTGTGTAATTGATTCAATGACTAACAATGTCAGTGGCAGGCTAAGCTTTGAGGTCTTGCTGCGAGAAAATACTCATACATGGCTAAACATCTTGGTGTCTTAATTGCTTGTCATACTGCCAGGGCTCCTGTGTTGTATCTATCTCCACAGCAACAGACTGGAATAGATAAAGCATATTTAATAGCTGAAGAATGAAGTGATCACCTTTTTTTGTTTTATAGGCCCTTTAAGAAAACCATGGAGTTGTCAAAAATAATCGAGTCATATAGTCAGATTTGAAAGAGAAGTCTAAAATATGATTCCATACATTAAAAACTAGATGCATGCTATGAGCTTTTCAAAGAAGAATCCTCTAATTATGATTATGAGCAGAGAGAAGCAGCCCATGCTTGAACACATACAAAGGCACAATGAAGTTTTCACACTTACTGTCTTTTGAGGAGTTAGAATACATTAAAATCCCTTAACCACAAAGCAAGAAAGCACTGGAAACTACTGGACGTTGGCAGGGTTTTTTTTTGAGGGGGTGGTTTGGAGGTCAACATCATGGTAAGACAGAGGCCACCAACACTAGGGAGCAGCATACCAACCATAATTGCATGTAATGAAGATGAGGAGTCCGAGGCTAGTGTTGTAACAAAAGGCAGTAGGCTGTTTTTAAAATTTAACAAATTATATCCTATAGCTAATGCTTAAAAAGTACAATGACTAACTGAAAGTGGTCAAGAAGCCTACAGATTCACCATGTTTTACCCAAGATTAAATAATTTTATACACTTCACAGATACAAACTAACTCTCACACCCAGTCTCTACTGATCTTTTTGTACCAACCCTACTCAGGCAACTGATTTCCAAGGCTACCAAACCACATTCATTCATTAATTCAGTCACTTATCCAGTCGGTCAACATATTTTTGAGCACTTCCAGTGTGTCAGGCACTGTGCTAGCTGTTGGGATGCAACAAGAGAACATGTGTGTTAATGGGAGCATGTAAGAATGGCATTAACACACCCAGATGATCATAAAAATTTTCCTGAAGGAGGTGACACCTAAGCTGAGTCTTAAAGGATGAGTAGAATATTAGACTTGTTTTAGGGAGTAGAGAAAGGAGGTCAGACACAGTAAAAAACTTGCAGAGGTATAAAACTGTTAGGGCGTGAGATGGCATAGCGGGTGAGAAGCGAAGAAGGAAACAGATCATAGAGGGTTCTGTTATCATGTTAAGGGTTTTAGATTCTGGCCCTGAGAACAATGGTGAACTAGTTTTTAAGTGTGTTTGGGAGGACGGTGGGTGGGTGTATATCTAAGGAATGATCCTTGCTGCCACATTAAGAGTGGAAAAATTCTTCCAGAAGAATAAGATTTCTTCCTCCATGGTATTCTCCTTAACCAAAGTATTTGACACTGCTTAAAACACGGGTTCTTTGATACTTCGCTCTTCTATTTCTCTTTCTCCAGCTCCTTTGCTAGTCTTACTTCTTCTGTCAAATCACTTGATCCTTCCCTTTTCCCCACTGACATCAAGCTTATACAGGCTATTCCAAACTACCTTCCTAATTTGCCTTCCTGCTCCCTCTAGTCCATTTTTTACTCTTCTATAAAATTGTTCTTCCTAGTCCATCTTCAGTAGTATGATATGCATCTGACATTTCTAGTTGCACAGCAACCATGCCCCCATTGTTGGTAACAGCACCATGATTTTCCTTTGGAAAATAAATACTCCCTACCAGATGCTGTCCCACTTTTCTTTGGCCAACGGCCAGTTATGTAACCTAGGCCAACCAATCAGACTTTCCATGGAATTTGAATCTTTACCCAAGAGATCGTGACTATTGGGATCTGGTTCATCATAAGAGAAGAATACTAGAGTATGTTGTTTATTTCCTGTGGTCTTAGAGCTGTCATAGTTCTTGTATTTACTAAGGCTTGGTTGTTGTATATGCCTTTCAGTTCTATAAACTACTCTATGTCCTTCTAGAGTGAGTGTGTATACATATATATGTATACATATACAGATGTATATATGTGCATGTGTGTGTGTTTGTACAGTGCAAGTTAGCCACAATCCAGATGGTTGGATGGCATCACCGATTCAATGGACATGAATTTGAGCAAACTCTGGGAGATAGTGAAGGACAGAGGAGCCTGGCATGCTGCAGTCCTTGGGATCACAGAGTTGGACACGACTTAGCAGCTGAACAACAAGTTCTATTGATTATAATGAAGAGTGCTGTCTTCCTACTGGCATTAAAGGCCCTTGCCCAATTGATACCATCTCTCCTATCCAAACATATATACTACCATTATCCAACCTAAACCCTCTGCTACAATCCTGTAAGTCTCCCTTCTCTACTCCTGCTACCTACTTATAAATCCCCAACTTCATACTTTTGCATTCTCCCCTCCTGGTCTGTCATTATACCCCATTTCACTAGACAGTAACAGACGGTACATTATATAAGCAGTATTATGATAAGGATTGGGAAAAGAAGAGATAAGGAAAAAACAGGTCCAACCTTAAGGTATGATCTTTATTCTTTGGCCTTCTGTCTGAGGCTTTCCCTCATAACTCTAGGAACATTGCTGTCTAGGTTCTAGGGATTTTTTCTAACAGTTTCCATCATATGGGTGAACATTAAGACAACACTCTAATGGTGTCTTCCCTCCTTTGCTTGTTTATAGATTCTTCAGAAAGAAGCCTCTCTTCTACTACCCTTCTTCCTTCTTCCCAACCCCACCCATCAACCTGAGATTTTGTGCAGTAGCATATTGGATTAAATAGCTTTTTAAATTCTAAAGAGGAAATATAGAAGAGATTTCCTTCTAATGGTCTATCCATGGGCCATTGGGACCTTATGTGTTTGGAAGTATAGTATATTACAGGCATGAGTTTGGAGTCAGATAGACCTGAGTTTCAGTTCTGGTTCTGCCACTTATGTGCTACATGACTATACCACTAAACCTCAGTTCCTTCATATGTGTACTAATCTAATACATATATTAGATGATATGATGTATTTTAAAGTGTCAAGCAGTTCCTGGCACATAGAAAGCATTTACTAAATGTTAATTATTTTTATTAGAATGGTGATTGTTTTCATAACCAATACCCCCAAACCTAATTTTATTTTCTTTGAATGCCAAATTCTGAATCTGTGGCAACAGAAAAGGCCACACATGGGTTACCCTCTAAAATAGAATAAATGTATTGTTACTTTTTTTTGGCCACTACACGTAGAAATTCTCCCACCAGGGATGGAACCCATGCTTTCTGCAGAGGAAGTATGGAGTCTTAACCACTGGACCACCAGGGAAGTCCCTAAGATATATTCTTCAGACAAGCCTAGATTATTTCTAAGCCACTTCCACCTCCAAAAGTCACTGAGTGACTCTCATGGAGAGATATCTATGAGTGAGTGAGTGAGTGAAAGTTGCTCAGTCTTGTCTGACTCTTTGCAACCCCATGGACTGTAGCCCACCAGGCTCTCCTCTGTCCATGGAATTCTCCAGGCAAGAATACCGAAGTGGGTTTCCATTCCCTTCTCCAGGATATCTGTATGTATATATAAAAGGAGATGTCTATATGTATATATGAAAGGACTAAGTCTTACTTTATATCTTCCCTGAAGATAAGTTTCCAAAATCTGTTCTGTGGTTATCTTACCTAGTGTAGTGGTTAGTACAGGCTTTAGAATCAAGAGAGCCAAGGTTTGAGTCCAAACCCTGATAGTTACTGGCTGTGTAAAGCTGGGAAATAAACTTCTATGATCCATAGATTTTTTTATCTATAAAAATAATAAGGATAGCACTTGGCTTATAAGATTATTGTGAGGATTTGATAAATGTTATATATTTACTTATATATATTGAGTTGAGTACCATGCTTTCCCATTAGTAAGTATGCAACAAAATAAAGTCAAAAAGCATATCCCATAAAAGGAAAACTTATAAATTGGACCTCATCAAAGTTTTAAGTTTGCTCTGCAAATGACCCACCCTGGTAAGAGGATGAAAAGACAGGCTAAAAAGGAAAGGAGAAAATATTTGCAAATCACATATCTGCACAAAGGACTAGTGTTTAGAATACATAAAGAAATCTCAATAGTCAATGTTTTTTAAAAAAATTTAAATAGAAAGTCAACTAAATACATGAGCAGAAGTGAAAGTGAAAGTCACTCAGTCGTGTCCAACTCTTTGCGACCCCATGGACTATACAGTCCATGGAATTCTTTAGGCGGGAATACTGGAGTGAGTAGCCCAACCCAGGGATCGAACCCAGGCTTCCCACATGAGCAGACATTTCATCAAAGAAGATATTCAGATGTCAAATAAGCACAAGAAAAGATGTTCAACATCACTAGCCATTAGGGAAATACAAATTAAGACTCCAATAAGATATTACAATGTATCTATCAGAATGACTAAAATAAAAAATCTTGACAATACCAAATGTTGGTGAGAATACAGAGAAACTAGATCACTCACACATTGCTGATGGGGATGGAAATTGGTAAGTTGCTCTGGAAAAGTTTGATAGTTACTTATAAAACTAAACATATGATATGGCTCACCATGTTACCTACAAATTATACTCTTAGTTAGAAGCTTACACAGAGAAATAACATGTTCACACAAAAATCTGAAAACAATTGTTCATAGCAGATTTATTCATATTAACCTCAAATTGGAAACAGCCTAGATGTCCTTCCAAAAACATATTATGGTACAACTAAACCATGAAATACTACTCAGCAATAAAAAGGAATGAATTATTAGTGCATGCCGTAACTTGAATGAATCTTCAGAGAATTATGCTGAGTGAAACAAGCCATTGCCCAAAGGTTAAACACCATGTGATTCTATTATATAAAATTATCGAAATAACAAATTTATAGAAATGGAAACACAGAAAGTAGATTTAGCAACTGCTTAGGGCTAGCAGTAGGTGAAAATCAGTACTGCTAATTGGTACAATTGATTTCTTTTTGGGGTGAGGAAAATGTTCCAGAATTAGATTGTGGTGGAAGTGGTGGCATACTTTCACAAATATACTAAAATCACTGAATGGTACCCTTTAAAGGGGGAATTTTATGATATGTGAATTATATCTCATTTTTTAATGAAACAGAGAAATGATAGTGGCAGAGAGCTGAGTAGAAGAGATGGAGGTGAAAAATTGGTCATGTTCTGGATATATTTTGAAGATAAAGGTAACATTATTTGCAAATGATTAGATGTCAGACATGAGAAGAAAAAGAGGATACATAAGCAGTGTGGAGGTTTTTTACTTTCACTAAGGTTGGGAAGAATGTAAAAGGAGCAGGATTTAAGGATGGATGAGAATTACAATATCAAACTTAGGATAAGTTTGAGATACTTAGTAGACATTCAAATGGATTTGTTGAATAGATGGGCAGGAAATTGTATATGGCTATAGAGTCCAGAAGAGGTCTGGGTTTAGGCAGAAGATCAAGAAAATAGTTTTGTTCCCATTATGTGTGAAGTGCTGGCTAGATGCCTGTGTTTGTTTCCTATTTCTACTAGAGACAAATGACAACTTAGTGGCATAAACCGAGTAAATTTGTTATCTTACAGTTTTGGAAGCCAGAAGTTCGAAATGGATTTCACTGGACTAAAATCAAGGAATCAGCAGGCCTATGTTTCTGTCTGTACCCTCTCAGAGAGAATCTGTTTCCTTGCCTCTTTCATCTTCTAGAGGTCACCTGTATTTTGCTTGTGGTCCCCTCCTCAACTTTCAAAGCTAGCGGCATAGCATCTTCAAATCTCTATCTGACTCTGACATCTGCTTCCATCATCACATCTCCTTCCCTACTCTCCTTTACTTAAAAGCACATTTGTGACTACATTGGGCCCACCTGGATAATCTAGGATAATATCTGCTTCTCAGGAAGCATGACTTAATCACATCTGCAAATCCCTTTTGCCACATCAGTGATACATATTCATAGGTTCAGTGTACTAGGAAGTTGACATCTTGGGCAGTGGAGTAGGGGGAGGTGCATTATTCTGCCAAGCACAATATCTAAATAGAGGTACTGAATTGGTAGCTAGTTACAGGAATGTAGAATTCAGAAGGTCCAGGCCAAGAAGTAAATCTGTGAGTTTCAGTATTCATGTGTTATTTAAACTCACACAACTGAATGAGATCCTCAGGGGAAAGAATATATAGAGTGAAAAGTTCCAAGGATTGAGAGCCTAGGGACTTTCAATGTTAAGAAGTTGGAGAGATGAGAAGAGGCAAGCAAGGAAATTGAAGAGGCACCTGAAATAGGAGGGGTCACCGAGTGAGTAGGAAAACCAAGAGAAGGTAGTATATTGGAAGCAATGAAAAGAACATACTTAAGGAAGAAGGGGTGATCAGCTGACTCAAATATTGCTTTAGGTCAAGTAAGATGAAGGCTAAGATTGACTGTTGGATTTGACAATGTGGAAGTCACTGGTGACCATGAAAGGGTAGTTTTTATGGAGTGGCAGTTTCAAGACAAAAGGAAATCTTGTGTTTCCAGCCATGATAGAGTAACAGAGATCAAAAATTTACCCTCTGTCCTGAAACAACTAAGAGACTTATGAAATATATGAACCATAAGGCAATCTACTCAATGTGAGAAAATATTTGCAAATCATATATCTGAATAAGATGTTATATAAAAAACCCTTACAACTCAATAACAAAAAATAACAATTTTAAAATAGGCAAAGGACTTGAATAGACATTTTTCCAAAGAAGACATGCAAATGGCCAACAAGCACATGAACATCACCAATTAGTAAGGGAAATTTAAATCAAAACCATAATAAAATACCACCTCATACCCACCCTACTATCAAAAAACAGAAAATGACAAGTGTCATCAAGGATGTAGACAAATTGGCACCCTCATGCACTCTTGATGGGAGTATAAAATGTTGAGTCACTATGAAAAACAGTATGTGGTTCCTCAAAAAATTAAAAATAGAATTACCATATGATCTAGAATTCCACTTCTGGATATATAACCAAAAGAATTGCAAGCAGGGTCTCTAAGAGCTGTGTGTACACCCATGTTCATAGCAGCATTATTCACAACAAGCCAAAAAGTAAAGGCAACTCAAGTATCCATCAACAGATGAGTGAATCAGCAAAATGTGGTCTATTCAAACAATGGAGTATTACTTAGCCTTAAAAGGAGGAAATTCTGACACATGCTGTCACCTGGAATAACCTTGAGGATATTATGCTAAACAAAATATGCCAGTCACAGAAGGACAAATACTGACAATAAAAGACTAAAATTCATAAAGTCAGAAAGAGAGTAGCAGAGAATGGGGAGTTATTGAAGGGGCATAGTTTCAGTTTTGCGAGATGAAAGTTCTCAAGATTGTTTCCATGACATTGTAAACACATTTAACACTATGGAATTATATACTCAAAATTGTTAAGATGGTAAATTACATGTTATGTATAATTTGACCATAATTAACCATTTAAAAAAGAAAAATATATGTGATACAGTGGTTTTCAAGACACTGAACATCAGGCAACAAAAAACAGCAACCAGAGTAGTAAACAAGGTGAACCCTAGGACTACCATAGCTTACTACCTGAATAAACTTTGTAGTCCTGGGAGCAAAGAAGGGGAACCTAGGTAGAGTCTGGTGGTTGTCCTGAGTTGAGGACATAAAACTGGGAGTACAGAGAGACCAGGGTGTCTAAGGATCAGAGGGGAGAACCCCAGGGATGAGAGAGCTACATGGAAAGAGAGCTTCAGAAGCTCTAGGGAATCTCTCTCAAACTTTATCCGGATACCTAGAAGGCAATCAACTTAAGAGGTGAGGGACTGAACCATCCACAAATGATGAGGGACAGCAATGCTCAAAATTCACATTTTATATGTTGTGGAATATGTAATACAACAGGCAAGTCATTAACACCATAAATGTAACAAACACATCCATCACCTCCCAAAAGTTTACTGTTGTTGTTGCTTAGTTGCTAAATCATGTCCAAAACAGTTTGCTGGTGTTTCTTTATAATAATCTCTGCCTGTCACTCCTCTCCATACCCTATCCCATCCCCAGAAAATCACTGATCTCCTTTTGACATGAGAAATTAATTTTCATTTTCCAGAATTTTATATAAATGGAATGAAACAGTACATTTTGTTTCCTCAGGCATCTTGCACCCAGCATCATTATTGGGAGATTCAATCATATTATTGTGTTTATCAGTAGCTTGTTCCTTTCTCTTGCTGAGAAGAATTCCATTACATGGGTAAACCACAATTTATTATTTATTCTTTCACTTTTTAATGAATATTTGGGTCATTTCTTGTTTTATTCCAATTACCTGTTTTTTCCTTACAAATAAAACTGATATGAATATTCCTGTAGCAGTCTTGGTGTGAACATATGCTTTCATTTCTCTTGGTTTAGCACCTCATAGTGAAATGATTAAGTAGTATAGTAGGTGCATGTTTAACATTTTAAGAAACTTCCAAGCTGTTTCCAATGTAGTTATACATTTTACATTCCCATCAGCAATGTATGAGGGTTCCAGTCACTCTATGCCTTTATCAACACAGTCACTTGAATTTTAAACATTGAAGTAGGTGTGGTGGTATCTTATTGTGATTTTGACTTGTATGTCTCTATTAACTGATATTGACCCTTCCTATGCTTATTTGACATCCATATATCTTCTTTGGTGAAATGTCTTTTCAAATGTTTTGCTCATTTATTAAAATTTGATTGTTTGGTGTAAATTATCATATGTGAAATCAATTGCCAGCCCAAGTTTGATGCTTGATACAGGGTGCTCAGGGCTGGTGCACCAGGATGACCCAGAGGGATGGAATCAGGAGGGAGGTGGGAGGGGGGTTCTGGAAGAGGAACACATGTATACCCATGGCGGATTCATGTCAACGTATGACAAAACCAACATGATAATGTAAAGAAAAAAATATATAAAAAAAATAAAATTTGATTGTTTGGGAACTTCCCTGATTGTCCAGGGGCTAAAACTCTGCACTCCCAGTGCAGCAGAACTGGGTTCAATCCCTGATCAGGGAACTAGATCCCACATGTCACAACTAAAGATCCCCCGCAACTAAGACCTGGTGCAGCCAAATAAATAAGTATTACAATAAAATAAAATTGGATTGTTTGTATCTTTATTATTGACATTTGAGAATTATTTATGCAATATGAATTTTATATATTTATATAATACGGATTTATGTTATAAGTATTTTAGCAGATTATGTGATTTGTAGATATTTTATCCTAATCTGTGACTTGTCTTCTCATTTTCTTAACAATGTTTTTTAAAGACCACAAGCTCTTAATTTTGATGAAGTACAATTTATCAAATACTTCTTTGCTCACACTTTTGGTATGATATTAAAGAAATCTAGACTTAACTTCAGATCACAAAGACACCAAGGTTTATAGCTTTAATTAGCATATGTGGGCTTATGATCCATTTTAATTTAGTTGCTGTATGTGGCCTGGGGTATGGATCAATTTTTTTTTTTGCATATGGCTATCCACTTCTTCAGATGGGAAATAGTGGAAACAGTGGCTGACTTTAACTTTGGGAGCTCCAAAATCACTGCAGATGATGATTGCAGCCATGAAATTAAAAGACGCTTACTCTTTGGAAGGAAAGTTATGACCAACCTAGACAACATGTTAAAAAAGCAGAGACGTTACTTTGTCAACAAAGATCCGTCTAGCCAAGGCTATAGTTTTTCCAGTAGTCATGTATGGATGTGAGAGTTGGACTATAAAGAAAGCTGAGCACCGACGAAGTCATGCTTTTGAACTGTGGTGTTGGAGAAGACTCTTGAGAGCCCCTTGGACTTCAAGGAGATCCAACCAGTCCATCCTAAAGGAGATCGGTCCTGGGTGTTCATTGGAAGGACTGACGTTGAAGCTGAAACTCCAATATTTTGACTACCTGATGCGAAGAGTTGACTCATTGGAAAAGACCCTGATGCTAGGAAAGATTGAAGGCAAGAGGAGAAGGGGACGACAGAGAGATGGTTGGATGGCATCACCAACTTAATGGACATGGGTTTGGGTAAACTCCAGGAGTTGGAGATGGACAGGGAGGCCTGGCGTGCTGTGGTTCATGGGGTCACAAAGAGTTGGACATGACTGAGCGACTGAATTGAACTGATTCATTTCTTCCAGTATCATTTATTTAAAAGATTACTCTTTTACTGTTAAAATCCTTTTGCACCTATGTCAAATGAGCATATATATCTGGGTCTACTTCTAAACTCTCTGTTCTGTACCATTGATCTCTATGTTCACATTTATGACAGAACCACACTGTCTTCATTACTGTGGCTTTATAATAATAAAGTTCAAATAATAGTATAAGGCTTATAACTGAAAAATAGAAATAGTCTACTTTCCAATCCCTTCCTATTAATCTCCATCCTTCTCCACATACAAGTCCCACTATCTAGGAGCCCACCAAGAGTAACCTCATTAGAACAAAATCACTCTTATCACCCAGGAAATTCCAAGGGTTTAGGAGCTCTGGGTCAGGAAGCAGGGTCAAAAACCAAATATTACAACAAAAGATGTCCTTAGCACTCTTCTTATCACTTAGGAGTTTTAGAAACTCTGTGCCAGGAACTAGGGGCAGAAAGCAATACATTTTTTTTATTATTATTTCACATATATCTCATATTTGTTTTACTTTTATTTTCACCTGTTTGTTTCTTTATACTTAAACTGGGACTCCTGGAGGCAATGAAAAGTAGCTTTATATCTACTTTATGTATCTTTATATAGCTTTGGTCTGACAATACTACTTTTTAATAGGTAATTTTAGACTATTTACGTCTCATATAATTATTAATATGACTTGATTTATATCTACCATCTTGTTATCAGTTTTCCTGTTCTCATCTGTTCTTTGTTCTTCTTTCTGCCTTTTTTGGATAGAGGATTTTTAACAATTCCACTTATCTCCTTTTTATGGCTTATTATAAAGCAAATGTCTTGTTTTATTTCAGTAGTTGCTTTAGGAATTATCATATATATATATATATATATTTAATATATCTTATTCTGGCTACAAATGATAGTATACCACTAAAAGAACTTTGCTATTGTTGTTGTTGTTCAGTCACTCAGTCGTGTCTGACTCTGCGACCCCATGGACTGCAGCATGCCAGGCTTCCCTGTCCTTCACCATCTCCTGGAGCATGCTCAAACTTATGTCCATTGAGTTGGTGATGCCATCCAACCAGTCTCGTCTTCTGTCATCCCATTCTCCTCCTGCCTTCAGTTTTTCCCAGCATCAGGGTCTTTAAAGCATTATATTTCTATTTCTCAAGCTAAGTCAATTTTGCTTTCTCCAGCCCACAGTTTTGGCTCCAATTAGAGAGTGTTGTGTTAGCATTGAGATACCATTATGAAGGTATAAAGTTAGAGAACCAAATGAATTATACAAACCCTGGTCTAGCCATCCTTTCTCTCCATAAGTTCCCTGAGAGAGATCTAGACACAAGTCGAAGCAGGAAAACAAAGGTTCATTATTACCTGGGATTTCAGCTTTAAATCCCAGTGCAAACATCAAGTGAGCCTGGCCAGAGCACATTAGGTATTTATTTCCTTTTTCCTGGGCTAGAGTCCTAAATGTCCCTCATTCCCAAATGCAAATCCACATCTCAGAACTTTACCTTTCAAATGACAAATTAAACCATTCCTCTCTCCTTTTCTCTGTATTCCAAAACTTGTCAGAAATTCTTCAGAGACAGAGTATACTGGGCCAAGCAGTTAGCTCAGTCAAAGCATCATATCACTAAGGCCAAGGTCAGATACTTAATCTTCTTTTAAGCTACTTGGCCCAGTGCCTACTGATCACAGGGAGAAAAAAAGGGAGGGTATGTAGGTTAAATAGTAGAAACCTACCCTATTATGAAGAGCACATCTTTAAGAACATGCCTGAGTGATTTGGGGTTGGCAATATCCTCTCTGTGTAGGAAAGACACTGTAATATTTACATGTATAACTACATGAAAATGAGCTTGAGTCCTGTCCAGAGGATGCATATGCTAAAACCACCCTTTAAATGCCAACATAAATACTTTGTGTGTAAGGAACTCCTGTTCAGAGAAAATACCCTTGGGATCTGAGAAAGAGGCTTGGATTCCCTAAACCAGATTGTTCAAAGTATTGGAATATGCTGTCTTTTCAATAACAAAGGAGCATGACTTTGATGATGATTATTTTCATTATGAATGATTATTTCTATTACACTATCCCTTCAAGGGATGGTACCAAAGGACTTCCTAAATCTTTAAAAATCTATTTCTAGATATCATCAATGAAATGAATACTCAGATTTAGATTTCCTAATTAGCTTGGAAGAAGACCTATGTTGCCTTTAATGACATTTCTAGAACAGGGAAGCAAATGATATTGCAACAATGGGATAGTATATGTTCTGGCTTAGAATAGTGCTTATTAATTCACATAACAGAAAAAAATTTCCTCATAACATCATTAAGTGAGCCCTGAAGGAAGGGACAGTACA